>CM031979.1:8825287-9041469 GCA_018804465.1 Populus tomentosa | reverse complement strand
CTCGCTTAATAGTTAGGCACAAAAATCAACAATGTTCTGGGTCCCTAATTTCTCGAAAACAACACTCCATTTTAGGTCCTGGAAAGTGATGTTTAATATTCAATAGCTTGCGTCCATTGTTATTAACCCAGTGATCCTCTTTGATGAGTCACTGTCTTGGGCAGCTGAGAACTTGAGATGACAGAATTTTTCTTGTTTAGCGTACTTGCACCAAGCCTTGTAGCATTTTCAACAGTACAACTTCCATGTATCAATGTTTTTTTAATACCATGACTGGGGGTGAACATATTTATTTTCCAGCAAGTACTTGTTCTTTTTGTTGTGAACTCAGTTAAAAAGAAAGAGATATTCCATAGCTTCTATGGTGTTGAGAACTTAGCGATTCTGATTGTTGTGCCTAGTTTCATTCCATTATATATTGTTCTTTATACGTTAAGTGTGTGGAATCGCCTATCAGTACTCTGCATGCATGTGTTTATGCTTTGTGAAATCGACATTATTGATTTAAGTTGCCTCTAGATGATTTCCAGTCTACTGATCTGCCCAAATCCATTTTGATGCTCAATTTTATTACCTTTGTAGGATGTGCTTCTCTACCAACAGTTCCTAGTGGTGATTGGTATTGCCAGTATTGCCAGAATACATTTGAAAGGGAAAAGTTAGTTGAGCATAATGCGAATGCTTCTGCCGCTGGAAGGGTTTCAGGAGTTGATTCTATAGAACAGATAACTAAGAGATGCTTTCGTATTGTCAAAAACATAGAAGCTGAACTTACTGGATGTGCATTATGCAGGTCATAGTTACACTGATAAACTGAAATTATTGAAGTTTATGGACTTAGTCTTATGACCTGTTTCATACATTTTGTAATGAATAGTTGTAGCTATACATGTTTATTGGTCTTTCAATCCCTTTGGCCGTATTCATTGCTTGATATATCTTTAGTTGTTGTTTTATGCAGAGGTTATGATTTTATGAGATCTGGTTTTGGTCCACGCACAATTATACTTTGTGATCAGGTAATTTTCTAAGTTGATCATGTCTTCTATATTGTTGCATTTGTGATTTGAGTGATTTAAACAGGGAAGTTCTTATGTGATAATGGTGCTTGCATCCATGCAATTAACTTGATGTTTGCATTTTGATTAGTAGCTTTCCTATTTTTCATGTCATCTTATTTCTCTGTTTCCTCCATGCGTACATGGAGTTGCATTTCTGAATTCATTGTTGCTTGAATTTGCCTAGAGGACTGGTACACTTATTATTTATTTCTGATCTGTGCCAGTGTGAGAAAGAATTTCATGTTGGTTGTTTAAGGAGTCATAAGATGACAAATCTGAAGGTTAGTTCTTACATGATCTTATTTTCCTTTTAAGATAGATTTCATTTCCATCAAATCATTGTCATTGCGGAAAACAGCGTACTAAATTTGTGGATAAACATTTTGATGCTACTTATTTGACAGGAATTGCCAAAAGGCAACTGGTTTTGCTGTATGGATTGCAGCAGGATCCATTCTACTTTGCAGAAGTTGCTCATTCGTGGGGCTGAGAAACTCCCAGACTCTCTTTTGAATGATATAAAGAAGAAGCATGAGGAAAAAGGTTTAAACATCAGTAACAATATTGATGTGAGATGGACGCTTCTTAGTGGAAAAATTGCTTCTCCTGAAAATAAGCTTTTACTCTCACGGGCTCTTTCTATTTTTCAAGTAAGTACTGCCCATGCATTATGGAATATTTCTTTGGCCATAGATAGGTACTGCTCATGCAGGATGTAATATTTCTTTGGCCATCAATGCTTGAATATAGTAGTCAATGGTGCTGCTGCTCTAAATTAATAGCTGTCGGCAGGATTCCAGATTATTGTTATTGGGTTTTAACAATTCAAGAACTTCTTCAAATCTAATAAATCAATATCTTGTATTTCTGTCTTGGTTTCAAAATAAATAAAGAAGTGCTGGAATATCAATATGGAATTTCTTTTGCCTGTTCCTTTCTGGAAATATTTTTTGAAATATTGTTATTGAGTTTTAACAATTCGTGGTTTCAAAATAAATAAAGAAGAGTGCTGGAATATCAATATGGAATTTCTTTTGCTTGTTCCTTTCTGGAAATATTTTGCTTGCTATGCAAAAAGTGCACGTTGTGTGTGCAGTGTAAGGTGCTTTTCACCTCAATGCTCAGCCAAAGCTGTTTATTAAGGGAAAAAATTGTGCTTTTTGGAATGATGCTCTATGCACCAAGTTTTGATGCTTCTAAAAAATGGGAGGCGTTTCTCTACCATAAAGTTATATGAGTATCATGATCCACTTGCAGTTAAGTCTTCTTCATTAAAACAGTTTTTTAAAGAATTCCCACACATTGGTGTGCCATTATTGGTTCACTGAGAAGGAAAATAAAGCAGGTAATAGTATCATATTAGAACATAGCCTCAGCTGATCTTCAGTGGTCAACATGCATATTATCATATGTTTGATTTTTTGCTGGATGTATCTCCAACTATATTATCTATTTTTTATAATCATCATTCTGATCATTTTTAAGTTAGGAAAGAGAATTCAAGTCATCCTGTTGGAAAATTGTGGAGCTTTTGAAAATACAGTGCAGAAACTTGTTGTCAATTCTCTTACTGACTGCTGCGACACAACTTAGTTGATAAACAATGCATGCTTTTGACTGCTCATAAGGACGATGCTTTTGTCACTTTTTTAATCATCACATTTGCATGCTTGCAAGTAACATGTGAGTATGATGAAATTGTTTTGTAAGTCGTCTCTTTTATCAATGAAGTCATGCAGCATTATTGATTTCTACCCATCTCTAGACAATGTGAAATTAACATTCGATGATGTACTTCACAGTCTTTACTTGTCTATATCAAAATGCAGTTCTGAATTGTGATTCCTTTTATGTGTTCTTGTATTTGTGTGATGCTTCATCTACAAATAAAAGCAACCAAAGATGTGCTGGGCTGAGGTTTCTGTCAATTATTTTCCAGGAATGTTTTGATCCTATAGTTGATTCAACAATTGGACGTGACCTTATTCCTTTGATGGTTTATGGGTATGCCTTCATATTTTTTCCCCATTGATACAGCATGGCATTTTATTGCCAGTTTCTGTGGTCGTTAATGTTATTTAACTTTCTTTCAGTAAGAACTCAAAGGGCCAAGATTATGGAGGAATGTACTGTGCAGTGTTAACAATCAAGTAAGAGATAGTCTTGTATCTCCAATTGCTTATAGTTGGAGCTGTAGGAATGTTTATGAAGTCTAAATCTCTAATTTTGCAGCTCAAGTATTGTATCAGCGGGTATACTACGAGTTTTTGGGGAAGAAGTTGCTGAACTTCCCTTGGTTGCAACGAGGAATGGTGAACATGGCAAGGTGAGGTTAATTAACCGGGCTTGATATCTAGTTGTTTCTCGGACATTCTTTTGCACTCACAGCTTTTTCTCTGAGCTGAAATTTGGGGGTTTTCCAGGACTTAATTGTGTATTTCAAGGCCTCTATCCACTATAGTCGTGTATTTTGAGGCCGCTCAGTCTTTGATTCATAATAGTCTTAAAACATGTATAATACTTTCAGCTATTGCGATATGGTTGTGAGTCTTTGATTTGTGGAGACATTATTTTCTCAGGGCTACTTTCAATTGCTGTTCTCCTGCATCGAGAAGTTGCTGGCGTTTTTAAATGTGCAGAATCTTGTGCTTCCAGCTGCTGAAGAGGCAGAATCAATATGGACAGAAAAATTTGGTTTTCAGAAGATAAAACCGGACCAGGTATGAGTTTGTCTACTGGTGGGCACACATGAAATGCACAAAGCTAGATGTGGATATATCATTTACCTGTCTGAAATTTGATGTTTTCTCTTCAGCTTAACAAATATAGAAAAAGCTGCTGCCAGATGGTGAGATTTGAAGGGACATCTATGCTACAGAAAGCGGTACCTACCTGTAGAATTGTTAATCAACGTACAAGTCCATAGGGTATTGTAAAAAGGAGTAATGGGGAGCTACTCTTCAGTACGAGGGACAAGACGCCTAATCTTTTAGTCTCTACAGTTTTTTTAATCTTATTTTTTAATTATTTTTAAATTTATGAATAGACCAGATATTGAAGGAAGTATATACATGTCCAGTCCTCGACTTATTCAGTGTTCTAGATCAAGCAATGCAAGCTATTTGTGCTTATTTCGCTCTCTCAATTATTTCAAATAACTCGTCAATTCCATGCTATCCCAGCTCAGGAAATCTTTTAGGTCTGATGCCAGGTGCGGGTGCGCACATTCTTTTGATTCCGAAGCTCAAGTTCAATACACTCTTGTGCCTGTGAGACAGGGCATGGTCATACAATTTGGTATATTGTGCTTATCCATCCCTCGTCGAAGAAGATAACAGACAGCGATACAACCAAATCAAAGGCAAGATACGCCGCCTGTTTCAAGGGGCCGTCGTCGAAAGCTCCATGTAACAAAGTTTGTGTAGCCTGTCACTTGATGTTGAAAGATATCCTCTTCTAGCAATAAAAAGCACTGTGCCATCATCACCTCTCTCATCTGTCTCTCCTGTCTTGGCGTATGCACCTTCCAAACCTCAAGCCTGCCCATCTTTCTTTTGCCTCCTTTCCTTATTGCGCCATTACTTCAAAAGTAGAAGCTGTAATCATCATCACACGCCCAAACTGATCTTAACGCCCATACATTTCTTGCTTGCCACGCCACTCATGATCTCCATGAAAAATATGACAACCATATCGCTCCCATTCTACTTAGCTAAAACATTACACAAGACTTCAACAACCATCAGGACTTGAAGCATGAGAATCAAAGCGACCTCCTTTTGGCTCTTGGCCTTTGCTATTGCTCTAGTTTCTATTGTCATTGCCCTCTATGAAATTTCTCCTGCCCCGTCTACCGGTACTCCGATAAGTAATCTGGATAGCTCAGCTCTTACTACTCTTAAAAGGGTTATCGAGAAAAGCAGATTAGAGGTTTTTCAATCTCTCGTAGCAAGTTCCTTTTCAAGACACCATCACCGGAGAATGCACAAAATCAAATGTGACATGAATAAATGGAGCTCTAGGCTAATATACCGTTATAAAGTTTCTCTTGTATTGACAGTAGACTTGAAAGGCTGTGGGAATTTTAGCAGCGTTCAGGAGGCTGTTGATGTTGTTCCAGACCTCAGCTCCTCTACCACTCTCATCATCATGGATTCTGGTACTTACAGGTAAATACTGAAGCTCCTGTTGTCTCTTTTGAACTTTCTTATATGCCAAGCTATATGCACTTTTCAACTAAAGTATGATCATGGTTAAGACCGCATAAAAGCGTGGAGTTTAAAAACATATGGGAAATTGAACTTGGCTTTTGCAGGGAGAAGGTGACGGTGCATGCTAAAAAAACAAACCTGATATTTCTAGGTCAGGGTTATCTCAACACTGCCATAGCATGGAACGATAATGCAAATTCTACTGGTGGGACTGTTTATAGTGCTTCAGTTGCCATTTTTGCTTCTAACTTCATTGCCTATAATATTAGCTTTAAGGTACTCAAGAACCCATGTTTTATATGTCAGGACTCAAGAGTCAAGCTATATGTTGCATCTAGCTAGGACCTGAGATCTAGTTAGCACTTAATCAGTTGCAAATAATTTATTCCTAATTCTTTTCCCTACTACTTGTTGATTTCGGTGGGTTTGAAAAGAACACAGCTCCCTGGCCATCTCCTGGAGAAGTCGGAGGACAGGCAGTGGCGCTTAGAATAGCAGGTGACAAAGCGGCATTTTATGGATGTGGATTTTATGGAGCTCAAGACACGCTCCATGATGATAGTGGGAGGCATTATTTTAGAGGATGCTTCATCCAAGGATCCATTGATTTCATTTTCGGAAACGCTAGATCCCTTTACCAGGTAGATCACTCTTTAATAAAACGATATGCTATATATCATCCAAACATTTCTCAGAATTTGCCTGGGCTTCGAGGCTGTAAGAGAGTCTGTTTTCATTCCACGAAACGCATAAAGAAAGTCAACTTTGATAAGTTTTGTGAAACGGGTTAGAGCCTGTAAATCCTTGTATTGACAAGCAATTGTTATATATGTCAGTCCTGCACCATCAGTTCCATTGCAGAGCAACCCAAAGCTGGAGTAAGTGGATCTATTACAGCACAAGCAAGGCAATCAGTGAGGGAGCAAACTGGGTTTTCCTTCGTGAATTGCACCGTTATTGGAAGCGGGAAAGTATGGCTTGGTCGAGCTTGGGGAGCTTATGCTACAGTAGTCTTCTCTAAAACATACATGTCTCATGCTGTATCTTCAGATGGATGGAACGATTGGAGAGACCCTTCTAGAGACCAGTCTGTCGTTGATCCTAATTATTAATGTCTCCTCTTTTATTTTTATATTGCTGAATCTTTTCTGGACTATTGCGATGAAAAAACAAAAAAAAAAATGCGACGATTGGTTAATGTGTTTTTTATTACAGGACAGCATTCTTTGGAGAGTACGAGTGTTTTGGACCTGGAGCAAACTTCACATTCAGAGCCTCGTATGGAAAGCAGCTTACTCAATACGAGGCAGCTCCCTACATGGATATTTCATACATTGATGGTAATCAATGGCTCCATCAGCAAAACATTTTGCCCAGTATTTCTAACAATGACAGGGAATGAAGAAAACATTTTATCCAGCTATTCTCACTATGACAAGGATGAAGAATTTACTCATGCATACTATTAATGCACTTGTAGTAGTTCGAATGCAAGCTTGTTCTTTGCCAGTGAAATAGAGGTCATTCAATACAGAATTGTGATTATTGATGAGCATATATCACATATGGGCAGGGTATATTATTGAATTGCCCTACGACGTTCTCATATTTGGAAAAGAAATCACATAAGAACTTGCCAGTGAAGGAAAATGTCACTCTTGATGAGTCATACCATGCTCGAGCATGATATTGAGTTTGATGTTTTTTTTGTATTTCATGGGGTTATATGAATAAGTTGGAAAAAACATATACTGGAAATAATAAACAATGAACCATAAACTGATCAGAGAAAGTACCGTTTATTCATAGTGCTGCTTAGTCTCAAGGAATTGTTACTTCTGAAACTCTAAAACGGTGTAAAAATAATCGACATAGAATGCATGAAAATGAGAGAAACCAACAGACTGACCGAGCTGGTTAAATTCTTCTTCAGTCCTGTGCTTACCCTTAGCCCTATAAATTGTCATGACAAATATGTCACCTTCTAAGAGAGCTCGTGTCCTGTGACTATCATCTGAATCCTTAGGCAGCACCGGTTCACAGGCAATCAGTTTCCCTCCCACCGGAAGGGCCTTGTAACAGTTCTCCATAATCAGCTTGCATTCATTGTCTGTCCATGTCGTCAAAATCCACTGCCAAATTGACATGTACATGGAGTATCAAAAAGAGTGAAAGACTATCTTGTTAGGTTGCTCATAAATAAGAAGACGATGCGTCTAAAAACTGGCTGCTCAAAGAAATATAATTATAGGGGGGATCTACGACACTGGGTCCCTAAAGGACTGGTCTCATGTCCTATTTCTAATTGCAATCACATCGAGGATCAACCCATGGTGGCTGCTCTATTTTCAATTTACCAAAAAAAAACCTACATTTTCATTCAATGAGCAAATGGCATTATCAAACATTTAAGCAGATGAAAGTGACTCAACGCACCTTCATGAAGATAGCATCACCAACCGGAATTGACTTGAACATGTCACCACCAACATTTGTAACACCTGCAAGGATGAATCACTTCCATTGGTGCAAAAATATGTAGCATCTCGCCCTATTAGCATTTTCAAACGTGTCATACATAACATGCTAGTAGCAGCTACAAAGCCAAGCTGGAAATGAGGTCTTAATTAAGCTATCATTTACCCTAAACCATGTACGGTGGAAAAAGGTCATTCCATAAAACCCATGTCCGAAGAGTTGTTTAGGTAAGAAAATGGTAAAATGATGAGACTTCATAGTTCAAGAAAAAGAAAAGGAAACCATGCCAGGTTATCAAGAAAATGGATATGCCGCGTTACCAGGAATAATAGGTGCTTTAGCAACCACCTCAGGCAAATCAAAGTTGATCCCTTGACGTACACCAGGATGTTTTTTTAAGATCATCCTCAAACAATCCCCTGCACTCCCACCTACATCAACCAATCTTTCCACCCCTTTAAACCCATCATAGCCATCCAACATTGCTTCCATGAACGGGACAGATACACCTGACATTGCCTTCAGCATCAACTCATTCATTTCTGGCTGCTTCCCATAGTAATCATATGCAGGCTCACCATTAGCCTTCACGAATGGCTCTGTTGTGGGATCTAACACTGCCTCGTGCACCAATGGCCACGCTTTCATTAGCGCGTCCTATTTGTTCATATCGTCAAGAGATCATTTACATAGAAACATAGAAATTAGTATTTGCATATATAAGTAACATCTGCAACATTTTGTTTTATAAAAAAAGGAGGGATGAATAACCAATCCATTTTACTCCCTCTGTTGGACAAATTATGAGCAAATTACAACAGCAAAGATGGAGTAAGATTTCTAAACCATCTGATTAATTAAGATCAATCTATATACTATTATTGAAATGATTTTCATAAGATTAGAACGTTAATGAATTCGATCATCAATTGATTTGAATGGTTTGGCGTAGAGAAAGCTATGAAATGGAAAAATATATGACCTGGTGATGCTGGAGCACGTAAGGCGCGTAGGAGAGTCCTTCAGTGTCAGTAACGAGGGTTTTACCGACTTCCGTGAGTGAATACTTTCTTTCGGAAGCAGAACCATCAAGAGGTGATGATTCGATGGTGAGGTGTTCCTCAAAGACACCGTAGCTAGTGAGCATGCGAAGGATGCGTTGCAAATTCTCAGGGTCAGATCCAGTAGAGGCAATACGTTGAAGGATCTGAGAGGCAGAAAGAGGAGCATTGGAGCCACCTTGCCAGATAGCATCGGCCACTTTTAGACGGACGATAGCGTTGAGAGACATAGGAACACTAATCATGTTGGCTAGCTCAAAGATCGCCAGTCTTGCACTCTTCCTCTTCTCTGCACTCTCCTCGTTTAATGCCATGGTTGGTTTGCCCACTTTTTTCCCTTTCCTTTTCTCTGATTCAATAAGAGGAGGAGGAGGAACTCAGGTGAGAAAGTGGATCGCCTTCTGCCTGTAATTGGTCCCCTTATGACTAGTCCCTCGGTGGACTAAATGTTGATAAGGAAGATATCAAAGCGGAGGAGAAATCCAAAAAAACAAAAAAGAGTTTGCGCTGTTGTGGGGTCTTGATGTTTTCCGTTTTTTTCTGACCTGCCTTTTGCTACTGCACGTGAGCAACTGTGCGCTTAACACACTTGTAATTTTGTATTTCTTTTAATTCTAAAACAAATTGTACTCCCATTGTTGTAGTTAGAAGCTAGATTTATCACCAAACATAAGTGTTATTATTATCTATGTATCTTATATCATGAATTTTATTTTAAAAGTTAGAAACGCAAACATAGTATAAACCATCTAATAAGATGATTTAAAAATCAAGATTCATGTTTTTAAACCTTAAAATCTATATTTTAATTTATTTTTACTTGAAAACACTCCAAATTATCATATAAACCTAAACAAATATTTAGCAACTCCAAAACACCTCACATTTAAAAAAAATAATTAAATCAAAATAAACCAAATAGAACACGATCAAATTCTTCCACTATGTTTAGAGAAAAAACCATTTTTATTGATCTTCTCTTGAGAAAGAAAATCCATTGATATAAATATTTTTGTTTTTGGTACTCATAACATGACCATTCAACTTTCTTTTTCTTTCATTGTTTTTCAGCAAGTTTTTCTTTTTTTTCTTAAACTCAGGGAGAAAAAATAAAAATTACAAAAACTTTAAGATTGACCATAAATTTTTCATGTGTTTTGTATTGTGATTCTCTCTCTTTTAATTTTGTCTTGCTACTATAATTTAAAATTTTATCTTATAAAATTAGATCATAAAAAAATTAAATAAAAAAAATCAAATGATTAAATAAAAAAAATAAAAGGATGAAAAGAGAAGAAGCTTGAGGTGCTTCATTATCCATTTAAAGGTTTTATAATTTTTATTCTTTCCAATAATTTATTTTGATGATTTTTAGTTCTTGTGGTTGATAAAGGAGAGATAAAGAATTTTTTACTGTGCTTCATTATTCATATAAAATTATTTTTGAAATTGCTTTCTAAATAATGTTTTTTGGAACAAAATTTGTATCTTTATAATACTAGAAATAGTTTTTTGCAATTGCTTTTGAATAATGTTTTAGAACAATTAAAAAAAATTACTTAAAATTATTATTTTTTATTTTTTAAAATTATTTTAATATGGTGATGTAAAAAATATTTTAAAAAAATAATAACAAATTATTTTAATATATTTCTAATAAAAAAAACATTTTAAAAAATATACATTTACCAACAACCGCTAAATCTAAGATTCCGTTCATGAATCATGATATAAAATAGAGGAATGGAGGGGTCCAGAATTAAAAAAGAAAAAGAATTCCGGACAAATTCCTAAATGCTTTAAATCCATTAGATTAGAGTAAAAGAATTATTGACCGTTGGATACAAGATTTATTGAATCACAGGTGAAGTGTTGAAACACGTCATCAAAATCTTTTGTTTTCTCGTTTAAAACAATAATCTGAACGCGGCTTGCTTTCTTCTCTGTTCTCCTCAAATACTCTCATGTTGCAGGCTTGCAGCCACTCTGGGGTTAAAAGTTTTCCAATAAATTCTTGCTTGCCCAGCGAGGTGGCTAAGAGGGGTTGGGATTTCGGGACTACTTTTCTAGATTTGGTATCCTTTACTTGTTTATCGTTTGCCCAATTGAGGGGAGAGGGAGATGTTTGTTGTGGCTAATCTTGAAGGTGTGGAATTCAACATGAATCCTTTCTGATTCTTTGTTTTTTCTTGAGGAGGAATGATCGGTTAGGAAAGAGAGAAGTGAACAAAAGGGCATTGGATAATCTGCTAATCCTGGACCCAAAAAAATAAAAAACAGTAACTGTTGTTTCACATGCGATTTCATTTCTAACATCACAATCTGAGTTGTTGCAGATCTGGGCTACATCCAGAAGCATGTTATCCTTCTTCTTCTTCTTCTTTTGTGGTGAAGGGAGTAGTGATCGGATAGCAAGAAAAGAGGTAAATCATATCACTGCTATCTGTTAGCTCGAGCCAGGGAGAAAACAGCCAAAAATGGAAGGCAGGAATTTTTGGGGAATCTATCATCTCAGCTTGTCAATGTTGTCTATTGCTTTTGACAACACCAATGAGGTCGCGTTATTACATCTTTACAACCACTTATTAAAAAGATTTCCCACGGTTCATTCACCGGAGAAAATGAAAATGGAAGAACATAATGAACCCAAAATTCTCTTATCCTAAAACTGAAAATGGCCCAGATTTTTTGATGCGGGGTAAAAGAGATTTGAAGATAAAATACTAAGCTAGGAAGAAGTAGAAAGAAGAAGAAGAATAGTGCAAAAGTGTGTAACTTTACAAATTTTATTTAATTCATAAAAAACGATCTTTCAAACTGAAAGATAAACATACAAATCATTACTCTAACATATCTAATTATTTGGCTCATCCCATTAATTAAAATTATCTTAACATAAATAATTTAAATACATAAAACAAAGATAATGAAATAGCTCGAGTAGGCTTACTCTTCTAACCAAAAAGTGATAGACTAGATCATCTTTCAACGTTTCTGTCCATAAAATCATGTAATCTATGTTGTAGGTTTGATGTACCCACCAATTTTTTGGGGGTTGGAGAAAATCAATTTTATCAAGTGTAGCTCTTAAGGACTCTGATTAAATATATCTCTAGTGATTCAAGAGCAACTGAATCATGTCGAGTCACCCAACTAAATAGAAACCTTTAAACTTTATCATTCCTGGTGAAAACAATTTGTTCATCTAAAATAACATTAATATTATCCTTTTATGTTAATGAAAAGGTTAAAGAGGTAAATGCTTCAATAGAATCATCAGGAGGAGAATTATGTGACATTTCAAAGGGATCATTTGGAATAGGATATGGTTTCTAAAATGCACCCAAATCCTCAATGTTCAATGGGGAGCTCATGCCAATATCAAGTGATAAATCAATAACATAAGTATTTGAACCAAATCGTTATAGCTCTTTGAATGGCCCAGCACTACATGTATGCAATTTTTTATTAGTTTTCGAAGGATATTGTTTAGGTATAATTCATATCATAACAAAGTCTCCAATATTAAATTCATTGTGTCGTCTATGTAAATCAACTTGAAGTTTATATTACGCATTACTTGTTTGAATTTATTTACTGATCTCCATATACAAATCCTGAACTCGATATGCAAATAACTCCGCCAATTCAAATACCCTAGCACGAGGAGACATAAGAAGAAGGTTTAATGACTCATGCCTATCGACCTATTAACATAGTTATTATAGGGCGATTGAGCTGTAGGAAGAACCAAATTCTAATTTTTATCATGATCAATCACTAGACATCTTAAAAGGTTGCCTGAACTCCTATTAACCATCTCGGTTTGACCATAAATTTAGGGGTAGTAGGGACTAAAAAACTTCAACTTAGTTCCCATCATATGCCAAAGGGTTTTCCAAAAAGAACTCATAAATCTAACATTTTTATCCAAGATTATGGTTTGGGAAGACCATACAACTTGACCATCTCATCAAAATAGAGTTTCATAACTCTAGAAGCATTTGTGGTTATAGTGCAAGGGATAAAATTGGCCACCTTAGAGAAGCAATCGACACCACAAAGATAGAATGATGCTTCTTTGCAGTAGGTGGAAACCCATACATAAAGGTAATTTTATTTTTTCTAAATAAAGCATCCATAAAATTTTAAGCATACAATACTATCCTAAGACTATGACTAAGATCACAAATGACACTTGTAAGTAAAAAATGATATAAAATTAGAGTTATTAATTATTTATTTATTTATCTTAGAGACTAAGTAATAACATATTAAACAAGGGAAGATAGCATGAAAACAATGTTAGTCCTCTAAATGCACTCAAGTAGTTCAAACACTATGTTCTAATTTTTCCACAAATTTAGCCAAGCTCACCAATTAATTAAAAGTGCAGAATATTCAATGTAAATGAATAAATAAGCCAAAATTTAAGGTACCTCAAGTTGTAAGATGGGCTATATTTTCATGTGTAGGCACAAAAGAATAATACCAATGTTAATTCTAGTCAATAAGTGCAAAAAATATATTAGGAACAATGACATTCAATGGTTAAAAGATGTTTTAGTGGTTTACTGATTAGATTATAATGAGAATATGCTAGAATTTATTGCAGATGACATGGAAGTGATGTTAACATGACATAGACCCTTGACGTGGTGATGATGTTGTAGAGACCACTTGTGTGATGATGACATCGCAAAGACCACTGATTTCTTGCTTGCATAGTAGAGAATGATGATGTGGAGCTTGCATGATTAAGACAACAATAGTTGATAATGATTCAACACAAGACTGGATCATTCTTCATCGTCTTCATCCATTTACTCATGTAATATGCAATATGGGTTTGGTGTTCTCACCACCTTCTCTTATATTGGAAAGCAATCCAAGTACAATTCAAATTGTGGTATCTAGCACTTTAATGTTTGGTTTATTTGGAAGTCATTAAGGCTATAGATTACATAATGTAAGGTAACCCTTCTCCCTTTCTTAAATTCTTATCTACTAACCCAGGATTTAAAGTTAATGCTAGTTTCCTAATTAGCGTTATGTTGCATATTGGATCAAAATCTAGCAAGATTTTTTTTAGCATTGTTATTAAACCTATCACAACGGATTAACTTTAAAAACCTTTAACTTAACGACATGCCTAGCCCAAATTCCAAATTAAATCGTGCAAGAATTACTTTTACACAACTTAATCAACTTGATGAGTTCAAAAACAATTCAGACGATCAATAAAAAAACATAGCTTGGCTTTAAAAGAATTTCAAGATGATATTCTTTTTTATATATATTAAAATGACAACATGGTATATTGACTCAAGCTTCATGACTTAACTCACTAAACCCGTGACCCGTATCATTGACTCTGCTGGGTTTAATAAATTTTTAAATATTTTTTTAATGATATGATAATAAAAATAAACGCTCATAAAATTAAACATCAATCAAATATCAAGATATTTATTTGAGACTACGATAACCTCATAGAAAGCTAATCAAAATAAATAATGAATACCAATTCAAAATCAATCCAATATTGAAGGATAAAATTGAAAAACAAAAAAGCAAAAATAATTCAATTGAAAAAAAAAAGACTGAATTAAAAAAAAAAAAAAAAGACTATTTAATAGTGTTATTAAACCCAACCTAGTGAATCAACTTTGAAACATTTTAAACTGACAATTAATTAACTCAAGTTTAAAATTAACTCATATAAAATTTGATTTTAAGTGATGTAGTTGATTTAACGGATCCAAAAATAACTCCGACGACCAATAAAAGGATGGTTCAAATTGACTTTTTTAATTTTTTTTAACACTACGGCAACATATTGAATTAACCTAAGCTTCACAACTTAACTCACAAAACTAGCAACCTAAATCATGTATTCCACTAGGTTTAAAAACTTTGTTTTTTTGTTTAATGATATGATAACAACAACAAATGCAAAAATTAAGCATTAATCAAATGCTGAGATATTTGTTTAAGACTGCAACAACTTTAAAAAAAGCAAACTGAAATAAATTATAAATATTAATTCAAAATCAACCAAATGATAAATGATAAAATTGATAAAAAAAAAAAGCAAAAAATAACTCAATTGAAATGAAAAATTAGAAGATGAAATTAAAAAATATATATAGTATTGTTATTAAACCCGACCTAATGAGTCAACTTTAAAACTTTTCGACGTGACTCATTGCCTAGCTTGAATTTAAAATTAACCCTTGTATGAGTTGATTTTAGATGATTTAATAGGTCCAAAGATAATCTGAATAACTAGTAAAAACATGATTTAGAATTTTTTTAAAAAATAAATCAAGATAACATCTTTTTTTTTTTTAATATTAAGACAACAACATATTGAATCAACATGAACTTCGCGACTTAACTCGCAAAATCTACGATTTGGATTATGCACTCCACTGAGTTTAAAAACTTGATTTTAAAAAAACTATTTTTTATTTAGTGGTATGATAATAAAAATAGACGTTTGCAAAAATTGAACACCAACCAAATGTCAAGATATTTGTTAGAAACTACAATAGCATCATAAAAAGACAACCGAAACAAATTATGAATATCAATTCAAAATCAAGAAAATGTTGAATGATAAAATTAATAATAAAAAAAAAAACCAAAAAAGATTCTATTGAAAGAAAAGTTTTTTTGAAAATGTAATTAAAAAAAAACTTTTCGACATTGTTATTAATCCTAACCTAACAAGTCACTTTCAAATCTTTCAACCTGACTCCTTGTCTGGCTTGAGTTTAAAATAAACAATAGAAGTTGACTTTAAATGATCTAGTTAAGTTGATGAATCCAAGAAGCAACTCGGATGATCAGTAAAAGCATGGTTTAATTTTTTTAAAAATCAAAATATTTGTTTTTAATATTATAACAGCAACATATTGGATCAACCAAGACTTCATGACTCAACTTATATAACTCACGGCCTGGATTATACACTCTACTAGATTTAAAATCTTTGTTTTTTAATTAAAATTGTTTTTTATGTAATGATATGATAATAAAAATAAATGTTTGTGAAAATTAAGTACTAACCAAATACTAGAATATTTATTTAAAACTACCAAAATTTTAGGAAAAAAAAATCAAAATAAATTATGATCAATTTTAAATAAATAAAATATTGAAAACGAAAATTGAAAGAAGAAAATTTAGAAGGTAGAATTATATATAAAAAAATATTAAAACAAAATGTTGACCAATAATTACCATTCAGGTTTTTTAGTTTTTGTTAATTTAACTAATGGTTATTTTCTTGGGATCAAAATTGTTAAAAATACTTTTTTAACATGATATAGAATAAACAATATAAACTTGAATCGTAAAATTATAAGTAAAATATTTTAACTAATTATATATTGACAATTCCAATATTTTACAGCAACAACAACAACAAAATCCACAAGCACTTTCTAGGTCTGTATAATATTTTTATGATCATAAAAACATAGAATTGTTCTCGGAGAATTCTCAATATAATTGACATTTGCATTAAATTAAATAATTACAACATGGCAGGAAGCCAGCAACAACGTTTATCCAGGGATAAACGTACCCTCTTTTGTGTGCAAACAACTTGAGAAAAGAAAAACAACCAGGACCTAAAACAATCTTCCTAACAATCTTTAAAGAGGTGATGAATACATTCTAGCTGAATACATTATTACCAAAACCAAATCAAATCATCTTCAGAGTCAAAGTAAACATTCTAGCTGTTGTTTCCTTTACATAATTTTTACACGGTGAGTGCTGCATTTATGAAATGTAGCCCGGTGTATCAACCTCTTACCTCGGTTGGTCTTCTGTACTATCACAAAATGTTTTGTTTGAAACACAAAATTACAAGTTATTCATGCATGCAGTCATGGGTAAAAGGCTATTAATTTTCCAAAAAAAAAAAAAAAACAGAAAGAAGATCAAGAATTCGCTGAACTCTGACATTTGATAAGCAATTATATGAAAGATCTGGTCGAGCCATTATGTTTCTCAACGAGGTTTATGAGCATCTTAAGAGGTTCATGATCCTTAGAAAAGGGGAACAAACACCAACTGAAAGGGCGTACAATTTATTCCTAAACACGACGAGCTTACATACTTGCAAAGATGAAGCAACCGTGGCATTACTCACCAAGATTACATCGGGCCACAGACAGTGCCCGCATCTCCCTTAATCTTAGATGTTTAATAAACTATTTCATGCCCCTCTTTACACCATAAAAATCCCTCATTAACTCTATCCATGTAGCAACCACAAGATGGACTCGAAACAAAGGGAAAACAAGGAGACAATATGTCCAACCAAAATTAACAGCAAGTAATGTGTCTACCAGATTTTCAGCACCAAGAAGATTTTATCTTTTCGCAAGATTAACAAGAAGTTCAAAATTATTTAACTTCCAAACCACCAAAAAGATATTATTAGCTCATGGCCCGCTTTCGCATAATAAAACTTGAAAGAAAAGAACAGAATCCAGCAAGCAAAGTTAGCCACTATCCAAAAAAGAAGAGAATCCAACATTTATAGTGGCAAGCAAAACCAAATGAGAGAGTGGAGAGTGGAGACAATTAGATCAGAGACAGAACAAAATAAAGAAAAAAATGGAGATTAATCTTTGCATTACGGAGACTAGAGAGTGGAACGGGAACCAGTTACGCGGATAGTGTTAGTCAGCTAGGGTTGAGATTAAGAACGTGAGATTTGAGCAAGGTGGACAGGAGAGACGGGAGTGGGAATTGTGGACTGCTAGTGTTAGTCAATAAAATTTTAAACTTTTGTCGAACTCGTGAAATCAGTGCAAATTGGCTGATTTTATCGAATTCGATCTATTTTATCTGATTTTAATTAATTTTACTGGTTTTTAAATTTTTAACCTAATTTTACCAATTATATACATGTTAATTCGTGAAATCATATAATTTTATAAATCAACTTGTAATTTTACTTGTAATTTTAACAATCTTGCCTAGGACAGAAACAAAATGGGGTATGAGCACACAAATGGCATTGACCTGTACTGGATAATGTATCGAACTAGACATATACATGTTTTTTTGTCTCGTGTTTAGTTCATTGAACAAGACAATGGTGGATGCATTTTTGCAAAAATTCATTTCAGTCCTCTTAAATTTTTCACCAATTCATTTTAGTCACCACATTTATTTTTAATGATTTTTTAGTCCTTATTTTATTTTGTCCTCAAATTTTTAGTAAGTGAATTTAGTCCCTGAATCACAAAAAAAATCGATTAAACCCCTATATGTAAAAATTCATTCTAATAAAATACAAGCGAGATTGGTCAAACATTAGTCAATCAAATTAAAAAATGAGTGATAAATAGAATAATGGATGATATAGAAAATTGAGAGAATGATTTTGTCCATGGCATTGGACAAGTTTGATCCACCCCATGGTGGGACAAGAATTTTACCTTGAGGACAACTATGGACAGGACAATGATCCAATATGCACATCAAACACTATGCAACTTGTATCATCATGTCTAATATATGCACCAAACATTATCTAACCTGTCCTATTGAATCCAGTTAGAGGACCAAATGCATCCTAAGAGTTGGTTCAGGTTAAAAACGAAGTTATTACAGCAAGCTCATTCATAATTCTATATTCATACCATTGTATTAATTTAGACATATAGTTCAGAGTCAAGATCAGAATACTCTGTTATCCCAGAAAGCAGCTTACCAAAACCAAAGCAACATGGTTTATGGAAAACTTGAGATGCCTTTTTTTTTTTTTTTTTTGTCTCTGAGAATGACCATTCAAGGTGCTTAGTTATCAAAGATTACAACGGCTACCTCTGCAATACATATATTAACAGTTCGATTATGTGAAGTTCTTGTTGTGTCACTATTTTTGGTCAAAAAATGATAATTTCTTTCGCTTTCAACCAAAGAATAGAATTTCATTCTCATTGCTTACAAAATTGAATATTAGTACAAGACACAGATGCCTAAACATATAATTTTACAGCTTACCCAGAAGAAGATGAAGCAAAGACATTTTTAGTGTCTCTTTGGCTGAGTTTCATGTACAGGCCCTGCAAATAGTGCCACTCCATTAGGACGCATCTTTGCATGTATAAGAATAACATTTTACCAAATCATTGTCAAGTTTCCAACTTTTAAATGATTGTGCTTGATGTATGGGATACTTACATCTGTAGTGTGTATTGTTGCTCCAGTAGTCATGCGGATGTTCTGATCAGGAACCAGCTCAAAGCTAATTTTCTGTAGAAAGATTGCAAGTGCAACAATGGCTTCAAGTAAAGCAAACTGGTCACCAACGCATTTACGAGGTCCTCCACTGAAAGGAATGAACCTGTGATGCACAAGTTACTAATTTAGAATGATGCAGACCAGGATGAGTTAAGGGGAAAAATACACATTATTGGACTTTGAGCTTAATAAATAGCCCATTATGTTAACAAAGTAGTACCAAAATCAAAGAAATGATAATACAAAGGAACAAGAAGAAACAAATACCTAAAATCTGTGTTTGATTCATTAGGCACTGGGCCATCCAAGCCAAATCTCTCTGGCACAAACTCTTCTGCTCTCTCCCAGACCTTGTAAATTAAGCACATAAGAAATACCATCAGAAGGCAATTCACACAACAAACACATTCTTAGTTTCCATGAATAATCACGCCAAATAACTATATTCGAATTCAAACAAGCCTATTAGTATGGGCAGTGATCTCAAAATATTGCCATTTGATGTAAAACTGAACAGAAAAGGTGTCAAAATTCAAAAATTCTTTCCATTTGTTTAGAAACTAAATCATAACAGAATTTCCATTTCAGTTCTTAATTATGGTTCAGAATTGTCTTTAACTCATACATTTAAGGTAAGATACTGCCAGAGTTGCTTAAGAACTGGCAAGTAGAATTTGTTCAATGAAGGAAGCATATTTCCATATGCTTGGGCACATAGTGACAAGATGGCTTGGGTGTCAACCCAAGATTCAAAATCTTGCCAATCAGAGTTGCTTAAGAACCAGCAAAGAGAATTTATTCAATGATGGAAGCTTATTTCCACATGCCTTGGCACACATTGACAGGCTTGGGTGTCAATACAAGATTCAAACTCTTACCAATCAGTAGTGTACGCTTAAGCAAGCTTATTAGTCGCTTCCTAGCAATTTTGGAAGTGCTGAAAGATTAGAATTTATCCCAATCTAAAGTAGCAAATCTAATTATTCAGTCACTAAATAAGTACCTTGATTTTGTCAGGTTTCCAAATTTACAGCAGACAGCAGCGGTCTCTTAATTTAAAACTATTAGCTTAACTTACAAAATTCAACTCAATGTAGGTTTGAAGAGTGCACAAAATATCATAATACCTTGGAGGAGTGATGAATATTGTACACTGAAATCATTATATCTTGTCCAGCATTAACCTTATAATTACCAGGAAGCACATCAGCAACTTGAGCTCTTCTTATCAAGACCTACAAGAGTAACAACATATGATAGAATAATAAAGAGATTGCTGTAATAAACCTTTTGTCTATTTTTGCCAGTCCTGTTACAATTTACTTAAGAAGGAAAGGCACTGCAACCTACAGGAGGATGTGGGTAGAGACGTAGGGACTCATTTATGCAGCGTGTCAAATACTTTAGATCCTTTATATCATCATAGGTAGGAGGCCTTCCCTGTAGTACTCGGTCAACCTCTTCTTGTGCTTTCATCAATGTAGAAGAATCCTGAAAAAAAGTAAATGAAGAACAATGATGTTCAGTAGCATGTGTATTTATATTACAGGCTGAGAAGTTAAAATTAGTGGGTTAGGCAAACTATTCCTATTGAAGGTTCTAAAAACTTGAGAAGGTAGATGAAAGAAACAAAAGGCAAGTCACCATTTTCAAATGTAAATGCTAAACAAACTTGTTGCTACATATTAAAGGAACTGCTAGAACACAATTCAGTTTCTGAAAATATATAACTATGAGATGTTCAAGAATGAATCTGACAATCAGAAATAGGAACCTAAGTGAAACAAATGTAGTTCTCACACTAGCCAGTTACGTGCAATAAAACAGCCAGACATGTTTTTTATAAACAAACATTAATTCAACTTGTAATATATAATCCCTATGTCGATTATAACAAGAAACTAAACAGGAACAAATGCTCCAACTTCATAGGTAGCAACAAATTCACAAGACATTTGACATCACACCTCCATGTAAATAGTGCATCTAAATATGCAAACAAAATCCACAGATACATCATACATATAGAACAATGCTTTAACCCAGAATACCTCCCTATCGGATCAAGTTTGCCCAGCCTGTGCCCCACAGACAGAGAAATTAATTCCTAGGTTAAATGGACCAAAACTAGACCATCTAATCATTTTTGTTCCAAATGGCATAAGGAAAATTAAACTCCACTGGGTGTTTCATTGATCATTTAATATTCACTTCCCATATTAATTAAGACATATGTGCCCCTTTGATAAATGACTGAACAAGGCAACGACACTCTTTGAACTCCTTTCCGGTCAATGAGCATTCGAGAATAAAAACTTTTGAAAAGGCATTATGCAGAAGAGTACCACATTGGGGGAGAAGTAACAAGATTTTGGGCCTAAATACTTGTATCCTCACAGTTTCAAGTTCATGAAATAATTGAGCATCACAAGTCATTAGATTTGGTTTGAAGTCTGAAATTGTCATTGATTGAGGGTTTCCAATTTGAATATCAACAAATATTTTCCCATGTAATAAGATAGACTACCTTACTCAGGAGATACAAAGTCCAAGTCAATACTGAACCAGTTGTCTCATGGCCAGCAACTAACATTGACAGTAGGTCATCTCGTAACTGTACACTTGAAACCTGAAAGACACTCGGCCATTAAATTAGAATTAAGAAGAAAACTTAAGAAAAGATACTAGAATCCAATATCAGAGGGAGAGAGATCATTCTTCAAAATACAATTCTCTTGCAAATCCATGTATGCAGAAACTTGGAACGATAAGGGCAGACATCCGAATTTTCATGTCAAGAACTATGTGCCAAGGCCAGCATAAAAGGCACAGTGCAATGAATCTTTTTTTTTTTCTGGTTGAACTAGGAGGGTCATGATTCCTCAAGTGGATGTTCCCATTCCAGATCCTAACGGTGATATGCTTCAACTCCCAATTATGCTATTGTGTTTCAATCCCAACAAACTACAGAGTATGCCATGCAGGAGCATAAAATTTTCAAAGTAAAGCAGTAAAATAATGTAGTTTTACAAAAAGGCTTCTTATTTCATGGCAGTCATAATTCTCACAAACTGTACATAATTTATGCACAGAAATTCCTGCTTTATAACTGAGACTTGTATATTATTCTACAATTCCACAATCATGATGTATTAATAAACACTAATAAATAAAGAGCAGGAGCAGACCTCTTCCCTGCTGGCGAGCAAAAACCGGAGAATGCTCGGATCATTGTCGTTCACATATTCCTCCTCATTTATTTTCTCACCCTCAATTTCCACAATCTTTTTGCATTTCTCAATAAGTTCCTCAACAGTTTGCCTAATAACCATAACCGCCTTTGCCGCTTTTATTTGCCTCGGTATAATCTTACACAAAGCATCAATCTGCAAACCAAAAAAAAAATCACAACTTAAAAACTAAAAAAAAAAATTGAGAAACACGGAGAATAATGAAGAAACACATGGATTTACATGCCTTCCAATATGGCAAAAGGTCAGTGGAACGAGCCTCTGCCTCTTTCAATGCAGTGTAAACAGCATCAATAACAGGACTATCAGTAGTTAATGAATCAAAATTGTAGTTGAATACTGAAAGACCAATGACATCAAGTGTCAATTGAGAAAACTTCTCTTCCATATTTACAGCATTGCCATTCAATGCATCAGCTTGTAACTTCTCCACCAACCTTTCTGCACATTTGCAAAACACCCTTTCAACTATCACTGACAAATACTTCCTGTGCAGTGAAGGCACCACTGCCCTGCGCCTTGCCTACACACCATCACCATAAATAAAGAAAATTCACAACTTCAAGTATTATTACTGATACTGATAATAATTGCCAGCTTAGTTTCATAGGATAAATAATGAGGGGGAGGAAGGAAAGAAGATTACAGTCCAAAGTGAGCCCTCGGCGATAGCAAAACCGGAGCCGAAGAGAAACTCAGAGACTTCAGCAACAAGGCCTTTGGCATACTTAGTACCATAATTTTTTAAAACATGTTTAGCAATAGCAGGGTCACTAACTATAACGAAATTTCTAGGGCCAGCAGCGAGACGGTAAATGGGCCCATAATCATTCATCCATTTAAACAAAGGGAGAAACAAAGCACCACCTAAAAGATCAGACACGTCTTCAAGCTTAGCACTGGCAATGGGAATCCCTGAATCATCGTTTCGGCCTAAGGATAAGGAGCGAGTGAGGGACGTTAGCCAGTCTGGGCTGACCCAAGAGGTTTGCTTTTGGGTTTCGTCGTCTAAAGAAGATTTGATGGACAGAAACCGAGGTTTTGGAGGGAGAGTGGTGGTGGAGATGGGTTTGTACTTGTAGAGAGGATGAAGAGAGGAGACAGAGAAGGTGAGTGACATCATTTTGGTCTCTTTCTCTCTCGCTCTATTGTTTCCCTGTTTGTCCGATTAAGTTTTGCAGCTTAAACACCATGTGGCTCCTCTGTTCCTTTTGTTTTCTTCGTTGAATGTGGATTCCCGACTACGAGCTCCAGTATAGAAGATGACGATGCGATATGATATTATCATTTAAAAAAAACAAAATAATAATAATATTATAAGTAACGGGCTTGGGCCATTACATCCGGTTAGAAGGCTTGGGCCGTTTACATCCGGTTAGAAGTCATGGCTTGTAGCTTCGAGTATTTATGTGGTCGTAAGAAGGTTATAAAAACTTTATTCAGAGCCATGTGCCTTGATTTTCCAGCATTCAAAGAACCTCCTATAAATGAAGTAGAAGCTTCTCTTTTCATTGATGTGCAGTCTAGCCACTGCCCAAGCAACATCCTGCGGAACTGAGCCTCAATCTTTGGATACAAGTTATCGAACAAACCCACCATTAGTGCCAGCAACAATGACATCGCCTGCTTCAACTAGAAGTGAAGTGACATTAAAAGGTATGGGTTTAGCTGCCAGGTGGCCAGAACAATTCTGAATTTGTTGTTACATTTTAAAAGTATTTTAAAAAAAATTGAATTTTTTTTATATCGATGTTTTAAAATTATTTTGATATACTAATATTAAAAATAATTATTTTAATATATTTCCTAGGTGGTGGTGATGGCGTAGGGTCTTAGAGGGCAGTATTTTTCGAGGAATTGAAAAATGTAAAGAAATGAGAAAAAAACTTAGTATTGATGGTTTTTAAGTTCACTAACATGGAGTACAGAATGATGATAAAGCATATTTAATTAATGATACCATTAGGACTTTAATTGAGCATTTGCAAGTAGACTTGAGAAGATTGCTCGTGTACAAGGAATACAAAAATCCTAAGATAGTATTGGATCAGCCTAATACAACATGATTATAGATTATAATTTTGCAGATTTACAAAGCCGAAAAGCTAACCTCAAGAAAACACTAACCACAACATAAAAGTTGACACAACTACGTCACACGACATCTTTTCACAGCTTGAGGTAATCTCATAAAGCCAGGTTTTGGATTGCCATTTCTTTAAGGGATGTCACCAATCTTCGAAACACCTTCAGATTATGGCCGACCTTATCCTGCAAAACCAAGCAAGCACATCGGTGCCGATTGCAAAAGACCAGAATCAAGATCAAATTCCTAAATAGTTTGTGACACCACAGAAGCAACATACTTCAACACCAGGGATGCAACTATTTACTTCATTTTAACTAAAACCAATGACAAGTACATGGTTTACGCTGAGATTTGTCACACTTTTCCGAGTGAAAATTGTTAGACTACACACGCTTCCCACAGATGAAAAACACCCCCAAAGGTTCTTACAAGTACTTCATTTGCATCACAAGCAAGTTGATATTACGACAATAAGAAGTCTACATACTCCAACAAGGAAAGAAGAATCCTTTTTCTTGTGAAGTACGATTATTGTAGAGTAATTTTATGGTGCTTAGAAAGTAACAAATTGTATACTATTAGTTATTTTCTAGGAGTCCACTTTGAAGAAAGAGACAGATATGGGTCATAGATTTTATTCTCTCTCCGTGTGTTTCTCTTTTTTTAAATTGGACTCTAATAAGAAGTATCTATTAGAATGCATTAGTTATTCACTAAGCACCATAAAATTTTCTGTTATTATACAACAAGAGAGAAGAATCACAAAAACGTGGTGGCCAAAATGGAAAAGATGTTTACAAAAAGAATTTTAAATAAAGAATTTAAATTTCAAACATGTCATCAAGCAGTTAAGTTAAAATCATTATTAGGAATGCCCAGTGTATAATTTTAAATTTCCAATTCAAATTTAAAACAACCAAATTAGTTTCAATTTATCTATTTAATAAGAAATTAGCAGGAACAAGGTTAGGGATGCACAAGCACAACAAAGAATTATTCATAGAATAAGCATAAGTTATTTGACCACTTTGAATCCACTAGTTTTGAATGAGGTCCTTGATAGCATGACTAGTATATATAGCACTTACTTAAAGAGAAATTAGAACAGAAAATTGTGATGAGATATTATTTATGGTTTTGCTAGCAGATAAAGTCAAGATAGAGATGCTATCCCTAAGTCTTTTCCAACATAACTTGAATATTTCTATTTTACACTTGTTTTACAACACAAAAAAAAAAAAAAAAAAATTATAGTCGAACTACTAAATGTAAAGTTAGAAATACAAGTAAATATATGAGATTAAGTATTGTTTTGTCATAAAAATGTACCCAAGTTACAAAAACTACGGTAACTTGAAGTCACCATAGCGAGCAACTTATCCTTTCATAGTGGAGCGAAATTAAGCGGGCCAATTGCCCCCTGAAGCAGGTGAAAAAAGGTTGGTTTTGTATAAGTTATTCAATTCTACAATTCAGGGTATTGCTGTAATTTCAAGATACGTTCCAAATTCTCCTAGAACATGGCTTTTAACATATGAAAGTGGTTTTTAACATATGAAAGTGTCTTTTAACATATAAATATATTTTCGCTAGAGGTGACATTAATCGAATTAATTGAAAAATCTGTAAAAACCGATTAGAAAGTAACTGAATCAAATGTTTTCTTAACTTTTTAGAAAAATTCAATTATAATTTTTTTAAAAAAATTTTGGTTCAGTTCTGTTTGGTTTCTGTTTCAAAGTTTAGAAACTAAAAACATCCAAAGCAAACTGAAAAAACCCATTATAAACTCAAGGCCTAATATGAAATAAAAGCTAATTAAATCAAAACCTGTCAAAAATAGCACAACTAAAAGGTCCATGAATTAAATTGAATTTATTTAGTTTTTAAAAATATAAAACCAAACCAATCAATGCAAAATTGAGTTGTGAAAAAAATCAAAGGCTTAAATTGGTTTGGTTCTGTGCAAATTTAGTTGAATTTCTCATCTAAACCAAACCATTTAAATTAGCAATCACCCCTAACTTATGCTTTTCTTTTTTAAGCGTATTCTAACCAGCTACATAAAGCTTTTATAATACTTTATTTCAGAAATAAGAATTTCAGAATAAAATTTAGGTTGCATGATGCAATCTTAGATGTAATTCCTAAGAATTCAATTCCTAAGATGTGATGCCTTAGGTTTCTTGGTGTGATCCTAGAAAACTCACCAGTGTCACTAGTAGCCGGAGTAAGTTTTTCCCTAATTCAAATTTCAAAAAAAAAAAATCCCTTTATTCTTTATTAATCTAAACCATTAAAATCCCCAGATTTTTCAAAGCTCTGGCCCATCATAAAACGCTTGTAGGACAGAAATTGAAGTCTGTCATGATTCATTTCCCTTCTCAAAAACCTAGCTCAACCCCTAATTGTACCAAACAATCAACCCATGAGATTTACTAATTTATCTCTAACACTTTTGATGCCGTGATTCAAAAGGTATCACTACACATATCTCAGTAATTATTTTGACTGGCTATAAGCAGTAAGCAGAAATTAAGTACCATACCTCACTCAACAGTTCAAGTCGTTCTAACGTGGGAACCAACATCCCGCACATCCAAGATAGATCCTGTCTGGGGTCAGAGTGTGTGCCAAATGTAACAGCTTTTGTAACTCCACTATTATCAGATGCCATGGACCTGCCAAGAAAACAAAAGATCACAGGGCAGATAAATTTTAACAGCTATACCTCATCTACTAATGAACTCACCTTGGATCCCCAAAGCAATAGTTACTTTAGTTTATTTTTTTGGTAATTTGGATATCTTCAGTTTGGTTTTGAAAAACTGAATAAAACAAAATGACCAACAGAGATTTTAATTATTTTTTCATATTGCATTATACACAATTTTCATACACAGATGTATTGGTGGAGACAAAAAAACTGAAGCTTTATAAGTTTCACTTATTTGGTTTTTATCTAAAACTCAGCTTGTTCAAGTCATCAATACATGAAAATTTCATAAGAAAAAACCAAATTACAATTACAGATACCAAACCCATACAATGCTTGGTTGTAGTAAAACAGAGGGTGCAATATATTACAGCAACATTTAAAAACATCCAGCATCCAACAACCAGATCTAAAGCAGGGAGAGGGGTCAAGAAAGGAAAGGAAAATAAAGTTAAAGAATAAAGACGACGCACCCTTCACGAAAATGGACAAGGATTATATCCAGCACATGTTCTGCAAGTGGAAGTAACAATGTAATTAGCTGATCTCTTTCGCCAGCTACACAGGACATTTCCATCATTGCGACATACCTCCTGGAAAAATAAGAGAATCAGGCATAGAGCAAGATAATGTTCGTCAAAAGAATATGATTGATTAGTTACACTTCAACATTATGGTTTCATGAGAATCCAACATGAAAATTTTCAAAGAACAAAGAAAACAGCTGAGAGGTTGAGGAAGTGATAATGATCCCTTCCATGCTCAGACACCAATCCCTTGATTGCAATAAATGGAGGCTAAACCATGGTTGTCAATCTCATTCTGTACTTGAAAAAAAATGACCAGTAGTCCAGGTTCACAATCTAGCATCCAAAGAGTAATGGATTTAAAAAGATCAACATCATGGGATGATGGCCATGGCAAGCTGGTGGTATAATGCCAACGTAACATCATGTAATTGGGCTAAATCTACTAATTACAAACCATTGATGAATGCTTTTAAAAGAAATTGGATCTGGTTTTAAGAGACCATGATACCATGATTTGAGGGGGCACTATTGATACTATGATTTACATTCAAGAATAGCTTTTAGGGATCAACAACCACCGGAAAGTCTATGAACATTTTTAAAATAAATTAACCAATTTATAATTTCCTTGTTGATTTTCCACAAGGATGAATTAATACTTATGGCCTAAAGATTAGATAAAGAGGTAATGCTTCAATTTTTAGATGTTGCTAGGAAGAAAGGCATAACAAATTTCAAATATAATCTAGCATGGGTCTTATCTTTGAAGAGGAAAGATTTCACCAACAGAGGAGATTCTGAGGCATCCAACATAACAAGTAATGAGTTTAAGAATGAGTTTTATCAAATGTTTATTTTTAGCAAACGGATAGAGTCAAGCCATGCTTCACATTAGAAAAGAAATAGCAGCAAAGACCTTGCATAATAATCATATAACCGAGGTTAGTGTGCCACTTGGGCAAGTTGCTAATTGCCATATAATGGAGAAAGACTATTGACGAGTTATTTGTCTGAAAAAAAGTGGATAAAGCAAGAAAGGTAATCAAAAAAGGTAATTCCACACTCACAAGTCTGGATTAGCAACACTTCCTATTCAGACAGCAACAACCATATTCATGCCCTCTAGTAGAAAACAATGAAATTCACTTGGCTGAGCCCTTATAATTTGGACATGAGAGGGAGCAAGCCATGCATGACATCATTATAGACATGAGCTGGCAATCCTTCATTCCAGAGATGATAAAGAAAGCTTCCTTTTTTATGACATGGTGGTAACCGGAAAAGGATTTGGAAGCCTATAAAAAGGGTAGGCATAGAAGAGTATGTTGACATTGGAGGATGGCAGTGGTTTTGATTTTGTGGGTGATTTGAGAGTAAAGTAAGACTTTTAGAATTAGTATTTGATTATTTAGTTTTACATGATTATTTAAGATTTTAAGTAGTTTGAAGAATTATATACAAGTTTTTACATGGTAGTTATAGTAACACGTAATAAGGAGCTTAGATTTATATCCTATTAGTAAATTTCTTTTGGGTTTGTTTTTTCTAATACTATTGGGTTTAAGGTTTTCAAACTTTCTATTTGTTTTGGTACCTATAAATAGTATCCTAGTTAGAAACTCGAGAAGGCTATGAATTTTCATCAATCAAATAAATTGATCCTTTTGGATTGTCAAGTGTTGTTTTGGTCAAAATCAGGTTCTACATCAATTAGCATCTAGGAGTTTTCAAAGAGCTCTACAGTCTATATCTTCTCAACCATGTTATTATTTGCAACTTGAATTTCACCACCAAATCTAGTCCCAAGAGTTTCTTTGTTATTTCTGGTTAAAACCAATGAGACATTTTAAATTGCATTGAATAACAAATAATAGCAGAGGAAAAAAGTTCAGAAAGAAAGCTGTTGGGGTTACTGCCAGGTGCCAGCATATCATAATGAGAAATTGCATGCTCATATTATAACAAATTGGTTCTGCCAACTTGTGAGAAGTTGAATACTACTATCATATTTAAACACACGTCAAAATAATATTGTCTCTACAAACATATGGCATCATTCTTCGCAGTTGGGAAAGAGATGTTTCTTAAAAAGCCATGGCCTCTGATTTAATGCAATGAGAAAGCACTGCCCAGAATCAGCAACCAAGCACAAATTCTACAGTCTGAAGATTTTTTCTCAGTTTGATACCTAATGTTGCTGCTCCATGTCCAGAGTCACTAGGTGTTACCACAGCTGCTGTTTCTTTTTTTGTCTTTCTTCTAGGAAGTTGGAAGTCAACCTGATTCCTGGCTTTCTATTATAGAGAAATTATGAGTTTAGTAGCGGTGTATAAATCAAATATCGCTGCTTGAATATTTTTTCCACGGTTGGTTGACGAAGACTGTCCTTGATTTGCTTTGCTGGACTCCCAGATTTGGGATCATCACTTGCTACAGTTTTAATTTCAAGTCTCACAGTACCAAATGGTTGCTTAATACTAAAATGCTGGAGGGTAGGTCCATCTCTAGACTTCAGAGGTCCTACTTTGCTGACTATGTTTGATGGTGATCTTTTTTATTTATCAGTTATGTAATATATGCATGCTTGTACACATTGAGTATGTAAAAGAAAAGACTTAAAAGATAGTTTTGGTCAAAATACTAGTTTCACATGTTGATATAGAAAGATGATATGATAGATAAAATGAAGATAGGCAAAAACATAACTTAAACAAATCAAACTAGGATTAAACATAATAATGAAGTGAAGAAAATCAGAACAAGTACCTCTTCTGTATGTCATCGGATGAAGAAACATACTCTTGCATAACACACATGTTGATAATTTCATCCACCTCCTGCCTTGACAGTTCATTTATATCTTGAATCTGCAAACCCAAATAAAGTTACTTTTTAACTGAACATGATAAGAAATGAACAAAAGAACGAAAAACCAACAAAAATGGGAAAATATTTTAACATATGTAATGATTATAACACCTTATTAAGTAGCAAGGATTTCTCATCAGCAGCCATTTCAAGGGAGGTTGCAACTGAACGGAGGAGAGAGTCAAGTAACATCAATGTGGGCTGCTGCAGCATAGCAGGGGAATGGTAATCTATGGAGCTGTCTGAGACCTGTCACAATCACAACTCATGTTGGCCATATGGGAAATATCTCCTTATTCACTGGGAAAAGTAATACTGTATTTCATCACAAATGACTAGCTCCACATTCATAAATATACCTGGAGTCTCAGAGACATTTTTGTCACTAAGAAATATAGGTAAGAGCCCAGACTGAAGCATAGCCGAAACGAGTTCAGTTCTACCTTGCTTTTATTCTGGTTTTTTCAAAAGAAACAATTGAAACGTTGATAAAATAAAGACATACATATATATATACATATATATATATATATATATATGCTTCAAATAGTGGTTCTAAAAGAGACCTGAGATACCTCAGAAGATTGGGCCAATTTACCAACAGTAGGAGCTCCAGAGTCACAAGAAAAAAGAGCACGCATCATACTGAAAAGCCCTTGAACAAAACCAAACTCGTCACTCTCTTCATAGGGCCATACCTGCAGGGGGAAAAATGGAGTTGTGCATAACCAAATAAAGATTTTTCTTCTTTTTACTTTCTGAGCATACCAAATAAAAAGAAAACGAGCTGGTAAAACAAATGGAAAAAATCATCCAATATGACAGAGAGGAGATGGATTAATTATTTATTTATCTTAATTCAATTACTAGGTTACAACATGGGATAACATCTAAACCATTCCCCTGCCTTACCCATCCCATCCAAAGTACAATCAGTATCCTAGTCACTTCGGATAATACTACATGATCGTACTAGCTAAACTAGCAGGCAACCACAAGCAAATTGTCTTGTTATAGAGCACATTTCATGACCCTTTCAAGGCACAAATAAATTTTCCCCAACCACAACATAGTTCAATGCTCAACTGCCACCACATTGCCTAGAGATAGCAGTACCTTAGCAGCTGAAAAGATACCCATCTTGTATTAATAACTTATAATACCATTACAGCCAAGAGTTTACCTTACAAAGTATGCCAACAACAAGATTGATCTGCTCCACAGTCAATTCATCAGCTGTGGAAATATCTTCACGAAGAATTTGATCAAACAGCAACTGATGTCCTTTTACAAAATCTATAACTTCACGAACAATTTTATTCTTCACCTATTACACATAGAAAGGAGGTAAAAGATGAAGAATGTTAAGTGAGAATTGGATCCAAACATGGAAAGAAAAAGGAAAGCTGGCCCTGACCAAGATAGCCATAAAACTGAAAGCTTGGACATGAGCCTTGATGAGCAGCATTGATGACAAAATGAGAAGAAATTGCAACAATGAGTTTGTGGAAAATCCTGGTATAACACTAATTGTTCAACAGTGATAATTTCAGAGTGACAAATGAGACAAATTGCTAAAGAGCTTGGTGTTCTTTCTGTATATTTATTTATCTTATTGAAGAAGCTTAACAGTAGATTGTGATGATTGTTTAACAAATGAACAAGGAGTAACCCATCACTTTTAAGGCAGATGTACAAGCTCATGAATAATCTGTCTTAAGGTTGCTCATAGGCTTGTTTGAAGTGTTGTTAAGACCTACATTGGTATAGACTAGACTATTCACTCTGTTTTCTCTAGAATTAAGAGTCTATTTTGAACAAGAAGAAGAATGCCCTAAATGCTCGGACTTTCACTTAACTTCAAATGCCAATATTGCCCCAGGCCTTATTATCCTTTTGTTTTTTTATTGTTCTTTTAACAAGTACACATAGCAATGTGAGAGCAAAATAGACTGTTGAATCTACATTTGTTTGCTGACTTCCTTTTCTGAGAAAAAGAAAATAACGAATATGGCAGTCTTTGTTGCATAGAAAGAGTAATAAGGATTTTTCTGCATATGAAAACTACAGGGATGGTTTTAAATAACAACCCTCATTTAACAGAACTGGGAAACATAGTACTGTTACTTGGCATTATACTACTGTTAATGGTGATTTACAACTAGAACAACTATAACGCCCTTATATAACAATAATGGTTGTTATAGTGAAAATAAGCCAATAACGGCCTGCTTACTAATATGATTTTTTGATTGTTTTGTATTCCTTTGATAGATAGTTCTAATGTACTGTTTAGATGGCATTTAACTACTAGAAATGTTATTATTTTATATATTATGTTACTCTATTAGAAAAGCATGCATATTGAAACCATTATTTAACACCTGTGAAATCCACAATCTGCAACCACAATTTAAAATTATGGCTATAAGTTTAAAGCTATAGGCAACAGAAAAGGGACCAGTTTCATTAAAGAGACATGTTTAGTTAGACAAGTAATTTCAGAAATTATTAAACCTAAATGATCTATTATGAACTCCAAAAGATAAGGTCCCTATTCAACTGTCCAAGAATAATTCCAAAAATATAATCTAAATTGTGAAATCAATTTTACTAAATTCAATTTAATTGTAATGAGAATCTATTCCAAACAGGGTGTGAAGATGGCTTCAGTCTGGCCCAAAAAGATTGTCAATTCAAGAGTATGTAATTGAGAATTATATACTCTTGAAGGGACAATCTTCATTGAGAATTAATAAAAACTTCAAAAAGAACCACAATTTTCATTTGCAAGTATCGCTATATGTAGGAAATAAAAAAAAATTATTTAACAAAATAGGAAAAGAAAAGGTTATAATGTTTCAATTAGATGTACGAAATGATTCAATAAGAAAGAAATAACCAAAACCAAGAAAGAAGGCTAACCTCGAATATATCAGATGTATCAACCAATGACGTCAAAGAAAACAACAATCTCAACATAGGTGTTACAATCATGCATTGTTTGTCAAAATCTACAGAAACATCTCGACGAAGCTTTCGGTCAAACCGCCTCAAACATCCCTATAATCCAGCTTAAGTTTAGCTTTGTGAAAGTAAGAGCAAAAAATGACTTGAGAGCAGATGGATAATATTATCACCTGTAAACTGACTGCCCTGCATGATGCAAGATGCTCCAAGGCACCCATGGAAAACAAAACCTGGGCCCCAGATTTCCCATATTTGTAGCTAATCCTCAACAGTAATGCCAATTCAGCCTCAAGAGTACTTGCCCGCTGCAATGAATCCAATGAATGCCCGCCATCCTGAATTAAAAAACAATATGGCATGGTACATGAAAACACATTAATGCAATATGTGCACAAGGATACATAAAAAGGGAAAAAAGAAATCTAAACTCTGAAGCATGCTGTATTAGGTGGCACTCGTAATTCTACCCTAGACTCAAGAAAATTAAACATCCTTCCAAATTAACATAATAGATCTAGTGGGGAATGTGAAAGTACTAAGCATGTTAAAGTTTCTTTAGTTTGTCATTTTCTTTTCATTGATACATGTGTGTGGATGCAATTGTATGATCAATTTGTAAAAAAATTTCTGTTACCAAGTGAAACTGTAACAATCGCAACTCTTGACAGCATCTACTTCATCAAAAAGCAGACCATTTAACCAATCCAAAATGTATTTAGGAGGGACTCGCAATTGTTTTGGCCTGAGTCTAGCATTGGGTGAAGACTTGTCTACATGAACATAACAGGTGCAAGTAGTTTGGGAGAGATTAATTGTGTTGTGGGAGCCACATTCACAATTGTCTATATGATGCAGGAGATTTTTCCTTAGATCTAACCGTTTTATAGGGCTGAAATGTAATTAGAAGATTCTAAAGGTTCAGTTTCTTATAGCGTTAAGATTTTGTAATAATCAGAAATCAGAAGGCCTTCTAATAATGCCTAGAAGTGACTGTCCGAGATTAACTAAATTTTTCCAATTGGTATAGGATTCTTTTTTCTATTTGATTTAGAAATCTTTTATTATTTTTTCAATTTTGTTTATAATGTCTTTTTTAGTATAAATAGAGTTATTTAGCTTGTATTTCAGCAGACTACTTGAAAAGAAAATATCTAATAATAAAATTTTAAATTAGAATTATTGTGTGATTCCTATTCGGCATAACTTTGTGTTCTTGTACTTGTTGTCTTTCTTGTGTTGCTTCCATCTACGTTAGTTGGTCTTAAGAGTCTAAGAATCCTAGGTTATTGCTTGTTGTGTGAAGCAATCCCAGGTATTTTGTTTCATGTGTGCTGCTAAATAATCATGGCTGGAAAAAATCACAAGGCTGGGCGTGTTCATCAAAAAGGGGATGAGAAGGTTCCTCATTGGGGGAGAAATGTTCGACAGCTAATGATAGAAAACATGCATAGACAGATTGTAAAATTAAATAGATGTGTTCAAGAACCAATGATAAAAGATATACGGAGATAGATTGCAAAATTAAGGAGTTCAGGGAATCGTGTGGAGTGATCACGGATCCATGACTTGTTTTGAAAACTTGTTTCAGAAACATGAGCAAAGAAGGCGGCTTGTTGATAAGGATGTGTATCATGAAGATTTTTGGTGATTTCATTTATCGTAAGATAGATGTGGATTGATATTTTCCATCAATTTATGATATTTATTTCAATGATGATTATGTTGATGATAATATCATCAATAATGACAATAATACAATTGATGACATCATTGATGGTGTCTTAGGTTGAATGCAAAGAAAACATAGAAGGTGTTTGAGGGAAGAAAAACAATTATTTAAATTATGTTAATTTTTTTTATTACAAGGTTAATGTAATCACAAATGTAAATATATTCAAGGGTTATGTGCTTACAACAAATATTAGTGAAACAAATTTGATGTTTGGAATTCATTACTTTAGAAACACAATGAAAGGGAAATGATTTGTCAAGTTTTATTTATTATACAAATTTTACGATGAATGGATTGAAGTTGATTTCTAAAAAATTGTTATATACTTGAAGCAAAGAGAGAAAAGGGGCTTAAGAGTCTTGATTGGAGATCTACGAGATCAAGACGAGTAATTTGAACTCAAGGACGAGTTTTTTCTAACCCATAAAGACTAATGCGCAAGATTTTTTCATAACACATAATTTTATGTTATTGGGCATAACTTTCGATATGACCATTAGATCCAGCAGAAATTTTGTTAGGAGATTATAAAGGTTTTGTTTCCTATAAAATTAAAATTTTATAGCAATTAGAGATCGGAAAGGTCTTTTGATAATGCCCAAAAGTTATTGTTCAAAATTTGTTATATTTTCCTAGTTGGTTTAGGTTTTTTTCAGCAGAATACATGAAGAGAAAATATCCATTAATAAAATTTTGAATTAAAGTTTGTTTTTATCCCTATTCGGCATAACTATGTGTTCTTATGCTCATTGTCTTTCTTATGTTGTTTCCATTTGTATCACTATCAACACATGGACTTAAGCTGTCTTGAATCATCCCTTTCTTCAACAATAATTATAATGTCCCCCTCAAGATGAACTCATTGAGTAATATGATAAATTCAAAAGGCTTGCCTCTAGTATCAAGTCAATCAGGTGTTGAATATCATGCATAGAAAATACAATTAAAGTATATACTTCCTTCATCTCCTTTAAAATGTTCCAATTTCTGACAAAAGATTGGTTAATAGTAAGGAATACCTTTCCTCCAGCCTTTCGGGCTTTTGGTTGGGAATTCCACTTCAAAGGCATCAAAGTAAAACTAATCTCATCATTTACAAATCTATAGATGTTTTCCTGTCCCCCATACCATGCATTCACATTATATTGTCATGGCCTACCAAACAACAAGTTACAAGTATTCATGTCAACTACATCACATTAAACTTCATACTTATACTTGCCTATGAAAAAAGAAACTTTACATCTTTCAGTTACTATTATCTTTGTTCCCTTTTTAATTGAACCTATAGTGTAAGGTTTAGGATATTTTTTAATATTCAAACTCAATTTAACAGCGGTCTCCCTACCAATAATATTCTCGCAGTACAAAAAAGTTTGTGTCGTGTCTCATCATCAGCTTTTGGTGTGAGCATCAATCGTCTCACCACAAAAACCTAACTATCATCATCTTCATACTCACCCTCATCATCAGGTTCACAAAACTCATGATACAATTTTGTACCTTCTTTACACTCTTCATCCTTATGATCAACCACATTTATAGGCCTCCTCTAAGAGCATACATTTGGATTTATACCCTTCCTAATTGCATCTATAACACTTTATTGGAGGTGGCATGGCACCAATATTATCTCTTCTGGTTATTCATGTTAGGAATTGCTTGAGGCCTATTTTTATCATAGCCAAAGTCAGCAGTAACTAGTTTGGATTTACTATTTGTCTGTGGCAACTTACCCTTCTCAACAGGTGTCATTCAAGACTTTATTGTAGAAACCCTCCTTTGATAATCAAATCTCGTATTGGTTGTAACCCGCATCAACATCTTTGCCTTAAAGCCATATTTCATGCATCGGTAACATTCAGCAACATCTGAAGCCTAATTCTATCTCTAATGGCAGGTTCCGGTCTTTGCATATCTAGCAACCTGTTACCGATTAGTTTCATGCATGTAATTTTGCTCAGCTAAGCGCAAAAATTCCGTTGTATACTCATGCAAAGTTCAAGAACCTTGGGAACACTTTTCATACTGATGGAACAAAAGCTTATCATAATTAGGGGGCCAAAATCCATCTCCCAACAATTGCTTCATTCATTCCCAAGTCTCAATAGGTCTTCTACCTCTCACCATCTAGTCTCCAATAACATATCCCACTACACTAAGACCTCTTGCTACAATTTTTACCATTCTCGATCTGAAATTCTCATATACGCATAAAATCGATCACATTCAACTAACCAATCAAGAAACTCCTGTACTCCTAAATCACAACCAAAAGAAGAAATTTCAACCTCCACACGATAATCTTGTTCATAATTATTCCTTACCTCGATCTTCTTCACCAGATGAGTACTCATAGTCATATTGACCACGAGGATTTGCACAAACTAGTTCAATGAAAGGTTGGCCACGGGAGTCATCCCCGGCGCATGCCTCTCTTCTTCCCCGATTCATGTTTACAAGCAACCATAGTGCCTTAAACCTGATTGTAAAGTCAAGATTGATGTCGTCAAACCCAATTTGCATTCGTCCCTCTAAAGCTACTATCACTACTAAAAGGTGATCTAGTTGATCCCAAACAGGTTACATCCCCTAATCACCGTCACAGAGATGGCTGGCACCAACTACTCCACCAAATACTGGCCCACTTTGATACCACCTAATGCAGTATATAGCGAAGATAAAACTAGTGTTCTTAAACCCTAAGGTTAGAGACCAAACTATAGAGAAATTTAAAAGAAAATCTCTAGCATTTTTATTTTATATGAATAATAGTCTTGATCCCAATTTATATTAGTACTAAAATCCTTTATAGGAAAGGATTCATAATTAAAACTTAATTAATAAAAGTCATCTAGCATTAGGATTGCTAAATAGTAAAATATTAGCTAAATCAAAAGTCACGAGCTAAATAAAAAATATAATTAAATTCAAAATTAACAAGAAAAATATTTAAAACAGGAAATTGTAACTTCAGGCTTTATATCATGTTCCGATTCTTTGCGGATTTCTTTTCAAGCTTGGTCTTGTCAATCTGATCCATGAATTCTCGAGATAATTGTTCTACGTCAACCTTGTATTTTGATTTCTTTTTTCTATTTAAATTAGGAATTTTAATTTAATTAGAATTTTATTATATAGAAATCCTTATGCTAGATGGATTTTATTAGTTAGGTAAGTTTTAATTAAGAATCATTTACTATAAAGGATTTAGGGTCTAAAACTAATATAAATAGCATATCTAGTTTATTTTAAGAACATTCAAATTCAAACTATTATTTAGATTTTTATAAAATATCAGAGATTTTCCTTTTATTCCTCCACGGTGTTAGGACAGTAACTTTAGGATTGATAACACTAACTTTTATCCACGTTATATGTTGCGTCAGACTCTATGCTAATGAGTTTGGTTCAAGGGAAATCTCCATATACAAATGTACATGCCTGGTTCTTGATGCAAACCCAAACAATGAACAAAGCAGCATGAATACCTATAAGAACCAATTCTCTAAATTCAAGTTTATTTGATTGATCAAATCTTCAAAACTGCTCTTAAATGTTTAACTTGGAAGCTTTAAATCGCAACCAAAAAAAAATATGGAGAGTCAAACCCTTTACCATTTTGCGTACAATAACTAACACAACCTTGCACCCTCGTGGTTGCAAGCCCTAGAGTTTTACTGTCAATACCCCCCCCCCTCAATCTATGTGAATTAAATAAATTAGATTATAATTCTCAAAGTCATTCATTCTCCATCCATTATGGTCCCAACAATGTTGGGACTTGAGAAGAAAATTTTGAGGAGAGTTTACCATTTTGCCTAAAATAACTAACACGACCCTGCACCCTCGTGGTTGCAAGCCTAGAGTTTTACCGTCAATAACCCCCCCTCAATAAATGTGAAAAACATGCCAAAAATTAATGAACGAAAATTTCATATTTTGATTCACAAATTCATTAATACAAACCAAAGAGTGGAGAAAAAAATACTGTAACAGCTGGGAGTAAGAAATTTTTCAAGTTTTCATTCCATACATGAACTAAGACACAGAAATAGCAAAATCTATATTTTCACCTGATCATCTGATTAAATCTTCATTAAAGTAAGATTTCAAAAGTGGATAAATTTACTCGTTACTGAACTGAGAAATAAAAAAAAAATTGTAGAATGCAAAACAGTTTTAACCATGCGTCAGTACATTAGTAGTGAAAGAAAGATAACCTGGTTTGAAAAATTGCTGATGCTCGTTAGGCAAGTCCTTAAAAATCCTCTACTTTGAAGTTGGCTTAAGAAGTATCTCTCATGGTCGATACATATTAATGCAACCAGAACATACAGCGCTATTGTCTTCCCAGGTTCGCTTCCTTTAGTTGCATCATTTATTACCTAGAGATTCAACAACAAACAAAAAAAAATGAAAAGCAAAGCAGCCATGAAAACTTATCTTTTGATTCAGAGAAAAGCAACCAGGAAAAGAAAATAAATCATAGGCATTAATAACAGCACTGACAGCAGACAAGAATGAGAACTTGAATAATACATGTTTTTGAATCAAATTAAATATCTTAAAATTCTTTTGTGACAAGAAGCTCGACTTGGAGTGTATATCTAAACAGAAATTGAATGATCAGCCCAATTGAGTGTGAAGCCTTTTAACTAAAACTTCAAAGACATTACACATATTTGGGCCTGAGCATGATGACCTCTTTAAACTAGAATCCATAAATTTAATCTGAATTTCAGATCCCAGTAATGTCTATCTAAAATTCACACTGAGGATAACAGCCATGATTCCCTACATTCCAGCCAGTTTCCATACTGGTAAATATATGATGAAAAAGTAAGAGATCTACCAAATCCAAGATGGCCTGAGATTCTTTCCTCATAATTGAAAAATTGGTACGAGCTAGTTCTGCCTGATCTTTGTCAATCTGGAAAGAGGACAGCGAATAAAAGAAGATAAATATTGAAACGTGGGAGAAAATTAAATCAGTGGTTTAGAATCTACACACTTTCTGGAAATCTAGATCTTCACTATCTTGCTCCTCCAGCATCAAAAATTGCATAACTGATGTTGGGATATTTGGATCAAGCATATGCTGACAATACTGAAAATAGCCAAGTAGCAACGCATATTGACTGCAACCACCAACCAATGAAAAAAAAAACTCAGACTTAAACTAGAAGTTCAACAAGTGCATTAAAATCAATCAGCTTCTAGAAAAACATACCGTCTTCTCAGAGCTTCTGATGATTCATTTCTCAAAATTGCCATTATAAGCTTAAATAATATTGAGTGACAGGCACCATTTGATAGTTTCTTTGCTGTTATAACATCAAGACATGTCATATTATCTGAATTTAAACCACCAGAGCACAAGAACCTTTCATCACGCAGTTTAGCCATGCATGTTAGGGCAACCTACAAAAATTTCAAAATCAAGCAAATTATAGTATATATTAAGAAAGGGGGACCTCCTTAGATACCTTGTGACATCAGTTTCCCAAAAAAATAAAAGTTGAGTTAATCAAAAAGATCAATCGTACCTGACTCAATACAAATGCCATCCTCAATGAACAGTCTTGAGAAGCAGAAGCACTTAGAGAGGCATCAAGAACCCTGCCAATGCCAGAAATATATTTACAGAGTATCCAAAAGGAAACTTGAATTAAGAGGAAAAACTAAAACAAGAGATGGTGCCCACCGATATAAAATTTCAGATCGATTTTCAAGTGAATGTATTCTTCTAGATGCAGACACCTGAGCAAACACGTTGATCAACGCAAAATGGAAGTGTTTTAGACATAAGCAGCCAAAATCTTATTTCAAACAGCACCATCAGCGAAAGGATCTAGGGAGATAGCAATAGACCTCAACAATATGTGACCAGCCAGTTAACATATGAAGTTGGGCAGCTTGTTCCTCAAGGTTCTTATTATACTTCCACCCCCATCTCAATAACTGTTGAATTGTCTCTCTTACATCATTGAGTTCAGCTTCATTTCCAAAGTTACTTAACTGGGGATAGACTGAATTGAATTTCTGGAGCAAAAAAAAAATCAATACCAGCATCCTTCTTCGGGCAAATTTCAGCAATTTAATAAAAGAAAATCAATCCTGGACCAAAAACTTAAATTATAAAGTAACCTGCCAAAGCTTATCACGGAAAGAAGCAAGGTCAATCAAACGATCAGTGCGCTCTGAATAGTAGTAGATACCGCCCCTTCCTGAAGTTTTTGGATCTCCAAGTATGTCCTCTGCCTGCAAAACATGTAAAAAGAAGTCAGCATAGAAGAAACAAAGCAAGTACCAACAAAAAGTGCAATTCTTACCATCAAGTCATACTTCATATTGGAAACAATCTGAGAAAGCTTCATGGTAGTATCAGGAGATCGAAATTGGATAACCTCGAGCAACTCCAAAACCTAAATTTCATAATAGAAGACATGTTCCCAGCAGCAACAAAATGAGAAAGCATATTTTTCCTTCAAAACAATCTACAAACCTTTTTAAATATAAATTGTTTCGATAATCTTTTCCAATCTATGAAGCAAGAACCGAGTATTTACCACCCATCTACAGGGAAAACAAGAGCTAAAAACCAAATACTCATATAGCACATAATAAGTAAGAAAAAAAACCACCAAAAACATTCAAGAGTTAAAGAAAACCCTCCTCGCTAACAAAAAAGTTGGGAGGAGAAAAAAATAGCTAATTGTATAAAGCTCCAAGACTGAAATTGATTAAATTTGTGACACCATGGAGCATAAACATTTCATATAAAGCAATTTGAAATAAGAAAAGAAATGTTAAAGTCAAGCAGCATCCAGTAAAACAAACTGAAATGCAAGTGTAAACGCTAAGTAGCAAAGAAACCTCTAAAAAGATAAATCCACAAAGCATCTGAGAATAATAAAGCTGGCATGAAAAATACATAACTTTAAAGATATTTAATACAGCAGAGTAAGGCAATGTCTCACTGACAATTACATTGGGCCAGAAATCAAGGAAATAGAAAATGATGTGAGTGAATCCTTTCGATGGTTAAAACATTCAGTCAATAAAGTTCAAAGAGAAACACAAAAAAATAAAATAAAGCATGCTTCTAGATATTTAGAGTACAGACAAACAAAAGGCAGTAGCAGTGGTCATATTGTTAGAGGTGGGGCAAAGCAAAGGAAGAAGATTTATTCAGTTCTTTGCTGTAATTCCATTGGCAAAGTGGCGAGGTCGAGTGTGGTCAAATATTAATCATGGTAATAAAAGGCATTCAGAGTTTCATGCAAAAGTGCACTTCACATTCAGGTCCAATTTCAAGTCCATTATCTTGTGGCTCTGGCTTTATTTTCATTGAACTACAATTAGCTATGGATAGGAGATTTAAGCTCTGTTTGGGAACGCGGTTTCAAATTTCAAAATTTTTTTTTTTGCTAATTTTTTTTTTATGTTTTCAAATAGTTTTGATGTGCTGATCTCAAAAATGATTTTTAAAAAATAAAAAAACATCATTTTGATGTATTTCTAAGCGAAAAACACTTAACCGGAATCACTACCACAATCCCAAATAGGCTATTAGACTGCGTAAATGTACAAGTCATTAAGGAAGAATGTACGTGTATAATATTTAAAAAATTAAAAGTAAAGACTGAATTCTTATAAAATAAAAAAAAATCTATCAAACACCAAAAAAATGCATGAGCTCCCAGTCCAAAAGAACCAAATGAAAAGGCTCTATACACCAGTCAACAAGTGATAAATTAGAGTGTGTAAACGATACCTTATTCTTGCTTATTGTCTGGGTTCCAGCATGCTCAGTGCCATTTCGAAGTATAACGGAATCATAAACTACATGATCAGACCCGCTTTCAATTACATCCCGTCCAAAAAGATGAGCAAGTATGGTCTGACATGCTTCTCGATGAGAGGGGCCACCCATATAACCAGAGTGCAATTCTACAGCTAAAAGCTTCAAGAGCCATGCTCTCTAGGAAAAATAATGAAATTAAATCAATCATCAGCTGTGTAGAGATAAATCATAAGGATTTCTTCAGTGGTAAGGGCAGCATGGAGGTGGGAATAGACATCATAGGTTCAAGCAGTAGCAGTCTCCATTGTTCCCAAATAAAATAAAAATGAATTCTTGGTTTCTTGTCCATATTCAAAGATTAGCAAGCATCTAGACATGAAATTTTAAATGCAATGTTAATTACTTGGCAGTTTTCCATGTAACACAGCATGTATAAATGAAATCCATGAGTGAGCTCAAAAGTAAAACATCTTGAGAATTTGCAACTCAATTTCCACAATTTGAGGCAACTGCAATGTTAAGATCAGGAGCTTCAATGCTTAGAGAATACAGAAAATGAACACTGCAAAATGAAAATTATAAATTCTTGTTCCAGTATCACATCATGCAAACTGCAAATTAGTGTTTTTAGAATAGACGATACTTTCCCATCAGACAATAGCATTAGTGAACTGAAGCAGCATCCTGAAATGGTCCAGGTTTTCAGTTGAACTATTTAAGGCAAAGACAGCACGAAGCCTAATTCAAGCTGGTCAGAATTGTGAAACAGCCAGCTCAGCAAACCAGATATTTTGGTTCTTAGAAGATTTAACACTTACATTAAATCTGATTGTATATCATTTTAAACTGTGTACACAAATGGTAATAAAAATAGTACTAATGTTATATTTTGAACTTTTTAATTGAACCATCTATTCAATAGGGTCACTACTGCATCTGGTTCTTCTAAAAATGGATTGGCCGAATTAGAAACTACAAAGACATCTTTTTATATATTGAAATCTTGGTGGTCATGATATTCAAATAAAATCCATGTCTTTAAAGATTGATCATGCTAACAACAAAATGCCAGATGGTAGCTATTTGTAAATATTGGTGGAAAAGGGCTAATTTGACCAGTGTCTAAATGCTGACTGCCATACTACAAGAATGGATGTACGAGGAGACTAGAATACCACAATAGAACAATAAGCCTGGTTAATCATCAAATATTAAAAACAATAACAAACCTGGTGAAGGGAGCTGATGCGAAGTGGCTGATTGCTATTCCGTTTAGGAAGCGGAGCAATACCGATAGTATCAAGGTGCTGTCAAATAATCCAGAAAGAAAACAGGTACTGAAATGCTTAAAACAGGTGCCAAAATGCATAAAAACTTTATACAATATAAGCAGAGTAACAGTATCAAAGAGCTTTAGATTATAATTCATGTTGCACCTTTACAAAGAATTGATACTTTTTCTTACTCAGCAAATCCATGGTAGGGCCACATGTAAGCGGGTCCACGGACAACTCATAAAGGAGCTGCACCAGTCAAAATGGTTGGATATTCTTAAAATGTCAGAACAGGAAAGGAACCAAATAATCAACACTATAATTGATAAATTTGAAGTAGCACGAAACCTGAAAACCAAACTCATGAAGCATTGCATTCTTTTCAGGTTTTAAAAGTCTGTCCAAGATTTCAAGAATAACCTTCAAGCAACTGCAAGTTAAATAATAAAGTACAATCTATCATATAGACATCACAAAAGTAAATATCAATGTACATAAGCAACTTGAAACCAAAAAAACCTGTAGTGAAACTTTGGTTGCAGAACTGTCTGCTCAACTGCGTGGTCAATATCAAATTTAAGCAGTAAATGTGTAACATTTGGAGCTGGCCGACTAATGTTATCTATTAGGAGCTGAAAAGAAAAGTGAAGCTGATTACAGACATCAATAAAGATCATTAAACATTATTGATGCTGGAAGCAAAGCAGTAGCTGGACTTGCCTGCATTATCAGAACCCCTGGATCATCAACCTTGTTCTCTATAATCTGACATTCTTCTGATCGTACCTCAAGGCAGGCTGCATAATCCTCAACCAAAGAGTTTGCAGCATTGGATTTCAACAGTAACTGTACGAGACCCACCACACGGGAACTGTCACCAAAAGTAACAATAGTGTAGTTAACGCTTTCTGCAGAGGGCCATGAAGACTCAAAAACACCGAATATATACAGACTGCCACCAACAATTAGGGGCGTTCTTGTTTCTGATAACAGAACAAAAAGTTCAAATAAAAAGGTAGTGGAATCCAGGAACCTAATTATTGAATAGCTGGCTCAATTTATTGGTTAACCAACTTCTATTTTTAAAACTTTCTAAGCTTCTATTGAAAATTTTCATAATGAATTTTTGGTCCATTAAAAACATTTAACAAGAAGACATTTCTCAATCACGTGACATTTGCATGAAAAAAAAATAAAAAGTTATAGTAATAATGATAAAATATAAATGGAAAAGAAAAGCACTTTTATGCCTCAACTCAGGTAGTCTAGCCAATCACATAGAAAACTGGTTTGGTTCGGTTACCTAGTAATTGGTTCAGTTAAAGGCTGGCTGGCAACCACAGTTCGCTGATCTCAAATCAATATCAAACCAAAGAATCAGAAAATGTGAAATAAAACCATACCAAACCTAATGAACAGATCATTTTAATTTATTTCAGCTTTGATTCGTTGGCTACTTTAGTTGGTTGTTTTCCTGAACACCACCACCTTTAAGCACACCCACCCACCAATCAACATTTCACCTAACCTCACTCTTTCTTGGAATGCAGCCAGACAAAAAGGTGCACAATTATGTGTTCAGTACCTTAGAATACTCATGATTTTGATTGAGCATTGCTGAATTTTGGGTAGTAAATCATATCTGACATACTCCAGCAATGCCACAATTAGATTATGATCTTGTGAAAGAATAACATCCAAAGGCTGCAACAGAAATAACCAAGTAATGAGAACATTATTTGAAATCTACTTCCAAATTATATGTAATATGTTACTTCTCCAAGTTACATTATAGATTGATTTAGGCAAGTGGATAGTTGGTTGTGATTAGTTAGTGTCCTAGGATAGAAAGGACAGAAACGTATTTGATTGAAGGGATGGAAACAAAGACATATAATAAATCCATCTCTGAGATAGTTTCGGAGTGAATTCATATCCTTTCAAAACATAACGTGCAAGAAAACATCCTCTTTATCCCATTGTCTCTATCTTTTCCATCTTGAGACAGTAACCAAGCACAACCTTGATATTGTGTACAAAGAATAAAAAATGAGAAAGTTGTATGAGATGATCATATTAGAACATTAATTGTGGAACACTTTGTGAGCTAGTAAAGGCCTCCATGCCAGAAATCCAAAGCTATATATAAAGTACTAACTCCTTAAAAACTTCTCAACAACTATTATACCTTTAATACAATACTAACATTATCACATCTCTGAATAATAATATGTAAATTTGGTCCCACCTCTAATCAAGGCAAAGACAAACATTAATTATTACTTTTGACAAACTTTGCTAATATTCAAAAAAAGTTACTTAACAAAAAGTTCTATTCATTCTTGTATTGCAATTTCTATTAGCATCACATCAACTTAAAAAGAAATTTTCAGAATAAAGAATCAAAAAATGTTATTCAACAAAAAGAATTTATAAAAAATTTATTCATTCTTATATTGTTAACTTATATTAGCATCACGTCTAATTAAAAAGAACTCTTCAAAATAAAGAACATAATGCTGCCAAATAAAACACAAGTTAAAATAGATGTGAATAACAAAATGGCTTATGTCAAGCCACAAAGTTGGGTACATAATTTAGGAGTTTGTCTTAAATGCGAGCAGCAATTGTGTATGCATTTTGGACTTCAGCATGGAATTTAGTATTTCTGAAAAAGCTTAACAGGCATAGCCTTGTTCTTTTGTCCTTCTGTATAGATAAAAGGCATGAACTTATTCTATAACCATAACTTCCAGATTTATACTAAGTCATGCACCACCTGAATGACATCTGAATAATGAACAAACATATGGACACTGAAATGAGCACACAAGATTGAAATCAGGAAAAAAAATCAATCAAACAATCAAAATAACCCTTTTACAAGACCAAAAAATATTAAAATTTGTCAGATCATAAACGCACTAAATGTTTCAGAAGATCTCTGGCCCAAAGCAGACAGAAGTAGACAAAATTCATGAATCAAGCGAGCCCCAATAAGCTTAGGACTCAGGATTTTTCAGTTCAAACTTACCTATATATATATAAAAGAACCAAACTAGACACTAATGCTAGCTTCTATGCATCAGAGAAGAAACGCATGCTCGAAAATGAAACAGTTACCTGGTATAGAGGACGCCAATAATCAGAAACTAGTAAATCCTTTTCAAGGACAAGGATAATAATCTCCAAAGAAAGTTGTACAGCCTTTTCAAGCAGTTGCCCATAAATTTGAGAAGTCCGTTCAGTGATTATAGAATTTACCCCTGGCAGAAGGATGCCCATGATATTTCGAAAAACAATCCGGCCACTCATGAAATCCTGCCAAAAACAAATGTCAAACATTCTGTTACAACTAAATTATCAGCCTATAGTCTACACAGATATAAGGAAGTCATGCAGCTTGGAAAAAAATTTGTCAGAACAAATGAAATAAAGCATAATGCAAATCTAGCCACAAGGCTTAAAAAAGAAAAATGTTGTTTGCAACAAAATTTTCAGGCCAAGCCCAAACAGAATTTCAGGAACAATATAGCACCAAAAGAGAGTCTGATAACTTCTTTGAGAAGTCAATCAATAACAATTTAATAAAAGGAGAGATACAATTTATGCTCTATTTTATTACTGCAAGATCTCTCCAACCAAGCAGGCACGTACCTTTTCAACTTCAATTAATGCAAAATACATATACTTCCCTTTAGAAAACTCAATATAATTAATTTCATCACCCAATGTAACAGGAAGGAGGGATAGAGAAAATCAGATGCTACAGTACTAACTATAAACCCCCTCAAAATATGAGAGAACAGTCACTGGACCATGATGTCCCAGAATGCCTTGGACCTTATTTTCATTGTTAACCTAACAAAAACAATACATCAAGAGTTACAGAGAAAGAAGATGATAAATACAAGGGCCAAGCTATTTACATGAAGAGCATGACTCAACTCAAGCATCCACCACAATGATTATTGTGGTGCAAAACGTTTAGGTTAGTGTTGAGTGCATGGGAACAGACATACCTAGCATGGGAAAAATGCAATTCTAAATATGAACCTGTATGTTCAAGCGTGGGGAAGAGAGATCCAAACTCGGAGCCTCTTCTTTACAGGATCAGTATGGATACCAATTACATTTTTTACTTTTCTTTAGACAGGGAGGAAAACAAAAGGAAAGGAAAATTCAGTACATAGCCACTGGAGGAACAAGTTTATAATCTGTAATTCAAATTGAAAAACCAAAGCTGTAATGAAAACAGTCAAAGGAACGACCAGAGTAACAGGTTAAAAACCCAAATCATGTACACAAAAGTTCCAGAGAAAATGAAATTGCTACATCGACAAGCTTGTTTTCCTAGAAATATGAACAGGGAATCCAAGCCCACTGGAAGCTAGCACTTTATATTAATAATTGAAAAGTTAAGAGCACATATATGATTCTGAGTTTCCAACCACCTTTCCAAAGCATAAGCTGACATTGGAAGTAGATGTGTAAACATTTGGAGTCAGACAAACAAGCAATGAAACACATACTTTTAACAACTCTAAGACCGGAAGCTGCATCTGAAGCGAAGATGGTTGTGTGACTGTTGAAAGCTGTGACAGGTCAACAACACTGTCAATGTCCTCATCTTCAATTTCATACATGCTCAACATCCTGCAGAATACATTATAAACATAAATAAGTTTCTCATATGCTACGTAACTGATGTGATATACTTCATTTATTTGAAAAGTTAAAACATATCAACTTCCATCTTTAAAACTGAAACAGGAACCTAAAGAAAAGTCCATTGCATGGAAAGCAGAAATTCAGTTTAAGATGAACAAGTATGGAATAGGAGAACGAATGAAGGAGAAACTACAAAAAGATACATAAGATCCTAAATAAATATAAGTGGAAAAGAAGGAAAAAGCTGAGTTCCTTATTGAAAATGGTAGAAGACATACATGTGAAAATGTTGAAGACAAGAAACAACTAATTGCCATTTCTCGCAAGGATCTGCATAGGCTCTCTGAGGGAATGGCCCAAAGACATGATCACATATGAACCTAAAGATACCTATAAATCTGCAAGAAGATAAACAACATTAGAGCAAGAAAGCATAGAAAACAAAATAATTATCAGAATGTGAGAAAGAGCCCATTGAGCCGTACCTACGCCCTCTATCGCTCACATCTTTTTCCTCACCAATGAGAGCATTTAACAAGTTAAGGAAAGATATTGTCGAAGGATATCGTTCTCTCCTTGCTTCTATTTCATTCAACTCATATTGCATATCATAAACCTGCAAAAATCAGAGTTCAACAGAAATATTTTAGCATATGAAGGTAAACTAAACAATTCCCTAGTCCTAGTTGATAATGGATGTCCAGATAAAATTAGTACAGTTCCGAATCTCAACATAATTAGCTCATTGAGACTCTGACAAGCAACTGTGCATTATCAACATCAAGTGCCACAGCCACTTTCTGAAATAATAATATAGCTAATACATGAAATAGAATAGATATTTAACATCAGAAAAGGAAACGAAACTACAGAAATTTTTAACTTCTCTTCAAAACAAAAAAATGAAAAGAGAAAAAAGGTGAATTTGATAAGGTATATGAATGACTCTTAATTTTGCATCTGAAAGTTCTTGTACATGCAATACTAGATTCAACCAATCAACATGCCAAACAGCTGGTAGCAATATGCGGCTTGAAAGAGCAAATGTTATCAAAAGGTCATCAAATCAAGTCCAAAAAACCATTTGTATGAACACCTTCAAATATTTCTCAAAGAAATCATCAAGTTCTATAAATGTATAATGCTTGTATTAAAAAAAAGAAAGCAAAAAATTATACAGCTAATACATTCTAAGTAGGTTCAGACACCCACAAAAAATCTAAATTCTACAGAGAAAACTAACCTGTGTTCCTGTCGGCTGTGCAATGTTTCCAACCTGAGCCCCAACAACCACAGGTAAATCATACTGCTCAAGATAACTCCAAATAGCATCTTTTAGGACTGGAGAGACATGAACAAAAGTAGCTATAGCATTCCGCAGAGCACCCTGTAAAATAATGGTATATTCAATTTACAAAGGGGCAGAAACAACTCAGTGGATGCTTCTAATACTTAAACAGAAAATTGCAAGCATTGCTGAAAAACTTGCTTAGGGAACCAGCTTGATCCAAATAAACTTCAACCTTCAAATATGGAGGCACATTTTCATAACTAAGGAGCTTGAACAATGGTTCAATGTCAGGAAACCAGTTTTTTCTATCCACAGGATTCCCATTTTCAATAACCTGCAGAACACAGAAAATAATAAAAACCAAGAGCGTAAAAGGAGTACAGAACAGGAGAGAAAAATGAAAAACTAAAGGGTTGTTCAGAAAAGGCGTAATACTCCCTTTTGGAAAAATATGATTGTAAGTCCTCATATTTTATTTTTTCCTAAAATGCTTAGAGGAGGGCAGACAAAGGCTGAAGTTATCCTTGAAATTCTATCAGCAATCCAGTGATAAAAAATCCAGTGACAAAAATTCCATTCGAGAATGTGACTATCAATGCCCATTGGCACAAATATCCTAATGTTATTTACATGAATCAACAGTGATGATAAAACCATAGAAACAAATCAATTTTCCACACAGAAGCAATCAAATTCAAGGAAAGAAAGGAAAAATATAGCAGAAGTAAGTCAAAACCTTTTGAAGAACATCCAGATATGCAACCAGTGCTTTTGCATCCCCTTCCTGAAACTCTGGTAGCATGGTTCCAGCAGTCTGAACTGACTGTTTGAACTTCTCATCATATATAGTTAAGCAATCAAACAAAGTGCTCCACCCAACAGAACGGAAGGCATTTCCCTGAAGTAACTCATAAACCTTTGCAGCACCTTCTTGACTTGAAGCCTGAAAGGAACGTTACATCAAGAACACCAAAGTCGGACATAGCATAAACATGGTATAGCATTCTCCACTTATTAAATTATAAAACAGAAATTCACATACCAGAGCACTCAGCATTTTTAAAAAGGCTACGAGTGTTTGAAAATTAGTATGATCCTCTCCAGCGAAATTGACAAACGTCCACAAAACATCATTGCCAGACAATAGCTCTGGTTCTTTCTGGAAAAAGTAAAAAAATCAAGGTACCAGAAAATGGTGAGATAGATATGAAGAATTAATTAAAAAAAATCCACAACTTGTTTCTCGGTACTAAATTTTAATTCAGTAATTTCTTCTTTCAGATCCTAAATCTAAACAGAAACAGGAACTAACATTTTAACCAGAGTTGGCAAAGAAAGTGGTATAGCTCACAAAAGATTGTAATTTATTTAAAGAATTTACTGTTTTGGAACTTCCAAGTTCAAAATTCCTTGGTGATGAACAAATTCACCAAGTCATACAAATAAGGTGCAACAAACCTTATAAATTTCGCTCACAAACTCCAGCAGAGAAACAAACAGCAGAGGACCAGTTTCGGTGGCCTGTTGTGAATCTGGGTTGCTATCATGGATAAGATCTTGTGAAACAGCCAAACGGTATGAGTTGAGCGTGCTCATTGCCTTGTCCTTAGATTCTTTTACCTTCAAGAGCACTGCAATGTCAGCATTTAAAAACAATAACTCCAAAAGAAGGCAGTAGAAAAGAATGTGAGCAAGTGCTCACCCAGAGCAGAAAACAAATTGACATTAAAACACCAAACAATCTGACAGAAACTGACAGAAAGAGATCTTGCTCAACTAGTTTGAATCATAAAGGGCAATTGAACACAAATCCTAGCAGATGTACAAGTTGATTACTTGCTGCATAGCATCTTACAACTCCAAATGGGTTTATTTTCAAATAATAATAAGATTTAAGAGAAAAAGAAATTATCCAACTTACCTTATCCCTCACAAGTTGGTTAGAGAGTAAGCAAGTAGTCAGCTTGTGCATATAAGCATTGTACATGTAGATCATATCCTCATCATCATTCTGCGGAAACCAAAATTTGATATTGGCCTTAAAATCACATTCTATAATTTAGCAAACTCTTCACCATATGCTAGAGAGAAAATAAACAAAATGTAACATCACAATCAAAATAAGGATTAATGGGAGAACATGCAACAATATATGCACCACAGAAGGTCAAGTATTCCTACACAACATCTATCCAGGATTGAGCAGCACAACACAAGAACAGAAGACTCTGGAAACACCCACTATAGATTAAGAGCTTCCAAAAGCCTGATCCATGCATTTTGTGAATCCCATGTTTAGAGTGAGGGAACCCTAGGAAATAAATTTGACTCTCCCTCAGAATTATAGTGGAGAGTAGAACTGTACACACCGCAGAAAGGGTCATACTATGAAATCAAATAACGATCTTTGTTTTAAAGGTATTTTGTAAACCAACTGGTTGAGCAAAGGCTATATTGAAAAATAACAAATGCATTGACCTTAAGGCAGCTTTGATTAGAAGATAAGAAAATAAAATTTTTGCCAGTGAAGGGAAACATTGAACATAACAAACCTGGTAGGCTGCTGTTCGAAGAATGTTATCCAGTAAAAACTGAAAAACATTGTGTGAGAAAATGAATTCCAGGCACGAATTTACATAGCCTGAATTATTTGATGAAGAAGCTGAAACCGCATCATTTATTAACATCAAATGCACACACCAAGCAAGTCTTACAACACCAACAAAGCCCTCCACGTTTGGATTGTTTCCAGCGGCCATCACCTGAGCAACGAGTATGCAAGATTATCAAATTATTATAAACCGTCACTATTGACGATGGGTAGAAAATCACAATTTATCATTCATCTTACAATTTCATGAAATTCTTTTCTAAAAGAAGCATCATGAGACAGGATAGATCCTTTATCAGGAACGGCACTCAGAGCATCTGATATGAAAGCAATTACAAGAGAGAAAAGCAGACTGAATGTAATCTGCACAGGCAGAAAATGTGAAAAGAAACTCTCAGTAACTTTATTCATAGCAGAAAAAAAATGGAAAAACCAAAATCATCCCAGATAATATTCCTCCATAAAAAAAAACAATAAACATAGAACTCCACAGTCAACAGAAAAGAAAGTCATGCCTGATGTTTTAATGTGTTGGTGCCCTCCATAGGTTCAGCTGCGCTATCTTTTAAACAATTAAAAATATCCTTTACATCTTTTGGACCTGTAATGAGGAAATTTTATAGCAAGTCAATTGAATAAACCTTTTCACTCTCAGAGGAAAAAAGGGAAGTATTGTTTGGTTCTATTTGATCTCAAAAGAGAAAATCTCAACTAAACATCATTTCCATCTATATTAAGCAAGGTTGACGATAAAGGGAAAGGACACCAAAGGGTACATTAATTTGACACATTTAACCATGTATGAATACTTGACTACTTGTAAGGCATGCATTGCAATTTTTTATTGCGTGCTCCACCCCTAACCCAGCACACAAAAAGAAAACACTGGTTAAGAAAGAAACAAGTCTTGTCCTTTTAATGTTATCCGATAAGGGAAGAAAACTAGATATTTATTAGGCCCAAAAGTTCTGAAACTTTTACTAAACACTTAATAATTAACTCCCTAAAGGACCATGCACATGGCAAAAAGAAAATATACAATCTATAAAGCAAAAACTTATCAACTTGAGTCATTATTCACAAGTATTGCACTCACGAAACAATATTTCACAGGTGAAATCTATGGGTACTGTAAAAGTTCAACACAAACCACGGTCATATAAAAGAAACAGTGCAAAAAACAAGACAACTCTCAGAATCTTACTTGTCCGGACAACCAGAACAGAGAGGACAAGGCAATGTCCAAGTATCAATCTCTCTCTACAAACCACAGCTTGACGCTCAACAAGAGCACCTCTAGAATCAAGGACATAATGCTCACAAAGAGGCCCACCAAAACCAGCTGGTTCTTCCAGATTGAGTTCCTTGAACCAAACAGATATCAATTTGCTCAATATATGACACAAAAATAACAGAGATGATCATATAAAATACCACATGGCGAGTGAAGTAACTGCACAGTTAAAAAAACAAAAGCTAGACGCTTATTTTACAATCTGAAGATATTAAATTTCATGTGCTGCTACCTGAAATCTCAATATTCTATATAACAAGAAAACAAATATCAGAGTCAATAAATAGCAGGAAAGTAAAGATGTTTCTGACAGTTCATTACTTTGTGAGCATTTTGAAAATTTATCATGTCAAAATGTCATAATATTGCAATGATCAATAAGATCAGGTGCATTTATTTCTTCCATGCTTGACTCCTAACAACATGATTCGAAATTAAGTTACTCAAGCAGTGCATCAAGCTTAGATGACTTCAAAGGTGCATTAATGTAGTTAAGAGGAAACAAGTTCAGCCCAAAGAGAAAAGTGTTTGGCAACTAGTCCAGTGGAGCAGCAGCTCCATAAGCTGCTATCACACTGTGAGCTAAAGTTACAAGTTGAAAGTCCACTCAGATTAAGTAGATTAAGCAGATTGAAGGTACAAAACTTCAATGCGTTATGTGCTTCTAAGACCCCTTTTATCATTTGAAAGTTCAATAGGAATTGCAGAGACCTAAAGCAACATCTAAGACGCTAGCAGAGAAAGGGACTATAATAATAGGGAAGCGAGCATCTAAACCTCAGTTGAATTGCAGATATTCTATTTTCCTCTCAGGATTTGAATTTCACACATAAGATCTGCCATAACCTTCTCCCTACTACATTAGTCCCAGAGCCAAGATCATTGAGCAAGACCTGAAGAAATGGTATTGCTAGCATAGAAGATAAACCCGGGTTCAATTACTGACTTGCTGAAACAAAAAATCACTCTTATGAATTTTGAAGGTTATCAAAAATGAAAAACAAAGGCACTGGAATAAAACCAAGCATGACACTGATCTAGGACACAGGAGTAGATGCTAATCTAGTGGTGGTTTGATTGGGGATTAGGGTTTGGGACTGTCATGAATGGATTAGCAGTAATTGGGGTAGAAAATTTTTTGATTCAGTGGTTGAAATCAAAACTAGTTCAAGGTAGAAGAAGTGGCACAATAGAAATAGAATAGAAGCACAGGAGGAAGGGAAGATCCAGAATCCAAGCCTACAAAACAACTATAAAACTCTCAACTATTCCATGAATCAAGTCCAATGAAAAAGCTTGATTTGTGTGTGTTTACCCAGCGGGCAAAAAAAGACATGTAAATTAGAAAGTTGTAAACAAAGCCATGCATGACTTATCACTGAATAAAGTTATTAATTGTCAAGTTGTTAAGATTCATGAACACCAAAGAAGACTCCTAAGAGAAGTAAAATAGACAAATGATTCAGAAATTTGAGCATAGATTTTGTTTTACAGAAATGAGCCTTATCAAATATTGGCATATGCTTTGTTACTCTTGTTTTAGAAAGTGGAGATACTTGGTTCTTACATTAATAGATATATGCACTTTCAAATAGATATAATGATACCTTAATTTATTTGAAAAGGGTCGGATTTAAGTTAAGTTCCACTTGCTACATACCAAGATTCAAATACTTTAGCACAGGTAAAACATAGATCGAATGGAAATTAACCTGAGTAAACAACCATTTCTAAACTGCATGTTGCTCCCAACCAAGGGTGAGAATAATCCAACTTGGTTCAAACCTATTTGGACACTCGAGACCTTTCAACTACCACACCCACCTTACACAGGGCATTTTGGTAAATAATGTTCTAAATGTGCGAGCATTAGGCCTGATCAAGTCTGAGAAGACACCAGTATACCAAACTAGTCAGAAGTTCAAACCTTTATTAGAGAAATCAATCGCTGTCGAAGCCCACCATTGATTAGATCTTCAAGATACTTCTGGATGTCTGAGATGATATCATCTTCAAGTCCTCGATCAAGCACTACAGCCTGCAAAGGACGGTTTAAAAACCCTAGAAAGGCACTAAACTTTAAAAAAAAAAAAAAACCAGAAATTGAGGCACCCTTAATAGCATATGCAGGGCTGTTATTAGATCTCGTCTCTCGGTGTACCAAAGTCCTGCTGCAAGCCGCAGGATTTCTAATGGCTCCCGCGCCATTAAACCCCACTAGAAATGAAAAGAAGAAACATGAATAAGAGCATAATGGCAGCACATATATCATGAGTCAGTGAAAACAGGAGACAAAGAAGCAAAATCAAGATTTACCTCTTGATTGGCAGAAACCAGCAATCGAACACACTCTATTTCGTTAAGATGGAGGTCATCACTCAATTTCAATGCCTACAATCAAACATAAGCACAAAAGATCAAGCATTACGTATGAAAAGAAAAAATGGACTTAAAAACTGGTGAGAGAGAAACAACTATTTATTAGAAGACCTGAAATAAATAAGGACTAAGAATACATGGTTTTCAAATCGTAAAAACTAGTGAGGCATGAATAACCAACCTTGACAGTGAATAACTTTATTCAGTGGTAAGTCATGCATTAAACATTACAAGATTATAAATACAAATAAGCGTAAAGTCCCATAGTATTCACATGCATCATATTGGCTTAATTCCTCAAATACACATCAGATAAGCCATTGCACATTAGCTTCTAATTTTTAGGTACTTGGTAGCTGCTAATCATGTTTATTAGTAAGAATTTTAAATTCCTTGCAAATATAAAGACATGATTGTAAGTAAGTTCATTCAGCAAGGAATTTAAAATTCTTACTAATAAACATGATTAGCAGCTAAAAAGGGCCTGTTTGGTAACGTTGCCGTCTTCCATTTTCTGTTTTTGTTTTCTTTTGTAAAAGCTGTTTTCAAAAGTTTCACAATCAACACTCAAAATTTTATCATTTTTTATGTCCCCGTTTGTTGGTTCTTCTACCATTATAAAAACAAATATACAAGCCCTAAGTAATAAGGTTTATTAGTGAACAGCTCAGCTAAGAATTAACCTGAGCCAATTCCAATTAACCCAAATAAAAAAAGAAATTATTTAATACCAACTATCACAAAATGAAACTCACAATTTGCACATCCTGATCATCTAGTGAGATTGCTGGTGAATCCGGCAGCCTAACTTCTTTCGACTGGACGACTTGTGCGCGGTCCGATGGTTTGGGAGGCTACAAAAACAAGACCAATGTGTAAATATATGTGTGTGTGTGTGTGTGTGTGTGTGAAGATAAATAAATATTAATTAACAGGGGGAAGCGTACCGGGTAGAAGAGGAGCGCTTGCAGAGACGGGAGAGACCTGCGAATAGCGTGCATTAGTTCGACTCTCTCCGCCGCTGACGGTGGCGAAGAATTTAGAAGTGTGGATTCGATGGTGGAGAGGAGTTGTTTTGGGGATGCCATTTTCCCAACTTAAAACACTTCAATTAAAACAAAAAATAAGAAGAGGAAGAGGAAGAGGAAGAGGAAGAAGAATAGGAGGAAGAAGAAGAAGAAGTGAGGAAATAAAAATAAAAAAGAAAATGCTTTGTTGATGGAAGAGGGGGTCTTTTTTTTAAGCTCCGGAGCTAGCTAGTGTCTTGATGTTCTTCTTCTCCATCGAAAATAAAAGGCCAAAAAAAAAAAAAGGAAAAGCCTAGATTCCGAAACCCTACTTCAAGTGCCTTTAGGCGCGCGATTAAAATCTCCTTGGGCTTAATTGTGGGCCTCATTTTGAAAATTCCTCTTTGGACCACACTAAGCCCATGGACTATAATTGATATATCATTATCAACACCTTCTCATTTGCAAGTAACGAAACCAAGACACCTCGTGATAAATGCTAGCTTGAACCTCGCAGGGTACGCAACAAAACTGAAAAAAATTAAAAATAAATTAAAAACATAAAATTATGAAATAAAATCAATTAAAATAATTAGAATATTTAAAAAATTATTTGGTTTGTTCCGCTTTTATAAGTTTGAAATTAAAAAACCTTAACCTAACCGATTTGGTTTAGTTAAAAAATATAAAATAACCGATCTAAAAAAATCAAACCAAACCAAATCAAAATTGGTGAGTTGGATTTTGGTTTTTAATATAAAATAACCAAATCAAATTAAAACCGGTCAGTTAAAATTGATTTTGATTTGAGTTCGGTTTCAGTTTTATTTTTGATATTTTACAGGATTCCAGTTTAGTTCTTTTTATAGGTAAAAATCGAACTAAATAAAAAATGATCGTCCGTAGCTGCAAGTTAATTTTGTAAGTAAAAAAATTAACATATAGGTTTATCTTATGTGTTTTTTAATAACACATAAAAATAAATTAAAGGATAAAATTAAAATAAAAAATACAAAAATCAAAATATATGAGATAATCATAATTAATCTGTGAAACCCACCAACCAGATTATAACACCCAATTGGATTTAAAAAAATATAATTCTATTTTTTTTTCATTTAATTATACCCAATTAAATGTATGATACTTTTTTATATCAAACACAATTTTTTTTCTTAAAAAAATTGGGATGATGTGTTGGACTAGAATAAAAAATAACCTTGATTTTTAAAAAGTTTAATAAAAAAAAAATTTATTTAGTCAAATAAAACAAGACCTTAAAAAAAATAATGAAGTGATTTTTTTTATTTTAATAGGTTAAAAATACATCAAATTAGAAATTTTAAAAAAAAAATCAAGCCATACACTAAATTAAATAATATTCCTATAAAAAAATCATAAACAACTATTAAAAAATGTTAATTTTTATAAAAAAAAAATACAACAAGAAAATTCATTAAAAAAATAAAAATTGAATGATGAAATTAAAAGGAAAAAAAACTAAAAATACAAAAAAAATCAATAAACACAAAAATAAAGCTTAGGCACACGAGACTGACCTCGGTGGCTTAGTACGCCAGGGCTTAAAAAACCCCAAGCCCTCGCACCTGGACCGACTTATTTTTTTTTTTAAGGGGACAAACAATGTGTCGCGTGTTCCATCCCAAATTATGACCACCTTAGTGGCTGAGAAATCAAGAGAGGTAATTTTTTGCCATAGAAATTCATTTTTTTACCCAAACACCTTAAACACCTTGATAAACTCATTCATGATCTAAAAAACCAAAAAGGTATCAAAAAACCTCCAAAATTAACATTAAATTAAATTTTCTACAAAAACTCATTCATGGTTGTCAAGCCCAACACATAAGCCTATACCCAAGCATCCGGGTATGCTAAACCCATACGCCTTAGGTCAAGCAAGCCATGCCAAACCCAAGGTGTGTAAGTCCAATAATCATATCAGATCTAAGGTGTTTAGGTATGATGATCATGCTAGATCTAAGCATTTTGGGTCTAGCAGTCATGTCTTATTTGACAAACAATTAATAAAAAAGAAAATTATGTACTTTAGTTGTCAGGAAAAGAAAAAGAAAGAAAAAACACAAATAATCAGTCGTCAATGGCAATCCAACCATTATCTATCAACACAAGCCACATTATATAGAAAAGGACCCGGTTGAGTATCCAGTACGATGACAAATGACCAAATTTGACCACAAAAAACATCACATGTGCCTTCTTAATGGTGCAGATGTCGCTTATTCACTATGAAAGAAAAGGAAAGCCAAATAAACGTCTCTTGAAAAGATAAAAAATTAGAAGTGAAATGACTATTATAATCCGAAGTAAAAGGTTTATTGATCTATAGTGATTTCCCCACACTATTTAGCTTTTGTTATAATAAAAAAGATATGTTTAAACAAAAAATATGAGCACTATAAACTAGTTTTTCAACTTGAAGAAAATTTGTCATTAGTTTTATCATAGTGGTTAATTATTGTTGCCAATAACAAATAATAAATTTTTTTACATAAAAATTATATAAATACAACTAATTTATATAAAATACAAGAGAAGAAAATTAACTTAAACCAAATTAATTTCTTCAAAATATTATGTAGCTAAAAATATATAAAAGATCAATTGCCGTGTGATAAAAAAAGTTATTCAATTTGTTTTAAAAATAAAAAAGAGGGTATAAGTTAATATTTAAATAAAAATAATTGGTGAGGAAAAAAACCAAAAAGGTCATGACCAGGCCAACATGCATGGCTTAATAATAAAAAAAATCCTTGGCATGTTTGGGCTGCCGAAACCCGTGTCTAGGTTTTTTTCCCTCAACCATCCACTTTTTTATTTTTAATTTTTGTAAGGTGTGCGACAAGGCACCTAACTAGTCTTTTCTCAGTAACCTCCGCTGATTAGAAAATCAACATCCATGTTTTTAAACTCTAAAAAACCAAATTTTTAGCTTATTGTTATCTAAAACCTCCTCTAAAAACATAATATAAACCTCAAAAAATCACTTAACAATCTTGAAACACTCGATAATCACTTTCAAAATTGAAAATTAGCCATTAAAAAAAAAACCAAATGGAACCCAAATGATCTTCTTTGTTTGCCATGTTTAGAGAAAAAATCATCTTTATTGAACTCCTCTAAAGAAAAGAAACTTGTTGATACATGTATCATTTTTTTTGTGGCTAAAATGTGACAACATAAAACTTTCTTTTTCCTTTATTATTTTCCAATGACTTTCTCTCTATTATCTCAAATTTAATGATTGAAAAATAAATTTTTAGATCAAAATTAAAATTCTAAAAACTTTGAGATTAACCATGTATTTTTTTTATATTTTATATTGTGGTCTTCTATATCTTTTTATTATCTTTCTACTACAATTTAAAACTTTATTTGGTAGAATTAAATCAAAGAAGGGTTAAATAAATAAAAGTTCGAGGACAAATCCTTTTAAAAAAAACTAAGAGAGAGAGAGAGAGAGAGAGAGTTTGGGAGCAGCTTCCTATTTATATAAAACAATGAAACCAACCCAATTGTTGTAATATATCTAGTAATATACATATATTTTTTTATTATATGTTAATTCTGTGAACTATAAGTCTAAATGCTCATTTAAGTTGTTTGGACTAGAGAGATAACATATAAGTTAAATGATTTTCTTTACAACTAAAATAGTGGTCTAAATTTTTTTTTAAAAAAAAAAAACTATAACTCCAATGTCATTAACATTTTTACAAGTAAGAAGATATGATGATCAGGTATATTTGCTTCTTACATTGATATTCTATCTTCAAACCCTAATATTAGCATGCGAGAGAATAGATTTACTTAAATATACACCGGAATGATGTAAAAGTATTCCGTCAAGGAGGTAAAAAAAAAAGGTTAGTTTTTGTAGAAATATAATATATTTTATTGGTTCGAAATATTTTGGAATGTTAAATAATATTATTGTGTATGCACTCCATTTTTACGAGGCAGCTTCAGTGCCAACGAATATATAATAAATATGAATATTAATTAATTATCAATAAATAAAGATGTCATGTAATTATTTTTTAATAAATAAGTAATTATTAATGAATGACACTAAAGAATTGGAGTAATCATCATTTCATCATCCAACTAGATAGTTATAATATTAACAACTCATCAATGAATAATAATAAATATTTTATTTAATGAATTAAAAAATAATTTAACTGTACAGGTTTTGAATTTGTTTTTTAATAATTATGTGTTTGAGTTTTTTCAGAGTCAATGAAAACTTAGACGGTTATTAATTTTAGAACTCGTGGGATTTGTCAAGATATGCGCAAATTAGTCTGAACACCTATATTAATAAAAAAAAATCATGTAATTGTTAATTATTCAATTTAATATAGTGTTAACATTTCATGAATTAAATTTGTGTTAATAATAAGTCTCTAAAAACCATTATAAAGCTAAAATACTCAAATTATAATTTGTTGTATGATTAAATAAATTATAACTACGGAAGAAACTCATTAATAGCAAATAAAAAGATAAATTAATGTCCATGAAATTGCCATACACAAAAAGAAAGAAAGAAAATAAAACCATGCTCACATCTACACGACTATTAATTCCTATTTCAAGTTCTTGCGTTAATTTCTAGACAAGTGAAGGAGCTTGCGGGGGTGAAGGTTTTGAAACATTTGTGTTCAACAATCCTTGTAGCTTCAATATAATATCAAATTATTCTTCAAATCATAATAAATATTTGATCAACGCTGCTCCTACCTATAGGCACACATGATTTCCGCTCCCTCTCTATGATTTATTTTATGCTTGATGTTATCCAGTAACATTTCATATGATCTTGGAAATTGTCACAGATCTTTCCAGTTTTAGTATTGCACATAAATTAAGTTTCAGCAAGGGATAAAATGATCATTATTTAAAAGTTATTAAGTTTCATTACATGTGATAGAGCAATAAGATCACGATATGATCATAATTTAATTGTTTTCTTCTTTAAGTTCCATCGTTCATCACGTCATACATCCTATAGAAGCAATTGTTAATTATTTCTTGCCAATAAATCTTGTTAATAAAATCTCATCTCGATCCCACATGATTGTTTTATCTTATTTTTTGTTTTTTTATATACTTTACTAATATGTATTATCTACATAAAATTTTGTAATTACTTCAGTAAATATCAAAATCATTAATAGGCTTCTAGTAATTACTAGATCTATGTTCCGTACTTACGTTGCGGGTCAAATTAATTTTTAAAATCTTAAAAGAAATATAAAGATATTGCTAAAATGTTTTTTAATATAAAAAATTAGTAATGAATTAAAAATATGATACATATTGGACGACACTTTTTTAAATATTCAGATAACAATATATAAAATAACATCTTTTTATAATATTGAGATAATAATATATTAAATTAATTTGGACCAATCCTGGCTAACCTGCAAAATATGAAACCAGAGTTATGAGAATGTAATAATTCTATAAAAACAAAGCGAAATAGATTAGGAAGCCTAATTTTCAACAAGCAAAAAAATTGAAGGAAAAAAAAAACAAGAAAAAGCGGCTTGAATCAATCTAGATAAACTCACTAAACTTGTGAATCGAATCGTAAGAATGAGATTACCCTATAAAAAAGCAAATTTAAAAATTTATGAAGCCCATCTCAAAACCAACTTATTATTGAAAGACAAAATCAAAAAATAAACAATTAAAAAAAATAATTTGAGTCAATCTAGGTTGACTCAGTAAACTTGCAATCATAGTTATTATAATAAGATAACTTAATAAAAAGTAAATTGAACCACGAAACCTAATCCCCAACCAACCAAACTCATGACTTGAGTCATGACAACAAGAATAACATATATAAAGCAAATAAACAAAAATACGAAACATCTTAACCAACACATTATTATATGATGAAATTAAAAAATATATATTTTTTTAAAAAAATGAAAGCAAATAATCTGAGTCATTCCAGGAAATCCACAATCTAAATCATGAGATTAGAAAACTTAATAGAAAGAAAATTAAAAAAATCACGAAGCCTGATTTCTGATAAAATAAATTCATGACTTAAGTCATAAAAACAAGATTATCTCATACAAAAAAATTGCAAAGCTTAGTTATATACCAACTCAGTGTTGAATGATAAAAAAAAATAACAAAAAAAAACAAGGTTATTACTCTCTCAAGACATGATAAACTAAATTCATGACTCAAGTTATAAAAACAAATGAATAAATATAAAGGACAAGCACAATTAATCACTTAATAGCATAGAAAAAATTTACATGTTTCAACAACTTAAACCTATTTCACCAGAGAAAGTATAAAATTACAAGGTGACACATATAATTGCTCTCTCACCCAAAATCCTAAAGTAACCCAAAACTTATTTTTCCTCTCCACTCTTTAGCCACAAAAATATATATAACAGAAGCACTCATGATTAAATCGTACCCTTAAATATAACTCCTTTATGTTTTATATATGGACTAAAAGTCCATTTAATATTGAGGCTAAACTTGTTTTTTTTATTAAAATTTAAAATTTATTTGCTTGAAATTAATTTTTTTAGTATTTTTGAATTGTTTTGATGTATTGGTGTTAAAAATAAATTTAAAAAATAAAAAATATATTTAAATATATTTATAAACAAAAATTACTTTAAAAACAACATTTATCATACTCTCAAATACCTCATAAATAATTGAGTATTTTTTTTTATCACATGGGCCCATAATTTAAGACAAACTTAATAAATCTCAACATTGACTTAACTTTAGCCAACTTACAAAACTTGAACTCCTCTGTAACTACATTCATTAAGCATATCTTAAATATTATACAAACCAATCAAGTTTAAGCAATGTTTAAACTTAACTTTAAAGATGGGTTTCATCAAAATATATGAAAGGTTTTTAGTTGTAGCAATCTTTTCCACTAATCTAACAACATGTGGACTCATGATGATACTTGACATTGATATATTTCATTTTTTTATGACATATTTGGTTTTTTGCTGGATAAACAATACTCTACATATCACCATGCACAACAAATCAACTCATTGACAAACCAATATTACAATCCAAAACTGTAAGCCACCAAACTTCTTTCAATACCTCTATGTCAATGCCATATATCCAGTTTCTGTTATAGATAAGACAATGGTGAATTACAGACTTACTTTTCAACTAATTTTTTTAAGGTTACAAAATAAAAATATCATCGATGAACTTACAATAGAAAATGTGATTACAGTAATTGTTCTTAGAAAACAGTATGCAATTTTCGCATAAGCTCAGGTTTCACTTGGCAAGAGGGGATCTCTAGGTAGTGACTTCTTCCGTTTTCCTGTTAGAACGGAAACAGACCAGTACAGAAAACCTGCCAAGAAAAAGCTAAAAAACCAAGCGTTATTGTAGATGACCACGAAAGTCTCTGGAATACTAGAAACAACTCCAACATTCTGCAGGAAACCTGGTATTACTGGCAAGATCCCAGCAATAAGAACTGCCATGGCGGCCAAATTATAACCCCCTGAATAATAGTATGCCCCACAAGGACTCAAAGAATACAAGTCGTTGATACTCAAATCAGTCTTTCGAATAAGATAATAATCTGCTAAAACTATGCCCCCGATCGGGCCCAAGAGAGCCGAGTAGCCAACTAGCCAAGTATATACAAAACTCTCGCTTGATTTTAGAAGCCTCCAAGGCTGGAAAGCAATACCAAGCAACGCAGTTAAAAGAGCACCTCTCCTAAATGTGAACTTTGAAGGGCTGAGATTTACAAGAGCATTGGCAGGTGCTACAACGTTGGCTGCGATGTTTGTTGTGATGGTGGCTAGGCTAATTCCAAAGATAGCTAGGATCATTGTTGTGAGCCCTCCGATTCGCTCAAGGAGGTGGATTGGACTAGATATCACATGGCCAAAAATCACTTTGGTAGATAAGGTTACAGCCAGGCCAACAAACGTAAATGCTCCCATGAAAATTGGAAGACCAGCATGGCCAATAATCTGATCAGTTTGGCTCTTGGCGTATCGAGTAAAATCTGGTATGTTAAGGGCAAGAGTAGCCCAAAAACTTATATTTGCGGTGAGGGAAGGAAAGAACAGAGCCCAAAACTCGGATGAAGACAACCTAGAGGAAACAGAGAGCATGTAACCAAAACCACCGGCTTTCACATAAGCCCAAACAAGCAAACAAGAAGTGAGTATGATTAAAATGGGAGCAGAGAACTTCTCAAGCTCTCTAATTCCATCCATTCCCTTCCAAACTATAGCCAATTGAGCTACCCAGAAAACAATAAAGCAAGCAAATTCTAATGGAGAAGTGCCTAGCCAAGGTAAGAACTGAGAACACGAAGAATTTTCTTTGATGAATTGTGGTAGAAGAATGAAAATTGCCTCACCACCAATCCAAGTCTCGATACCGTACCAGCCACAACCAACCAATGCTCTAAGTAGAGTAGGAATGTGCGCACCGCGAATTCCAAAAGAAGATCTTGCCAAGACCGGGAAAGAGATGCCGTAACGCGTGCCTGGATGACCTGTTAAGATTAATGGGACTAGTAGGATAATGTTGGCAGCAACAACTGTTGCAATTCCTTGCCACCATGCCATGCCAAGGTCAACAAGACTACCTGCCAGGTAATATGACGGCACACCCACAACAAGACCAATCCATAGACTAGCCATTTCCCAGCCGGAATATGTCCGTTCAGCAGGTGTTGTTGGTTTGAGATCATCATTCGTAAGTGTTGGATCGGGCTCGAATTGGGCAAGTTTTGGATCATTTCTTGAGGATTGGCTTGATGCCATTGGGGTCAACCTGGAGTATTTTCTTGCTGGAAGGAAAGGGTGAACTTGCTTTTGGATATGTGTTGCATTTAGTTGTGTGGTCAAAGATAGAGAAAGTCTTGAGTTTTTGGTGATTAAAGAGGTGGAAGAGAGGTGGGGATGGAGATGGAGGCTGAAACATTTGGACACCATGATTTTTTCCACTAAAAAGATTCAGATGGGGGTTCTGAGGTGTAGAATCTATGGTATCTGTAGAGATAGGGAGTTCTGGTTGGTATTGTCACTCTCATGTTGTCTACAGTGTAATCAGAGACTTATTAAGATTCCAATGACTAGATGGGGGCATGTGCGACTTTTCGTTCTTGGATCGTGAGCAAATGACAGGTCATGATGCCAACTCTTTCAATTATTTAACAGTGCTTCCCTGGCGTACGGGGATAATTTTTTAAAATTTATTTTTTATTTATACAATAATAAAAAAATAACTATTTATAGAAAAAACATATTTTCTTTTTGTTAAAAATTCATTTTTAATCATGTATTTTTTTACTAGTAGAAATTAGAAAAGAAAATTGAAAAAATTATGATTAGTTTAACTAAAAAGAAAAAATGTATCTTTTAATAAAAAAATCTCATTTTCTTGTCATGTATTTAGTTTTCCTTTTTTCATTTTTTTTTTATATAAAAAGCATTGTTTTTAAGTAAAACATTAGGCATGACCAGGCCTTACCTTCCAACCTAGGCGAACTTGGCCCTATAAAAAATTACTAGGGCCATGTTGGTTTGTTTTATAACTGGTAGAGATAATACTTGTCTGAACAAATAACACTCAATCAGTTGATCTACTTTTCTACAGCTTTTAGTGGGAGAAAAGTTGTGATGGTTTTTTACTTTAGTTATTTTTTAAAATATTTTTTATTTAAAAATATATTAAAATAATATTTTTTTATTTTTAAAAAATTATTTTTAAAATTAACGCATCAAAATAATTTAAAAAAATATATAAAAAATTAATTTAAAATAAAATAAAAAATTAAATTAAATTTTTTTAAAAAATACTTTTAAAATATAAAAATAAATAAGACGTTAGAGTTTGAGTTTTGGAATCTAAAACACATTTTTAAAAAATTATTTTCATTTGAAAATACTTCATAAAATATCTTAAGAAACCCCATTTCCAACATCAAAAACCTATCATTACTTAAAAAAACAAAATAAAAAACTACTTTATAGACCCTTATTAATTTTTAACTGGATGGTCAAAGGGCAACACCACCTATATTAAACTTTCCTCCTCAAAAGGAATCGATTGACACCAAGATAGAATATATTTGGTGATTGGAAGGCGGCAAACCATACATTTTATCTTTTATTTTTCTTATTTTGATGACTTTCTCTCTCCCCTTTTAAAATCAAAGAACTAAAACATAATAATAAAAAAAAAAGTCTAGGATCAAAACATAAATTTTTTAAAAAGGATCAAATAAAAAAATTGAAAACTTTATGGACCAAACCATAATTATCCACACCCCATGATTAGTAAAATGAAGAGAAAAAAAAAGGGTTGTTTTTTTCGTTTAGAGTAGCTTTCATCCTTGTTATCTCAATCTTTTTTAAAATGTAAGCTTAAATGTTATTTTGTAACATCAAGTTTTAATTTAAAGCCGGGATGCTTCTCATAATAGTTAATATACCACAACATGCAAACCAAAATAAATAATAATGCTTAAAACCATGCCATGTAGAAAGATGAAAAAAAAAAAACAAATGTAATTGTACAATTTTTCAATAAGTAAAAAAAAGGGACCGACTTGGTAGCATTTTAGAATTCCACTAGTTATATGCCCCGCGCGATACCGCGGGTCAATTATTTTTTGCATTTTAAAAATAGCCAAAATCTAAAAGTGTTAGGTTTTTTTGTAAAATTATACCCAAAAGTCTCAGTTTTGGTTGCATCGCCTGATCCAAGAGTAATGCTTATAATATTAATAATAACATTAAACTTGGGTTAACCCTTAACATAAAAGTGTCTGGACTACAATACCAGATCCAATAGCATTGGACGTGGATCTAGCTGCAAGGTCGTGTCATAAAAGTGTGATAATTAAATATATTAGTTAAAAAAAACCAACAGGAAGAAAAAAACTAATGAAAAAAAAGAAAAAAAATATGAATTAATTGAGTTAACCCTTCAAACCAGGTTAACCCGTCATACCTTGAATTCGCATCATGAAAGTTTGATAATTAAAAAAAAAACAAATTAATGGGTTAACCCAGAATTAACTAGGCTAACTCGTCAAACCAGGTTAACCTGTCAAACCCGAAATCCGTGTAATGAAATTTTAATAACTAAATAGAAAAACAATTAGCATTAACAATTTAAATTAAACGAAAAAAATTAATTAAAAAAAACAAAAGTCATCAGCCTTTTCACTGTGGACTGCACAGTCAAAGGCATAAAAAAAAAAACTAAAGGCATCAGCCAAAAACTACTTAGAAAAAAATTTAATATTAATAAACTAAATTAATTAAATAAAAATAATTAAAAATAAAAAATAAAAGAAAAAAAACCACTAAGAAGAAAAAAATACTAAATAGAAAGAAATTTAACATTAACAAACTAAACGAAACGAAAAAAATAATTAAAAAAAAATTCAGGTTAACTCGTCAAACCAAGTTAACCCGTTAAATCCGGGATCCGTGTCATGAATATTTGGTAACTAAATAAAAAAAAGTGAACATTAACAAACTAAACTAAACAAAAAAAATTAATTAAAAAGAAAAAAAAATCTGGGTTAACTCGTCAAACCATGCTAACCCGTTAAACCCAGGATCTGTGTCATGAAAGTCTGAATACTAAATAAAAGAAAATTAACATTAACAAACTAAATTAAACAAAAACATTTATGAAAATAATAATAATAAAAATTAACGGGTCAACCCGGAAATAACTGGGTTCACCCGTGAAACCAGGTTAACCCGTGAAACTCGGGATATGTGTCATGAAAGTCTAATAATTAAATATAAAGAAATTTAACATTAACAAACTAAACTACACGAAAAAAATTAATTAAAAAGAATAAAAAGCAAAAGAAAAATCTATTTTAACTTGTCAAACCAAGTTAACCCGTTAAATCCGGTAAACGTGTCATGAAAGTCTGACAACTAAATAAAAAAATTAAACATTAATAAATTAAATTAAACAAAAAAATTTGTTAAAAAAAAAACAAAGGAAGAAGCAAAAAAAAATCCCAAAAAACATAAAAAAAAAAAACAGCTAAAAAAACTAAGACAACTTAAAAAAAAAAAACGCCTAAGGAATCAATGTTTTACTGTGGAAATAAAAAAATTAATTAAAAAGAAAAACAAAAAAAAATCTGAGTTAACCCATTAAACCTGGAATGCGTGTTATAAAAGTTTGAGATAGAAAAAAATTTAACATTAATAAAAAAATTTATTTTTAAAATATCCATTAAAAAAAAGAAAAAATTAAGAAAAAGAAAAGCAAAAAGTAAAAAAAAATCTGAATTAATTGGGTTAACCCTTAAACCAAGTTAACCCGTCAAATCAAGGATTCGCGTCATGAAAGTTTGATAGCTGTATAGAAAAAAAATTGATGGATTAACCCATAATTAATTTGGTTAACCTACGAAACCAGAAAAAAAATCTGGGTTAATCCGTTAAACCCGGAATGCGTGTTATAAAAGTTTGAGATACAAAAAAAATTAACATTAACAAATTTTTTTTAAAAAAAATATCCATTAAACAAAAACAAAGAAAAAAAAACAAAAAACAAAAAGTAAAAAAAAAAACGAAAAAAAGAAGACAACTCAATTAAAAAAAAACAATGAAAAAAAAGACTTTAAAAAAAAAAGCAAAAAAAAAAAAAAGAGCAGGGATCAGTGTTTTACTGTGGACTGCACAATGCAGTCCACAGTAAAACACCACAGTAAAACACTAATCCCTTTTTGCTATTTATAATGATATAGCTAAGTCTCAATCTATAATAACTGCAATAGTAAAAATACCTCTCCGTATAGTTTTTTATAATAATTTATTGGAATATTTGAAGAGAAATTACTTATCAAAAATTATATATGGTCCTACACTAAAGCAGATTAGAAGACTTTTCCTTCTTTTTTTTCATTAATATTATTGCCCGGCAATTTGAGATTTATTGTAATGCATGTTTAGACTTTAGAGAGGTTGACTCCATTATTCTTTACTGTTTTCTTTTGAGAAATGCTTTAGTTTTAAATGGGGTTTGAATTATTGATTTATATGATTACAAGTAATCAATTAGGGTTTTTTTTTTATTATTATTATTAATATGAGTGTTTGGATTAGCTTACACGTATCTTGACTAATTCCACGAGCCATGAAGTTAATGATTATATAAGCCTCAATTGGCCATGAGGTTTATGAGACTTGAACCGGTAACCTTTAAAAAACAAATTCAAAACTCGACCAATTAAGCTACTTTCCTCGCGATTAATTAGGGTTTGTTTCTTAATTCTTATACAAGATAGCTAGCTATTATTATTATTGTTTATAATTGTCTCATTACTTTAAAATCATCTGTAAATTAATTGTTGTGTACCTTAGATTAATGTTTCATTTTGTATTTAATAAAAGGTTAACAACACTAAAATAAAAAATTGAAAACAACTCACATTTTCTCAATATAGTTCTCTTTAACAATATATCTTATTTAAAACACTTTGGTGTTAAGTTCACTATAAAAACCATGATTGTCTAAAACAAAAACAAATGAAGAAATAAATAATACCGAATCAGAATAACAAAAATTAAGGACATAATTTTTCTTAAATGTCAACACAAATAAAGAATAAATTTTTATTATGACTATTATCAATTATAAAAGAAGCACACCTTAGAGAGTGGCTAGTTGAGGAGCAAATTTTCTTCCTTGTCTATACACTATTTATATTATGCATGTAACCATGCATCATTTAAAAATAGCATAGAAACCCAACCTTTCTCTCCTTATTCAGTATTGAAACCCGATCAGATCATAGAAACATAACTTTTTACAGGAAATTTTCAGGATTAAAATCATCATATGTCCTTGTATCATATTGATATGGTAAAATTAATCCCTCTAAATATCATAATATCATATTGTGGTTTCTTAAGTCTCAAATTCAAACTTTTATGACTCTTACTTTATGGCTAATTTCACAATGTTAAACCTTTCTTTTTCTTTTTTATAATATACTATTAATCTCATAATAATCAAAATTCAATATAACTTTTTTTATACAATTCCGCAATAATCAGATGTAACAAAAACAATGAAACTAACACAGAAACGTATAGAAAGATAGATATAATTAGCTTATAGATTTTTATTCTAATACCAACTAATGCGAGCATGGAAGGTAAAAACTTTTGAACCCACATGCAAGAAAGACACAACCTAAGAAAGTTAAAAATCATGTTTAAGGATAGTAAAAACTCGACAATAATTATCTAAACCAAGACACTGAAGTCTTGAAATAAAGACCCCAACTCAATTATTATAAGGAATTGAAAACTGAAAGTATAAGGAAGAATACCACATAGACATATGATTTTTGATAAGTTCAAGATAGTTCAATAAAAAACCAATATGTATGAGCAATCCCCACACAAGCACATAAAAGTTATGGAAAAATCAATAACAATCCAATTTTCTCCTTTCGCTACCTAGTTGTCTTTGTTGAATATAAAAAATCCTTACAATTAATAATTTTTTTTTTATTACTGTCACTCCACCCAGATAATGGAATTCCTTAAGCCAATAGATCAACCCCTTGCTTTGCACGGATCAAATTGATTAAGGTATGACCATTACCTGTAGAAGTATTAAAGCTTGTCTTGGCTTAAATATTTTGAGTTAGCCCATTGGATGCATCCTTATGTTTCTTAGCCCTTGGCCTCGTAATTGGTCTCATTGACACCTTTAATGGGTCATTTGGTGTAGTCGATTGATTCTTATTGCTAAGTCAACCTCTCGTCCTCTCATTTATTAACCCTTATTCCCAAGTTAGCTTTTCATCCTCTCCCTCGATTTCTAGCCTTAAGTATTGAAAAAAGATCAAGAATCACTCATTAATCCATCCCTCTATGGCCTTCTTTCCATTCCCTTTTCAGGTTAACAGGGCCACCATCCTTTTTTAGTAGTGACCACAACAATTCCTTCTTTGTTTAGAACCAGCCTTAAGGTAAGCTCAATCCTTCTTCGTTCTAATTCTTTTCTTATTCTCGTAGTTTTTACATGTGTTTACTATTCAAAATGAAAAAAAAAATTAAACTATTCATGCATGGTGATTATTTATCCATGCATTTTTATTTTATGTTTTTGGCTTCGTATACATGTTAACTTCATTTCATAAAACTAGGTTTTTACCTTTCAACATGTGTATGTTCATGTCAATATTTATTTTCAAAGAAAAAACCAAAATAATACTGATTTTTTTTGTAAAGTTAGCGTCAAATTTTTTTTTTCCATTAAAAGTGAGTTTTAACAATTAGGTCAATATATCTCATAGATTTAGAGATCAATGTAGGTCCAACACAAAGCTTTTAACTTAAAATGAGGTGAATAATAAGTCAACAACTCTCTTAAGAGTCCGTTTGTCTAAGCGATAGCGTTTGCATTTCTTGAAGACGCATTGATGCATGTGTTTGGTTACCACATGCTAAAAACATATAAAACACGGGTCCTATCATTTTGTTGAGGCAGGACCGTGATTTTGAAAAAGCAGTAAAACACTGCTTCTTACGAGTTCAACCACATGTTGAACTTTTCTGGAGATAATATAGATGGAAAATTTACCAGCTTATCCTCTTCTTTTTTTTTGCTCATCTCGTCCATTCTTTACATTCATTTCTCTTTACTGCGCACAGCAACCCTATAAGAAACCTTACTGCTAACAACAATTAAAGTGGTGGTTGCGTCCCTTTCTACAGGAAACCATTGAATTATGAAGAAAAAACGAGGGGCAGGGGAAGGGGAAAGAGAAATGTAGGGCATTACTGTTGTAAATCCATTAATTGTCTATATAAAGACTCAAGTTTGGTCAATATTTGTAGTGGAACTCTTTTTCAATGGGTTTGAACATGTATCCCATGGAATTTTATTGGATGTAAGATTATTTTTTATATAATTGTTTATTAATATTATGAATGAAGTCCTTTTAGGTAATTATACCATAACATCAAATTGAACCATAATTTTTAACCAAACACATTAAATTATTTTTTGTTCAATCTTTATTTTAACCAAACATATTTTTTTCCAAACCAACAACAACTAAAAGCATTTTTTATAAAACTACCTTTTTCAAACCACAACTACAATAGCCACGACAATACCAAACACACTCTAGGGACTAACATGGGTTGGGCATAGTATTCTGTCTAACTTTGACTTTGTAAATAATAATAATGGGGTAAAAAAACAAAAAAAATATATCAAGTTATGAGATTCCTAATCCATAATCTGATGCTAACTAGGTAAACATCTATCAACATTACATGACCCGATGCTAATTAGATATACAAAAAAAAATTATTAAGTAGGCTCAACAAATAAATTGGACTATTAATAGCATGGAAGAAACGAATGTAGGAAAAAAAAATAGCTAAAGTAACATTTCTTCTAAAAGAATGCGGTAATGATGATTTTATGTTTTTCTTTAACATAACCAACCACCTGTTTAAATCTTTAAAGCCAATTCATATTTTAGGATTTGTAGTTTTTTAAAAAAACTAAATGGTGACTCTATTTTATATATAATTTTAGAGATGCTATTAGTATTGGGTGTGGCAATATTCAAGGTTTAGATTTAGTACATATATTCTCGCAAATGAGAAAAATAAGATAAAACTTGTATCAATTTTTGTGGAGTATTGTAATAGAGATAGAAAGAAGAAGATTATTTTGAGCAAGACTTTTCCTTTTTGTTAGAGAAAGGGGGAATAATTACTTGGGATCTTGATTATAATTCAAGGTGGAAAAAAAAAGAATAGGAATAGGTTTTATTGGTTTAATTAGGCCTTTGCCTTTTCTTTTCTTTTCTTTTTATAATAAAAAACAGGTTATTAATTTTTTACATTTCTCTATAATTTTTTTATATCTGTTTTTTTTTTTTATCAAAATATCATCATTGTATGTTATATTTTTATCATCATTGTATTCTTTTGTTAGATGTTGGTGCTCCTATGATATAAAAGTTTTATTGATATATATTTTGGTCTTTATTTTTTTTTAAAAAATCTTACTATGGTTTTTATATTTTATTTCTTATTACAAAACATCCTCAATTAAATGTTTTTTTTTTTGTGATCATGTTTTACAATAAATATAATTCAATCCCTAAATTAATTTGTTTCAATGAAATCCCTATATATATCAAATTATAAACTTATACATCACCCTATTAAAAAATAAAACTTTGATATGAAAATATCGATATCTATTTTTATGAAAACTCTCATTTCATTTAATTTTAACTTTTTTTAAAAAAATATATTTTTATAACTTTAACCCTAAGAAAATAAAGTTAAAAAAAAAAAAAACAAAAAAAAAAACTCATAATAGGTATTCTATCTCAAAGTAAGAACCCAGTCCTGAATTTATTGATAGTATTCATTTGATTGGATTAATTGATTATGAATATGATTATTTTTATGATTATGAATGATATTATTGTGATTTTATTAAAATTTTATTTCTAATAATATTATATATCTATTTTATTTTAAAGATTTAGACAAAATTTCTAATTTGACATGTTATTGTAAAATATGATGACCAGAAATCTTGATATTAATTTTCTAAAAAAAAATTACTAGCCTAAATACCCTTTCTTCTTTGTCTAAAAACAAAATATTAATAGCCTTAAAATATATTTTCTTTGAGAAAAAATTTTAAACAAACTTTCTAAATGGAGAATGAAAATTATGATATTAAACTTTTTTTCATTATTTAAAATTAATCTCATATAAAATTAAACTTGGTTGGGTTAAAGGTTATTGAAGTTGAGGGTATTTAGGTTATTTAGTTAGTTTTATATGAAAAACATGGAGGGGATCTAGAAAAAATTAGTAGAAAGACTTGATTTTAAATATATTAAAGTATAAGAAGATAAAAAATGAAATTAAAAGTAATCAAATGATTTTAAGTTCAGAAGAGATTTGCTAAGTCAAGCACTGATAACGTATGAGTGTCAGCATTAATTAGTTTTATTAAATATATTGTTACTCTGTTACTTGATAATTATATCCCAACAGAAACAAAAAAAATTGAAAAGTTTTTTTTTTTTAAGGTAAATGTAGTTGTACTTATATTTTTAAAAAATTAATTATTTTTTGGTTAAAAATTAATTTTTTTATATATGTTTTAAATCATTTTGATACGTTGATATTAAAAATAATTTTTTTAAAAAAAATTATTTTAATACATTTTAATATAAAAAATATTTTCAAAAGCCACCGCAACTATATTTCTAAATAGTAACATTATACTTATCAGTTTTAAAGTTTTTATTTTTTGTGGTCTTTCTAGTTTAACCTTGTTTTTTTTTTGTTCTTAATATAAATCATATTATAAAAAGATAAATTTTAATCTTGTATCTTATATTTTTAAATATTTAATGATGTAAACGATATCATTTGAATTATCTTAAGAGATTTTTAGTTAATTAAATTTTAAAAATTCAGGTATTGAAAAAACAAATTTATCGTACTCTCCTACTTGGGATAAACTAAAAGGGAGATTGATAACTGATTGAAACTTCAAGAAAGATATATGATATTGAAATAATCGAAATTCCATAGAAAAAATTGGATTCGCCTCAAATGAGGTTGGAATTAACCGGAGAAATTATTAATTTCTAGTCAATGGACTGCTCCTATCCAAACCCATAGAACTTCGCCTGAATCTAAATGAATGGGTTATATAACAGGGCCTTTAAGGCATGTTTATTTCCCCAAAAACAGCAAATAATTTTTTTATATTTATTTGTTATTAAAAAAATTAATCAATAAAAAATACTTTCTGATTAATAGAAAATACTTTCCAGTCAATTTCAATCAAAAAAAAATTTGGTTTGGTTTTCAGGAAAGTATTTTCCCTTTAATTGTGTTTATTTTCCAGAAAATAGTTTTCAGGAAATCACTTTCCAAACTTTCTTGTGTTTGTTTATCATTAGAAAAGCTGGTCAATGGAAAACACTTTTCAGTAAAAAAAAAATTTGACCTGATTTTCAGGAAAGTATTTTTCTGAAAAATTTGAGGGGAAAACACTTTCCGGAAGTTGTGAAAAATTTAAAAATATAATTATTTGCTGATTATATCAAATTTGATCCTCAAACTTTTAATTGCTATTTATATTTTGTTTTGAATATTTATTTTTCAATTTCATCTCTTAAAATTTTATTTTTATATTAACTTTGGTCCTTATTTTTATAATTGCTATTGCTTTTTCCTTATTATTTTTTTATTGAAATTTTTTATCTATCAAATTTGGTCCTCATTCTTTTGATTGTTACTTATTTTATTTGAAATAATTTATGAAATATTGATTATTATTATTTTATTTGAGATAATTTATGAAATTATATATTTTTTTCAATTTCATTCTCATTTAACTTTTTTATTTGTAAAATTTATTCCTTATTATTTTAATAAACTTAAGAAAAATAAAATATTAATAAATTATTTTCTAACTCATTTTTCATGACATAACCAAACAATGGAAAGTGTTTTCCAACTTATTTTTTATTATACTACCAAACATCGAAAAATACTTTCTCGGAATTCACTTTACAAAAAAAAATTACTTTTCAGCAAACAAACGAAGCCTTAGTGATTTTATACATTTAATGAGTTGTTTTTTAAAATATTTTTTAATAAAAATATATTAAAATTATATTGTACAACAGCCGTGTAATACATGGCTTGGAAAATTTCTACAGGTGAAAGGGATTTACAACAACCGTGTAATAGATGGCTTGGAAAATCTTGTGTTGATTTCGAATCTAAAGGTAAGAGCATTTGGCAGCAAAAATCAATCAAGAAAGAAGAGTGGCTCCGCAAGTTACTCAAAGCCTCCATGTTCGAGTTCAAAGCAAGTCGGCCCAGGGTCCTTTTTAGTCAAGTCAAGAGGGCCACCGCCACACCCATTGCCCCTTGCTTCGGTTTTGGTTGATTGTACTAGATGGAAGAAACTACACCGTTTTTTTTTATTATTCAAATTTATTTATTATTATTATTATTATTTATTATGACAGAAAATATAGGCCGTAGGCATTGAATGATTGATTTTGGAAATCATTTCTCCTTCTCCTTTCTCCTTTCTCTTTGTATTATTGTTATTTTTGTGCTAAGTACGATTTTAATGTCCATAATTTGGTATCAATTTTCAATCACAACTAATTACGCTGTCCTAAATGTCAATCTTTGACCACTCTACTTCAACAGGATTTATATCATTTGAATTTAGCTGGATGATTTATGATGCCATTAACAGTAGAGTTCTCCTAAAACATTGTTGGGGGATCTTGCATCCTTGCAGCATTTAAAACCTGTCTGGAATCATCTGCAGAAAATAATTATTTGCATCCTCATTAGTAAATTAAGGGTGTGTTCGAGATAGGAAATTTTAAAATTTTTTAAGCATTTTGAATCATAATCATCAATTCTAAAAATAAAAAATATTTTAATATATTTGTTAACTAAAAATACTTTAAAATTCAATCTCCACCGCACCCACACCCGAACAGAATATAATAAAACGCATGAAGCGCGCTCACATTGCCGGGGATAAAACGTTGATGGACTAGCGATTACAAAGAGAAGATGCCATCTCAATTTTTTGATTCTGTCATTGACGACGACTTCCCAACATTTTTCACACGTAAGGTTTTTATTTATTTATTTGGGTAAAAGTATGATCCAAGTCCGTTTGTAAATTAAATTTACATATTTGAGTCCCATCAAAGATAAGCTAATAATAACTCATGTAACACAGTATCAAGATCCAAGTCCATCGTCCATCGAACTCTGGAAGACAAATTAGATGGTCGGTCGAGATAGGAGATGTCAACTGCTCTTCATGTGCCTACGCTGTCCCTCGTATCCATAGGAGGCTGGAAACAAGCCATGGCATGATTATTTACCTGCTTTTGTTGAAGCCCTTCATGGGTTCCCCCGTCAGGGCACCCATCATTCAAGCGTCCATTCTACCTAACTGAGTGGCTCCTCTGGGGGGGGCGCCACCAAGAAAAGAAAGCCTAGTTCATCTCCAAGCCGTCCTTCTCACCGGCGTAGTTTCCATGGAAAGAGATTTGCACCAAGCAAAAGGGACGAGGGAGAAAGGAGACCGCAAATCAATTCATTGAGCTCTTCAATTTTTGCTGTAAGAAAAGTTGATTTGCTTAAATTATAATAAACAAAGAGAAAGAAAGGTGGTGGTGTTTCTTTATGTGAGCGGCCCATGTGGTTGTGGGCCCAAGAAAACTATAAAACGGACTCCACAAGGACTTGCTTTCATTTCTTAATCACAGTGTACACCTTGCAACTATCAATAACAAATGTGAATTATTGCATCTTCACAAGAGAATTTTGTTTGTATGGGACCCAGACCTAAAAGGGAAACTTACTAACCCTTTTGTTTTTTGGGCACCCCAACCAAAAGGGGTACCCTACAATTCTTTAGTTAGGAAAATGACCCCTTGAGAGAGAGTAGTTTGCGCAGGAAATAATGGATTTGATTGAATACTCTACTACTCCTACCAGTTTGTATGAACATGAGAGGGAGAATTAGCTAGGACCCAAAGGGTGCCCTATGAGGAATGCCTTTTCTTCTCCTTGCACTTGAAGGAGGTGGAGGAGGCGTGGGCGGGTATATGTCTTGTTGTGAGCCTTCACGCAAGTCTTCTTCCTCTCTGGAAATGCCTTCTCTTCTTCCCGTCAATGCCTCATTCTTAGCCTCTATGGTAAAGCTTGCATCACCATTTCGTTTTACTCCTTCAAGCTAGGTTTTTAAAGATGATGTCAGACAAACAAAACCAGGATATACAAGAAACAAAACCATCCATCCATAATTCCCCGCAAAAAAGAAGAAGAAAAGAGTTGAATAAGTAATCAATATTATATATGATATCCGATGATAATTAATAATGCTAGACGCCTAGACCATATTGTCATTGAAAATCCTATTTTATCATGATGAAAACGGCGACACCGCCGATGGCAGAGGTTTAATTTTGAATGGTAATATACCTAGCCATCATGTATAAATGTGCCTATGATGATGATGATGATGATGAATAATGGTGGGGGTGGTTATGATGGTGATGGTGTGTGTGCGTGTGTGTGTGTGGGTCAGGGCATGGAGTGTGCCAGATGAACAAACTGTAACCACCTGATGAATTGTGAGAAAGTCACACACACGCAGACTGATTAATTTGATAATTGTATGAAGCAACAGATAAATTCATGAAGATTAAGGAAAATGCTAACCTTACATCCCAAAGAACAAAAACGAAATGGGTCCAGCAGGCTTCTTCCACAAATTTCACAAATATGAGCAACTCCTTTTCCAGATTTTGGCTGTGGCCTCTCATTGAGAAACAAGACTCTAGCACTGTTTATCACATAGGTCTGAACTCCACTTGTGTCCAATACCTTCTGAATCTCTGAAACCCTCACTACATCATGATATGAAGATCTCCTTATCTGCCCATTGCCGAAGAAAACCAGAAAAAAGGGAAAGGAAAACCCATAAAATGATAGAGCCAGCTTAGACAGACAGATATACAGACAGGAGATACAGCCTCATTGTTCTAGCTAGAACCAGATATAGTGCTATAAACAAAAAACAAAAAACATGGGAAAATGTGAACAAGCTGACCTGAACCACTTGATGATCCTTGTGTCTGGAAGAGCGGCAATAGAAGCAAAATGCATCACCTGCACAGTCTAAGCAATACATGTTGCATTCACTCCTTGCTGCATCTTCATGTGTCCGGCAGACAGTGAAAAATTGTGTGCTTAGCAATGACTCTAACCATGGCGGTACCAACATTTTATCCTATTAAACAAAATGCCCCACCCCCACCCCCACCCCACAGAAATTAGTACAGAGCACCCAAAAAAGAAGAAGAGAGAGAGAAAATCATGAGAGGGAGAGTAAATGATCAACATTACCATTTTCAAAGCTGAATTTGCCACATTAATGGGTTTCTCAAAGAAAGAATGTGATTGTTTTGTCTAGTAGATGACAATGGAGAAGACTAGTTAGCTTAGAGATCAAAATGCAGAAGTGTAGAGAGATAGAGAAGGTGAACCTAAAGGACCTGCAACTTACAAATCAACAACAAGAACAATGCCTAGACTTGGGGGCAAGACTCATTAACAAATGTGGTAATGTTGGGTATTGAGCGGATGAGATTAATTGTGGTGGCTGAAGATTGTCTGCAGCCGTTAGATCACATAGACAAGGATGGGTGGGTTTGGCGCTTACGCTACTTTGGATCTTCTTTGCGTCTCTGCGTAGGCACAAGGTCGGCCACTTGGCTACGAACGAACCTTGATTAGCTGTTCACACCAAAGATCCCATCCTATGCTTCTGCCACGTGTGTCAAACATACACGTGGCATCATCTGGAAGGGCCATTCATTGATGAGCCCCGTTTTCCTATTCTGGCTGTTGCCGGGGAATATATCAGGAAATTAACAAATGCATCATGGGAAGATTGAGAGAAATTGACTCATGATGATTGCCTTTTTCTTTTCATCTACTCAAATTTTATGAAACAGTCGTAGTCTTAAATATAAAAATCTTGGAAACATTAAATGGAAATTAAAACAATAATCACAATTTTAATCTAGAACATTGCCCTCGTGTGTGCCTTCTTTAGTAATTAAGTGAAAGAAAAATAAAATTGAAATGGGTACCATTTTTTCTAGCATGCACACATTCAATCTTATTTTACGTAAATTATTATAAATTTTATAGTTCTAAAGAAGGCGAACTCGTATTGTATCTATTCCAAGTTTGTTTAGAATTATTGTGATATCTTGTGTTGTGTTTATAATATTGTAAAAAGTAACTATCAAATTGAAAAAAAAAAAGTTGAGTAGTTAGATAAAATATAAAGACACGTACGTCATTTTAATATAATCCATTATATAATAAAATAAAATAGGATTATGTAAAACGCCAACACATTCGGTACATGTAATTTAAAAAAATAATGAAGGTTGTTATTTTAATTATATGGAAAAAAACATATAATAAGTAAGTGTGCTTTTTTAGTTAAATTTTATTTTTAATTTATCGTTCATCATTTGTTGATTAAAAATTAGATGTAATATTTATTTATTTATTTTTTATAGGGTTATCAAGGTTTTGTGATTCAAAAAATAAATTTAACAAATTAAACTGAGTTGATCCAAGTTAATCTGAAATATTATCATTTTAATATTAAAAAAAAGATACCATATTGAGTTTTTTATCGACCGTTTGTATTATATTTGGACTTACCAAGTCGATCAGGTCACATTAAATCAATCATAATATAGTTTAAATTATTTTTCTACTAAAAAATATTAACAATATCTTAATTGTATTTTATATTAAAAAAATTAATCGACATAACATAGAAAGTTAAAGGCTAGAAGACATAGTTAGGTAAAAGAAAAAATATAAGTTATTGCTTCGCTCCAGAAACAAAAATAACAAAAACAAAAATGAAAGTGCCCTCTCCAAAAAAAACAAAAAAAAAAATCATAATTTTTTCTTTGGCTTCTATTTTAGTTTTTAATTATCAAGGTATCTTCGGCTCGTATTCTAAATTCTTTTCTATCAAATTTCAGTGAGCCCATTATTCATTCTTGAACGAATGTGTGTGTATATATGTAAAATTATCCGTGGGTCTTCTTGAAACTATAACAAAAAAAAAAAAAAAAAACTTAGTTACTTACCACCATAATTTTACATCAAGAGCTTTTGAAGGGTTCCGATAAAACAAACGCAGGTAGCTTGACCGTCAGGGATTCTTTAAGCATAGTTTAGGCAGCATCAATCAACAACTTTATGCTGTTTATTGAATTTAATATAGCTATATAACATCGAGGAAAAAAAAAAAAAAAAACTATGCATCTACGAAAAGAAAGAGGGAGAGAGATCAAGATATAGTTGCCGGCGCTATATTGTGCTCGGTGGTTTCCAGCATGTCAAGAATATTGCAATCCTAAATAATGTTTACGAGACAGGAAGATTCTGAATTCCTATTAATATTCAAATGTAATGATGTTGATTAGTCGTGGTGTGACCTCTCCCAACACAAAGTCTAAACACATAGTTGGATTATCAATTAATAATATTCCTATAGATTTTTAATTAGATCTTAATGAATCATTTCGTAGAAATTTTTTCCAATCAAAGCTTCCCAACAACATACCCTAGTCATTTAGTTATTTATATTTGTTAGGCTTGAAATTAAGGGTTTTATGTTTTAAAAACACTTTTAAAAAAATTTAAATTTTTTTAATTTTTTATTTGCTTCAAATTAATATTTTTTTAGTATTTTTAAATTATTTTGATGTGTTGGTATTAAAGATAATTTTTTTTAAAATAAAAAAAAATTTGATACATTTTTAAATACAAAATATTTTAAAAAACAATTGCAACTATAACCACACTTCAAATAAAAATTGGCTTGCTTACCACTATTCTTGTTATATATAAATAAATGACCAAGCTATTTCTTGAACTTCTATGAAAACAAATTATATTATGTTAATTATATTTAATTATCGTACAATGTGGCTAAACTAAAAAAACATGCATGAAGATTAATCTATCAAAAAATAATTAAGATCTTTTTTTAAAAAGAATATTTTTTCTATAATATTTTGAGTTTTGTTTTCAATTTAACTATCCTTTTAATGAAATAAGGTGGTTGTGTGACAAAGAACATTCTAATTTCTTTATGCAATTAAATGACAGCATGATAATTCCAGGCTTGCACTGATATATACTTAATATTGTGAAACAATTTGATAAAAAAAATAATATTGTGAAGCAATTAACAAGTATCAGGAAATTATTGTTTTTTATAATAAAAAATTCTTTCTATTGTTTTACCTATTATATCCATTCAATCAAGGTTTTTATATTATTAAAATCATAAATACATATATATTTTTTCATTAAAAATATGAAATTATTAATATACAAACTCAATATTTTCTCTTTAATAATTTTCAAAGAAGGGAAAGGAAGGTAGTTGAATGAGCAATAACAAGTCCAAAATTCACTCAACCCAAAACATTAATCTATTAGATTATACCCTCATAAAATAAACTTATTATATTAGTCTTATGAGGATAAGACCTGTACAAACTTCATCATTTTTCTCCCGCTAATTTAATTATAAAAAATAATAGGGATTGTAAGATTCAATTCTAAATACCCTAAAAATATTAAACTAGATTTTTTTATTTAACAAAAATCTAAAAAAAAAAAACCAAGTTTCTTACCTTTAATCTTATATTGGGGAATTGGATTGAGAGCCATTTTGTATTTTAAAAATATTTAAAATTTTATTTTATTTTAAATTAATATTTTTTAATGGTTTTAAATAATTTTAATGTGTTAATATCAAAAATAATTTTTTTAAAATAAAAATAATATAATTTTAATATTTTTATAAATAAAAAATATTTTAAAAACCAATCAAAACTACTCTTTCATGGATGTTGTAGAAAATTACTGCAGGGACTGATTTTCCTTTTCCTTTTCACTAAGTGGTTTGATCCATAGAATCAGAAGAAAAAGGCCAGCCCAGGCCTGCTGGCTTTAGTCAGGTGTGATAATAATAATAATAAAAAAAAAATAAGTTGAAATTGTTTTCATCACAATATTGTAAATAATTTGGCGGTGGTGTTTTTAAATAAGGATAATAATAATTGGGGTTCTTGTAATTTTATCTTGAATCATTCTAGTACCATGACACGTGTGGTACAAGTTTCCTCCCTCATGCATTAGAACAAACTTCCTCGCTGTCATGATAGCCTGTATATTAGGTAAGCAAAAGAATTCTATCCCGTATTAAAAGGGAAAGAAATTTTGTTGTATTTTATAAAATGAAAAACACCGAATTAATAACTTTAAATTTGGTTGTTGAAAAGAAGATCCGCAGGGAAAGTCAAATTTTTTATATATAGCACTTCTATTGACATTATGAAAAATAAATAATTTTTATTTTTATAATTAATTAATTAATTATGAATTACATCTCTTGTCAAGTTATTAGGTCAATTCGACTAAAAAGCTGCTTTTTAAAGATGTATCTTTAAAAATTTATAAATACATTAGTCTAAAATAATATTATTTTCCTTATAAATATGAACTTGATATTACTAGAAATCAATTAGAAAACAATTTTTTTTCTCTACAAACCTTTTAATTGTGTTTATTAAAAAAAATAAAAATTATTAAGAAACTTGCTGTTTATAAATTTCAAAATTTTACTATATCCTGAAAGTATATTATATTAACCCTATAAAAAATATAGTTAGAGCAATTAATATTTTAAAAATAGTAACTTTCACGTTTTTTTTTTTTTTGCTATACCCCCTTACCGGACACTCCTTTGTACGCAAGTGTCATTGTACTAGCTAGGATGACATATGAAAAAATAAAAATCCTACAGTTTGAAAAGGGAAAGTAAAATGTAGCAAAAAAATCCATGACTAAATAAAGGTACAAATTATATGTCCTAAACATTTGATTGATTAAATATTATTGATTTTTATTATTTTAAATAATTGAATTTTAAGTTTTAATATCTATTTCTATTTTTTTCTGTAAAAGCTAACGATTATTAATTTTTACTATTTATAATTTCTCCTTTTCCTTTTAAGTATTTCCGAAATAGGATTTTTCTTGAGAATAGGAAACTTTTACCACAATTCAGACTTTCCTTCAGCAAATTTTTCTTATTCTTATTGTTATATATTTTTTAAAAATATTCTTTCCCTTTTATAACTATACATTTAACACTGTCTCCGTAATAATAATTGAATTTCATTTTTTTTTTTATCAAAAAATTGTTTTTTTCCTTATCTTTTAATGTTGTAGTCTTATTTTTTGTAATATCAATTATTTTTTTAAAGTGTTTTTAATTTGAAAATATATTAAAATAATAATTTTTTTAAAAAAATATTTTTAACATGAACACATCAAAATATATTTTTTAAAAAAATAAAAATAAAAATTTATTCATAAATACTTTAAAATACAAAAACAAATAAGATTTTAGTTATAACAATCCTGAAAAGATAAAAGTATCTTATTAAATAGTTTAATGCTAAATATATGATCTTATCTTAAAAAATTCTATTTTAAATGCTAAAATTAAAAAAACTTCAACTCCATAAAATATTTTTTGACATGACAATACAAAAAATATGTCAATAATAATATGTAAAGTTAACTCTATCTAATTAAGAAATAGATTAAACATTAATATAATTTTTTAAAGTAAGTATCCCACTTTTGTATTATATGTCTATTTATACCTCAAATAATGATTGGAGCACTGCAATTTTTCTACGATTTTCTTAAATTTATTGTCTTAAATGTTTTTTTATATATAGACGCATAAAAATGAATGATTCGCGATTTGTTTTTATTTTTTGATGAAACTTACTTTTATAATCATTATAATTTTTTACTTGAAAAAATGATTATGGTAAAAAAAACATGTTTCTGTCCAAATAAAAAAGAAATACATAAATAAAAAAATTAATTTTTTGATTTAAAATATACATTTTGCATTTTTAGTTTATATCATTATAGTTTTTTTTATAAATGTTCTTTCTGCTGTTACTTTTTTATTCAATGAATTATGTTGTCAATAAAAAATATTTTTTTATCAAAGTAAAATAAATTACAAGAATAAAAAAAGATAATTTTGATAAAAAAAATATTTTCCCTATAATTTTATTTATTAGTTTTTTATAAATATTTATTTTTATTATTGTATAATTAAATAAAATTTTATTTTTAAAAATATTCTCCTCTACGAGAGCAATATCGCTAGTGACACAGTGATTGAAGGAAGTTGATTCCAATTTGCTTTTAATCTCTCTAGTTTTACATCATGAGTTAAATTATTCTTCTAAGTTTCAAAACTTAATTAATTATTTCTTATATTTTATGACTTAACCATTTTTGTTAATTTTATGTAATTTTTTTAAAGAAATAGATTAAGAAAAAAAGATTGATGAAAAAAACAGACATTTTTTGAAATAAAATAATATTAAATTAAAAACGATCAACATTAGTAAAATGACTAGTTTTTAGAATTAGAGGGACTATTAATTTAATTTATTCTGAAAAATTGGAAAGATTAATTTATAATTTATTCACTATGATAAATAAATTTTACATTGATAGGAGTAGAGGTCAAGGAGTGTGAGATCCAAAGCAGTGTTAAAAAGAAGGGAAAAGAAAGGATTCGGAACTTGCCAAGAAATGATTTTAAGACCTCATCGAAAAGCGTGAAAGCCATATTAAGTGTTTGTTTCGCAGTATGGTAGCGGTTGTTTTTCAAATAGCTTTTTGTGCCGAAATACATGTCAATGATTTTTTTTATTTTTTAAAAATCATTTTTAATATCAGCACATCAAAACGATCCAAAAAGTACAAACCGAACTTAATTTTTTTTTTTTTTTAAAAAATAAATTTTAACAAAACACTATTTAGAACGCAATGCCAAACGGTGTCTCAACCCAAAACCCATGGCAGGCTGGTAATTAAAGAAGAGAAAACCTCGTCAATATACCATTTCTATATGGAAAAAGATCGGTCAGTTCTTGCAAATTTCACATCTTATTGAGTAATCTGTGATGCCCTCTTTAGGCTCGTGTGGTCCTTTCCTGGATTGCGAAAAGTGCTCACCTAACTTCAAGACAAACACACTAGTTGAGGGGAGGTGTTTCGGAGTGGTCCAACCAGGTTTTTAAAAGTTTTGATTTTTTTTAATTAATTTTTTTGTATTTTAAAATTATTTTAATATATTAATATTAAAAATAAATTTTTAAAAAATTAACCACTATCACTATAAAAAATATACTCCAGAAAACAATAAAAGGGGACTGCCGACCTTAGCTTTTTTTTGCACCTCCAACTTTTGTCCCTGCCTTTCGATTTTTCGTGTACTTTTAAATAAAAAGTGTACAAATTGCCACTTATAATTTTCTTATTTCTTATACATGAAAAACTTATCCTCTTCAACAAACATTTCTATATTTTCCGCTGGATTCGAGTCCATCATTGGATTATTATCAAGGAAAGAACATATTTGAATAATAAAAAGATCTTTTTAAAATATTTATAGCTCAACTGGTCAGATTTTAAATTTACTATTTAAAAGTTATTAGTTCGAGTCTTACAAACATCAGTCTACACTAGAAATTTACATGGTTATTAACTTCAAGGTCCGTAAGATTAGTCGAGATACACGCAAACTGACCCGGACACCCATATTAATCTAAAAAAAAATCCTTCTAAACACTTTAAACTTTGAAACAAACATGTGTAAAAAAGCCCTTGCAGATATTTTTGGATATAAATAAAAAATAATATTATTTTTTATGAATGTATGGGCAATACATTTACACATCTGCTTCTTGTGGGAAGGGGGGGGGGGGGGGGGGGGGTTTGCTCTTGCCGCAGCATTAAAGATAGATACGGCCATGGAGCCTCGTGGATGCGAAGCTACAAGCACAATAGCAAGGATGATGAGCTAACTTTGATCGCTTTTTACGTATGACGAAAACAAGTTCGGTGTTTTTAATTTTCAAAAAACTACTACCACTTGAATTAGAAACTCATTCAAACTGAAATTACTGCTAAGATATCAATTTTTTAACTGAAAACTAAGATATATAGCTAATATATGGAAAGAACTATTACAAATTATACTGACTTGTGAACCACCGTTAGAGTGACATGACATGACATGATATTGATATGTATAGTTACAGGAACCATAGTGTTTAAATCAAATAAAAAAAATTCATTAAAAAAAATTAAAAAGAAAAAACAAAAGAAAAAACACAATCATATATTATAATACAATATAATAATAATTATAATTGAAAAACATGGGGAAAGCTAAAGCTAAAGCTAAAGCTAAATTCTAAACCAACTCAATATTAAAAAAATAAATTTAACAAAGATAATTTATAAAATAAACATGTGAGGGAAACATTGCAGCCAAACAAAAATCATGTAAGGGAAACACTGTAGTAATCCATAGTGTTTTTTTTTTCTTTTTAAAAACAGCTACAAAGCTAAGTTCTCAACTAGCTTAATATATAAAAAAAAACCAAGATCCGTGTAATGAAAGTATGATAACTAAATTAATTTTTTTTTCTCATTAACAAACTAAATTAAACAAAAAAATTCATTAAAAGGAAAAAAAACACAAAGAAAAAGGCAAAAAAAAAAACCAATGGGCAAAACGAGAAAAAAAAAAAGAAAAAAAAAGTCAAGTGTTTTACTGTGTGCATAGTGATACATTATATGTAAAAAACAGAAGAAACAAAAGCGAGGAAAAAAAAACATAAAACTGCTACAATGAAAAACCCACGCGTTAAAAAAAATACATGTAAAAAAAAAAGCCGATACAGTAAAAAAACATTTAAAAAAAAACAAAAGCAAAAGCAAAAGCAAAAGCAAAAGCAAATGAAGAAGAAGAAGAAGAAGAAGAAGAAAAACTGCTACAGAGAAAAAAAAACCAAAAACAAAAAAAAAATCAAGAAAAAACAAAAAAAAATTGTAAAAAAAAAAAAGCTTAAATAAGTAAAAGGCGTGGTGAAGCTACAGTAGTTTCCCCACGCCTTTTAGTATATTACTTAATTTTGCACTGTTACAGCCTTTTAGCTGTTAAGGATTGGTGGATATAATAAAAGCATTGTTGCAAAAAAAAAAAAAATCATTTATTTTGGCATTCAGTGTCTCTCGTGGTTTTATTAACATTTCCTGAAAACATCTATGATTTTTAATGAATCTTCACTATTTTTAATGAAGAAGAATTCTCAGGGTTATTAATCCTGAAGAATAACTTAATTCGTTAGGTTTTATGTTTGTTTTTCAATGATCATAAGTTCGAATCCTTTCAAAGCTACTTAATGCTTACATGGTCGTTAACTTTAGGGTTCATAGAATTAATCGAGATGCTTGCAAGCTACCCGGACACCTACGTTAATAATAAAAAAGAATTCTCGGGATTATTATTTTTTAAATTTCAATCCCTCTCCAACCTAAATGAATAAAATTAGCCTTGAAATTATAACAAATCTATAAAATTAAACGACAAATGATTGAAATGTAAGACACATAAATAATACATGCTTAATTCTGATTTTTTACAATTTTCATTTTGTTCTTCATGTTTGTTTTCGTTATTTATTAGTCATTGAATAAGAAAGAGACTTGTTGGAAAATTATTGTGAAAAGAGAAAGTATTTGATGTTGTGATTCTAACAACCAAAATAGTTAAATTTAATATCAAAATATTTAATATCAAAATATTTCATTCAATAATAAGTGTTTGACGGTTGTGGTTTTTTATCCTCATCTTGCTAGAAAAAGAAGAATAAGGCTTGGAAAGACTTGTGGTCTTGGTTTGATTTTTTGGTTTTTAACTGTTTTTTTCCTACTTTAAGGGAACACATGAGTTTATTAAGGTTTGTTGGGTGTTTATCGGGCGTTTCTAAGTGAAGAAATGGTTGTTTGGTAAAAAAAAATAACAAAATTGATTCTGAGTTTTTTAGACAAGCATAACATCGTTTGCCACACCAAATGATTTTGCATCCACTATATTTTTTTTTAAAAAAATAAGAGATATGTGACATGCCAGCCATCCCTTAATAAAAAAATTTATAGTAAGTCCAGGCGTATAAGCCTGGCCTCCAAGCCTTCAAATGACCAACCTACTATTAAGGGGTTTTTTTTTTTTTGATATTGTTTTAATGAAATTAATTTTTTTTTCACTTTCATCATTTGACATTAAATTACTGGCCCTTGAACTTTGTAATTTTTTCTCTTTTCTTTCTGTGGGGTTGTCCGGATGCGTTTAATCAAATTAACCTGGGTAAACTCGATTTTTTATAGTTTTTTTTATTGATTTAACTTTGGTTTCTTTTTTCTAGGTTCTTTTTTTTTAAATTTAATTTTTTAATCCCAAACTCATATCACAGGTGGCGAGTTAGTTAAGTTAAACCGAGTTAACTCGTTTTTTTTGAAAAAAAGTTTCTTTTTTGAAATTGATTTTTTTTCAATTTCATTATTTGATATTTAGTTATTGAACTTTGAGCTATATGATTTGCTCTGTTTTTTTTTTTTTTTGTTGAGTTATTCCAATCTCATATTTGAGATATTAAATTAGTTAAGTTAATCCAAATTAACTTGATTTATCTTTATCTAAATATTATTTTTTAACATGAGGACAAGTTTGACTTGGTTTGCAGTGAAGCGCAGAATCATTCTAGTTTTATTCTATTTTTCTAGTTTGAAAAATCAAATATTGCAAAAACAACACTGGGTTAAACTCAAAAATGAAATTAAGATGTTCTACCTTTTTCCCATTAGTTTTAGCAAAGGTTTTTTACAAGTAGATTTTTCATAGCTCTTCCGTGAACGAATTGAATTTGATTTTTCTTCGACATAAAACTATTGATATGCGTGCTGTGATTCAAAATCTTATATCTCTTGTTGCTTGTTTCAAATAGAATCTTGACTGATTAGTTGGATAATCACTCTTTGAATGTTCCCGTAAGATGTGAAGTAAGTGGCTGAGCATTAATTTGACCTGGTGTTCGAGACATCTTCGTTTCCTTTGAAGGGTCATCATAACCATTTCGAATTAATGTTCATAAAAAAGAACAGAAGGGCAAAAAGCCGCATCCGTAAGTCAGCCTTCTTTGCTTGACACTGTAAATTAAAGTCTGAAGACTCTGAACAGGCACCGCGTGTGGACTGTGAAGTATACCTACCTGGAAACCTACCTCATCATTGCTAAAGTCTTCAATATTTTTATTTTTATTTTACACACTGGAGCTTTCCAGCAACAATAGAAAACAATTTTTGTTCGGTAACAAATGATGCTGGGAGGCAGGGAATTTTATTTTTTTCATAAAGGAATTCTAAGGAATTAAAAATGGAAAGTTCTTGTTATCGATGGTGTTGTTCAGTTGACTGAGGAAGATGAATGTGCACTGATGGCTGATGCCATCTCCCAAAACTGTATTTTATTTACGGAAACGAATCATCATCTCCCATGGGGATCTGGATGAAATCTCCTTCTGTCTGTTGGTCACTCCTAGGGACCAATCTTTACAGTTCCTCTTGGAAGGAAGACGAGTACAATTCCTAGTTCATAACGTCATAATTTGATCCTGAGGCCTGCATGATCACTGCCTTTTTGTGAAAGAAAGGGGCGTGTAATGTGGGTCCTAACCTCTCAAAGACATTGTTCCCCTTCCTTGAAGTAGGGCAATCAAAAAGGCTTTTTAACTTAATTTTGGCCTCACTCCCACCGGTTTTCTCGTGGCATAAATGGTTTTTTTTTTTAAAAAAAAATTTTATGGCCAGAAATATATCTGAAGAGTCTAAGCAAATCTGAAAATCGATAAAAAAATTATGCACTCGTTCTCAGACGATGAAAGAGAGGACAAAAGAAATTTGGCGATGGAAATGAGAGTAGTTCTGGCTTGAATGTGGCTGTAGGTCCACCGATGAGAATGATGAGTTGAGTTTATTCTAGTTAAAAGTACACAAGCATGCCATGTGATTTGTGACAAGAATGTTTCAACCTCCATGTACTTCAATTCTTCTTCTAAGATTTTTAATGTGGATTGTGTCTAACAAGTATCTGATCCAGATCCAATTTTCTACTCCTATTATCTATTGTTTGATTTCTTTGATTATTGTGTCTAACAAGTATCTGATCCAATTTTCTATTCCTATTATCCATCGTCTAGTTGCTTAATTTCTGTGATTATTGTGTCTAACAAGTATTTGATCCAATTTTCTACTCTTATTATCTATCGTCTAGCTGCTTAATTTCTTTAATTATTGTGTCTAACAAGCATCTAATCCAATTTTGTACTCCTATTATCCATCGTCTAGTTGCTTAATTTCTTCGATTATGTTTCACCATCACAATAGCTCTGCATGCAGCATTTTGTTTAATTTAGGTAGCTTATCAACTTCTTTCTACTCCTTGACATGCGCGAGAACCAGATTTGTTTGACTACTTTTATCTCTTTAAAGCACCTTTGATGAGTTAAACTCCTGAGCTTCTGCCATGTCTTTTACAGGATATTTTATAATTTAACATAGATCATTTCCAATCTTACGCTTATCTTCCATCCATGACTTTTAAGAAAAAACCCATAAAGTAGTGCATAAATCTATCTCTGTTATTGTTATAGAATATTCCATTAAAAATCATTACATTTATGATAGCCAAACATATCATTTGCATGGCATTGTAAATAAATACACCCTTACTTTCTATATATTATGCTATCAACAGAAAAATCTCTCTTTGCCCCGAGGGTTATTTCAAGTAGCAAGCGATGATGTCTCATAACTCAAAATATTTATGTAAGTAGTGGTTCATCAAGATAGTAAATAGTTTTTTTTTTCTTACCTCTGGAAACACTAAATTAATGGTAAGGATTATTTACAAAAACAGTTTCAATAGGAGATTTAATGACCATCAGATAATAAAATTAGTAATTATATGAAAAAACAATAAATGACTTCAACTTTGCAACTTGAAGAACTAGTTATACTCTCAAAACTAAGAGGAGATGACTTATAAAAAAGTAAGATGTGGTTTATAGAATAAAATAAAGAACAGACACGCCTCCTAAATGAGAAGACTCTTAAAAGAGTTGAAAAAGTGATAGGCTTTAGTAGCATTGTGATACTTCAATGATGAAAAATTATTGATTTTTTTTAAACCTATAATTAAAGAGTAGAAATTAAAAAAAAAAATCATAAATTGATAAGAAAGGAAAAAAAAAAAAGAAGAAGATTATAAGAGCAAATTGGCACATTTTATCCGTTCCTATCTTGTGGAGTTTTGATAGGAAAAACAGATGAAATTAGATTTTATTTAGGGCTGTGTTTACACTGGAGTTTCAGTAAATTTAGAAATTTTTTTTTTATTTTTGAATCGTTTTAATATACTAATATCAAAAATATATTTAAAAAAATAAAAAATATATTATTTTAATATATTTTTAAATAAAAAATAATTTAAAAAAATAACCTCAACCATTTCCCAATATTCTTATGCCTTATCTTTTGCTTGCCATTTGACCAGAAGAACAAGGCGCATATCGCCACATTTCCTCTCATTTTATAGAATCCAGTCCAGGACACAAATACATATTGATTATACACCAACGTACAGAAACATATATACTACAAGCTTCAAAACAGGAAATTCTTTTCTTCTCTTTCGAACTTATAATATAGCATCATAAATTTTTAGCAATTATAAGACGCTGATAGGTTCACATGATGATCACTTGAAAGAGAAGCATAATCCACCTGATAAAAACTAGTGCATCCAGATTTCTAGGATTGCCTTCCCTGACTGCAATGTTAATGACAGAACATAAAATATTAATAATTGGATATTGATTTAAAGATATTACTTCAAGGACACCTTACTTACTATGAAGGCGAAGATGAATCCTTGCTTTGGATCATGATGGCCACCAATAACATTTCAGCGTTGACTACACAGAGTTTTTTCTTTTTTACATTTTAATTTTTAATGTAAGGTTCTTACAATGTTTTTACTTTAAGCGTTGACTACACGTTGATTTTTCCTTGAGATTTCCATCTACATTATTAATTTCAGGCATTGTAACAACGTTTTCTTAAACAAATATAGGCGGGGACAACGAGGAGAAGGTTCTTATGCGATGTTTCCAAGATATACTATTATATATAGATTAATAATGTCCTCGAATTAATCAACTCACATAATCGGTTAATTTCATGGGGAAACACTACCTTGTTTTCCTTTGCCTTCTACGAATATTTTGCTTTCCTTTGCTTCACAGTTATCTGGCCTTGGCTGCAGGAACTGATGATGGGTCTGAGCAATGGGGATATGTTGAAGTTCGACCCAGTACGTCCATATACATACATACATATATATAAATACATATACATATATATATAGTTTCTTATATTTTTTTCCCTTCAATTTTACTAAATATTTTGGTCTGGTCTTCCTGTCGTCAACAACAGTAGTTTCCCTATTCTCACTACGTGCAATTAATGCAGAGGCTCATCTATTTTGGTGGCATTACAAAAGTCCTCATAGGGTTGAAGATCCCACAAAACCATGGCCAATAATTTTATGGCTCCAAGGAGGACCAGTGAGTTTGAATTTTAGACAACTTGAATCTAAACGATTCATCTTTATTGTGAACTGTATAATATTTCTTATATTATTAGATGTGAGTTAGATTATTGTGATTTTGATACATTGTATTGAAATCAGGGAGGCTCTGGTGTTGCATTTGGAAATTTTATAGAAATAGGACCGCTGGACGGCAGTGTGAACCCCCGCAATTCGACTTGGCTCCTGAAAGCAGATCTTTTATTTGTGGTGCGTTTTTTTTTTTTTTTCTTTTGTTGGTGCGTCACTCTTTTCGATGTTTTCCCTCCCCCCCTCCCCTGTTTGTCTTATATGGCAAAACGTGAGTGATTTCGTTGGTTCATGGGATTTAGGATAGCCCGGTGGCAACAGGATTTAGTTACGTGGAGGACGAGGTACTGGTGGTTAGCAGTGATGAAGAGGCTGCAGCTGATTTAACTGCTTTGTTGAAAGAGCTCTTTAATGGAAAAGAAACTCTCCAAAAAAGTCCTTTATACATTTTTGCTGAGTCATATGGAGGCAAATTTGCTGCCACACTCGGGGTTTCAGCTCTCAAAGCCATTGAAGCAGGGGAATTGAAGCTTCAACTAGGGGGTATAAGCACACAATTTTTTTGTTTTATGTTGTATGATTGTAAGTGTCTCAGTTAGAGAAAATGTTTCCTACTTTAATTCTCAGGAGTTGCTTTGGGAGATAGCTGGATTTCTCCTGAAGATTTCGTGGTAAGTAAATACCACGTATTGGCATGCAAATCAAAGCCACTTCCTTTCAGCTCGATGAGCAGGTCACCTGCTAAATCTTGAGACTTTTTTAACTGGATAATGATGCAGTTTACATGGGCTCCTCTTCTCAAACATCTATCAAGAACGAACAGAAATGGCTTAAACAGCTCAAACAGGTCCTAATCAAAGCTATATTACCTGCAACTCATGTTTGTTTTTTTTTTGTCATGAATAACTGAGGTGATTTAACAAAAACTAGTCTGAAAAAATAGTTTAGCTGTAAAGATTCAGCAGCAGCTAGCTGAAGGAAAATATGAAGATGCGACATCAACATGGAGAGAACTAGAGGATGTTGTCTCTTCCAACAGTAACAACGTGGAATGCCTTCAATTAGTATACAAGCATCTGTCAGCCTCAATGCACACATGAAATTTCAGGAATTTGAGTAATTGTTTCAGGATTTCTACAACTTCCTGTTGGATTATGTAAATGATCCTGTCATCGGGAGCACAACCCAAGAATCAAAAGGATTTGTGGCTGCTGACAGCTATTCGAGATGTATCCATCACCAGGGAGCACTGGAGTGAGGAGTACCGTAAACCTTTATGACCTAATGAACGGGCCAATAAGACAGAAACTAAAGATTATTCCTTAGAATGTGACGTAAGTAAAACTAGGTAGTCTTCATGACTTAAATGATTTGAGTTGTTTCATTGAATATTGTTATTTAGCTGGATTTACTCCATTAATTTGATGGATTCTACCAATTAATCCACTAATCTTCAACAGATGGGATGGACAAGGTGGGTTGGTTTTCCAGGCCTTGGTTGGTGATTTCATGAAGCCCAGAATCCAAGAGGTAAAATCTGCATTAACTTTCTTCTTATGTATCGAGTGGAAGAAAGCAGCAAACCCCGTTTAGCCCATCTTAAATGTTAGAACTTGCTATTATTTTCCAGGTTGATGAGCTCTTAGCCAAAGGAATAAACGTGACTATATACAATGGACAGGGATGACAACAGCTTCAGGCTGTACCAAATCACCTAATATATCTGGACAGACTTGTTTTTTTGTTTGCCTTTAACAGTATTCCCATGTTGTTCCCTCCCACATGAAAGATGCACAGAGCTAGAATCATTTTTTTTTTAATACTTTTGGGCTAAATATAAAACGAATTATATGTATAATGTGTGTCTGTAAGCATTTGGCTTTGCAACTTGAGCAAAACTTTCTCTTCAGTTAAAAAAAAGAAAAACAAATCTGATATCTGGGATTCAAATCCGTCCAAAAATATTCGAAAAGGCCAGAAAATATCTATAAAATTTATCTTATATTGTTAACTACTTGATGCTTCATGGAAACTCATCATGAAACCTAGATAGGAGGCCATTTTTAAAAAAAAAATTCTTTGTTTTTTCGATCTCTTTAGGATTACCCTCTATAAAAATTATGTTTTTAGATAGACAAATCCCTAACAAAATGGTATCAAACCCTAACAATTAGATTGATTTTTCATGAATACACAGGTTGATCTCATATGCTCAACCAAAGGAGCAGAAGCGTGGGTTAACAAACTCAAGTACCTCCATCTCAACCCTCATTTTAGCTAATTGAATCAAGTTAAACCTTACAAGCTTGAAAAGTAAACCTCTTCCTTCTTACAATATTGAATATTTCAGGTGGGATGGTTTGCAGAATTTCTAAGGTCTGGATCGTTCTCCTTTATATTGCAAAAGTGATAACACCACCACAAAGGGATTTACAAGTTCGTACAAGAACTTGTTTTTCTATTGGATCCTTGGAGCTGGCCACTTCGTAAGCACCCCCTTCACATGACCAACACTTTCTTCTTTTACCAAATAATGTTCATTGATCTTATAAATGCATGCAGGTTCCAGTGGAACAGCCTTGTGTTTCTCTGCAGATGGTGGGGAATGTTACTAAATCACCAAATAACTTTTAGTGGTTTATATGGCAAGACAAATTGTCCACCAATGTTAGAGAAATCTATTGATTCTCCCATCAAAAACAAAAAAACCAATATTGAGCTTTGAAATGGTTACGAAGAAATATGAGCTCTGCCTTTTTCATTGGAGGTGCCCTGGATAATAGCTTAAGGTTTGCTCTGTTATCGTCTTTTCCTGTTTTCAGGTTGTAGTTGTTCTCTTTTTTTTGCTGTTAATCTGTAGCTGTGCTCTTGTTCTTGCCTTCAGCAATGGCTTCCTTGTAGCCTCTTGCTGGTTATTTATTGGATTCCTACCATATAAAATAAAAAAATAAGATGGAAAAGGTTTTGAAATTACTTTCTATGGGGTAAATCTCACAGCTTAATCGCTGATTTCAATTATTGAATGGAGTCCATACTCCATACTAAATCATGCTACGAATGAAATGCCATTATCGCTAAAACTCAAGACAATAAGCATTCCAGGATGAGTTTGGAATCGCTACAGCTCCTATACAAATGATCTTTTTAAGAGAAGCAGCTGCAAACTGAATAATTAATTATTCAATGAGAATTAATCTCCCCAAACTTCCTATCTTTGCTGAATCTTGGTCATGCAACAAGAGGAACCTCTTTTCCTCCTTTGCTTCCTGCGAATCCAACTATATATGCATGAACAAGATTTGGCCCGACGAATTGAATAGAGACTTTCAGAGGATGGTAATAATTCTGGGAAAAACGAGACAAAAAACTGTTTCCGGTTCAAGCAAAGAAAATAAAAGGAATTCTAATTTATTAAGATAATTAAAATGCTAATTAAAACTATTAAAAGAACAAAGATTTCAATGGCAAATAACAGTTGCTTGATAGTCTTTGTTGATGGAACACCAAAGCTCTTATAGCACTTGTTAGAACTGTTGATTTTTTAGCACAACAAATTTAATGTTATTTAGCAACTTATCTACGTTCATGGAGCAATCAGTATTATTGGATAGAAGAAACACTACAATTTACCATAGTAAAAGAAGACAATCTTCATACCCACTCTCTTGTAATTACCTCACCTCTCTCCCCCTACCACTCACTTTTTACCAACCACAAAAGCAATAGCCTTTCTCCTTCTCTCTTGTGTTTGACTCACATTTGCTGCTTTCATTTGCTCTGTCAGTTGGTGCCTATTCACAGGCAAAACTTAGCCAAATATCGCAAGCATAATTTCAATAAATGAGCTAAAATTTGTGGTTTGGTGTCATAATTGCACCTCTCTGACATGCCATTGTCTCCACCTAACAACTGAAAGTTACAACTTACAACCCCCTTTTCAACATTGATGGCCCATATATTTTTTATAGCATGAAAACGAAGCAGCAACCAACCTGAAAAATTTAACTCAAAAAATCTAAGGAATCAAAGAAATGACTAACATGATTATAGGGTTGTCGTGATAAGAGTAGGAGTAGAGTGACTGTTGTCTCTTGGGGATGCAATAGCTGACCTTTGCTTCCCATTCCCGAATATGACAACCTCAATTTCATGTTCAATCCCCCTCTCTTGAAGAACTTCTGCAAAATAATGAACTTGTTGAACTGAATTTCCTCTGTTGAAAGACAAGAAACGACACAGGATAAGGAATTTGCTCGCATTATCAAATTGTTGATTGTCAATCTTGTCAGTTCTTGCTACCCTCATAGTTCAAGGCTTCAAGTGTACCAAGCTATTCTTGTTTTTCTTCGTTCCAACTCTTCAACTTGTTCCTCAGCTTTTTTCTCTTAAAGGTATTTAATGGCTTCCAATTTGTTGTTTTTTTTAAAAAAAACTGCTTCATTTCTTTAGCACCAATAAAAAAGATGATTCACATTCGAAATTAGGGAACTAGTTTTCTTTCTTTCCAAGTATATTATATTTGTATTACAGAGGTAAATGAGTGGAAGTGGATAGTTTCTTCTTGTCACCATTAACAAGACAATTGATTCCAGCTCTCTCTATACCTTGTGAATTGTTTTTGACGGAGAATAGTCTCACATGAAAAATTCTTGAAGTTATCGGATTAGCCTGCAGTGACATTATGCAAGGATGTTCTATGAATTACTTGAAAACAAAATACTTCTTTAGCTTATACAAGTTGTCTTCGTGAGTCCAATAATAATCTTAGACAATGTCTATATGTTTTGTTAGTGTTTGATTTATTTAAATTTTAATTGATTTTGTACTTGTAAAATATAACATCTTAAATTAGTACTTTTTAAAAATATTTTTGTAAAAAATATTTAGTATGATAATAATTATTTTTAAAAGTATTTTCTAATTAAAATAATATTTTTTTATTTTTAAAAATTATTTTTAATATCAATCTATTAAAAAAAATCTAAAATCATTAACAAAAATTAATTTAAAATAAAAAATATTATTTTTAATAAAAAAATGCTTTTAAAATAAAAAACAAACAAAATTTTTGGTAGATATCGTGTTTTCCATCATTTTACCATTTTTTTTTCCCCAAACAATGGAACTCCCCACTTTTTTAAGTTTACGGTAATAATTAAAATAAAAAACCGTTGCCAAAATCTAAGAATCACCTGTTTTTTTTATCTCTTCTTGTAACCCGAGACATAGAGTTTAAAGACTTAAAGTTTTTTAAACCTTAATTGACTAATCAATCAAACGATCCAGATCTCTATTTTCGCTCTCTCTTAAAGAAGCTATGTTCAAGTTCTGGTATCTATCTATCTGTTGATTATCCTGAACTTCTAGGGATTTTATTTGAATTAATTTTTTTTTTCCTTACAGGGGTTCTCAGGAGCAACAAGGGCAGCCACGTCCACAAGAGGTTACTCAAGGTCCAGCACAATCTTGGTACCCTCCATCTGTAGTTGGTTCCCCATCTTCCTCACGGCCTGCAACTCCAACTAGTAGTAGCTCTTCCACTTCCCACAGTTTCCAAAGCCCTGCAGAACGCCCCCGCTCCCCTTCACCTGGTGAAGCTGCTGCCTTTATCACTCTTTTGAAGGACAAAAGGTGACCTGCTCTCATGTTTTCTTGTTCAGTATGGAATCAAATTACTGCAGGCTACTGACCTTGTTTTCTACGAGATATGCTCATAAGGTTGACCGTGAATTGGATGTGCTTTAATATATGTTTTTTTTTTTTTTTGCGAACTTGATTGCATATATGTTTTACCTAATATCAAGTCAGAAAGGCATTTTTGTTTACTTATCTGGGCTCTTTGAAGATCATTAAGGGTTTTTGTTCCCATGATTTTTGTTTTGTGTTTTGTGATGTATAATGCTACATTGAGGTGTGGTGCTTTGATAAATATTGCCTTTGTAGACGACTAGTTTTTTTTATCTAATCAAAATGAATAAAAATAATAAATAGTCTCTGTAAAAAATTGAAAGAGGAGGAAGGGGATTTTCGTATGTGTTTTTTGTTCAAATGTTACCGATCAAAATAGATGATTGCCTCTGTAGCTTGGAAAAATCATGTTACAATGCACATGTTCTAATTACTTTTTTTCTTTGACAATATCTCTGATAGTGTTGATGAGTTACGGAAGCTATTGTCTGACAAGGATGCATACCATCAATTTTTACTCTCACTTGACCAGGTTAAAATTCAAAATAATGTAAGTTAAGCTCTTTCCTTCCTTTTCCCTTTATCGGCATTTACAATAAAATTTATCTCATGCTTTTTGTTTGCTGAGTGGTATGGGTTAAACACTCTTGGTCTCAGCTCATACTGGTAGGATCATAAAAGCCTGGTTACCTGTTGGTACTGCCATCTTAACCCCATCTTGGTGTTTGGGTCTGGAGATCTTATTTTCCAAGGAATTTGCAGTATTAATGATAATTCAAAGCGTCATTTTGTCTTTAACTAGGCCTTTGGATTTTAGAATCATCTGTCATATTATATTAGGAGAAGTAGAGTGAAACTTCTAACAATTTCTTTTGTTTGAATACTTGAACAAGGAGATAAGCAGAGGTAAGAAACAAATATTAATGATTTATAATTTCCCTCTTGAATCACATCATATTTCTCTTGAAAAGCATTCCTCATTTGTAATTGACTCTGAATGTGTATCTTACACAAGGAATGAACCGCCTGCTATTGGAAATTTATCTCAGTTTTCTATATCTTTACACGATCCAAATTAATCAAGCCAGTGAACTTTGCTTCTTTTCATTTCTCTTTTTGTGTCCTTAGTTTTAGTTCCCATCCCCTGCCACTCACTACTCATTTAGTCATTTATTATTCTTCTGGCAGGGGATGCAAATAGACTTGGCTTTCTTTGCCCTTCTCCAGAATCAAAACTGAAGATGATAATGTGATACAAGGAATAACACGGATGTCTTTTTATAGAATAAACTGCACATTGTGCAACCTATTACAGATTTAAGAGTGACTTGTGTGTCCATGGTAACAAGTCAGGCACGACATAAACTCAGATGTGCATGCACATGCAAACATGCTCTCATACCCAAGCAAGCATGCAGGCATTTGTCAAATAAGAAGAAATCACCTGACTTACATTTTCTTCATGTGATTGGATACTTTCTCGTGCTCTCTGAACCACGCCATAACTACAACTAAAATTGCATAAATATTGCATGATGTTAAATTGTTCCTTTCGTCTACTCTCCTTTTGGAAACTCCACAAAATTGTTTGTGACTGCATTTTTGGCTGTTTCCATCAGATAAGAGATGAGCTTCGCAAGGAAACTCTGCAGCTTGCGAGTAAGTGGCTGGACACATTTGTTGAAATATTTAACGTGGTTTAGCTATAAATAGATAAACTAATGTCAAATTACTGTTTTTGATATATAGGAGAGAACTTGGAGAAAGAGCCACGCATAATGGAGCTTAGAAACCAAGTGAGCTTTTAATTGTGTGGTCATTTCCTTCCTTGCTTGTTAATCTAATGGATTGAACTTAAAACCATTTTTTCCTTTGTTGTGTGCTCAGTGCAGGATAATACGGACAACTGAGCTGGCTGCTGCTAAAGAAAAACTAAACGAGCTGGAAAGACAGAAAGAAGAGTTGTTGAGGTCCTGCTCTCCTGCCTCCCTCCTGCAAATGCTACAAGGTACAACTTAAATTAAAGTTGATCCATTTGAAAGCTCAAAACATTTGGTAAAATAAGACATGAAAGGCGTGCTCTTTAGGTATGATCTGACTGTGTTCCTAATCTGCAGAGGCAATGAATAAGACAGAGGAGGAATCTGAAGCCCTCCACAGGCAGTTCCTTGATAAGGAGATAGATCTTGGGTCTTTCGTGCAGAAGTACAAAAAACTCCGTACCACCTATCACAAACGAGCACTTATCCATCTTGCAGCAAAAGCATCTCCAACTGCTTGACCTGTACTTGAATGCATACAACTACAAGAATACCGAGAACACCTGTTTGCTTGTTTGTGTAGAAGATTGATATGCTGATGTACTTTTATCATGTTTGTGTATCATTCGGTCATTTTATCAATAAATTCGTGTATATCGTATTTGTTATTAATTTTTGGCGCTTCTATGCTTTCAGTTTTATAAGTTTCAACCAACAGTAAAGGAAACTAACAAAAAGAAAGTTATATTGGCCTTCTGCGTGCTTCTTCTACCCTTGCGGCAGACATTTGTGTTTTCTGCTGAAATACATGGCAATGGTGGAAGCAGAGGAGAAACAAATCCGAAATAAATGAATGAAATCTTTGTCATGGATCATTTATCTTTCTCACGTATAGAAAGAAACGGTTAGAAAAAATGCTGCCCTGCCGGCTACCGCTGTTTCTCTGTTGGAAAACAAAAACCTGCTGAGGATCCTGTTATCAATTATTTGCAAAACTTGTCACTGTGAACGAAATGCTTGTCTTCTGGGAACTTAACTAGGATAGGCTTAATTACACTCTCGAAGCAGTCAAGTTCCTGCTATCTTTTATCAACACGCAACTAAATACTTGAGTTTAGCTTGGTTAAAAGTGGTTTTAACTTTTAAATCCTTTACAGCAGGGTCAAATCCTTGCAGAAACTAGATGTGATTAATGGGAATATATTTTCTCATACACAGTGGTGCTTGTGATTGTGAAACTCGGCTGGACTCTGGTTGCAGAGGATGAAGTAAAATTATATTTCAATGGAAATCTACTTGTGGAAAGCGAAACAGGGGTTTTGTTTCTTTGAACATGAAAGAGTAGGACTGCATTTTTGCAGCTCTTAAACTCTTCTTCTCGTGTAACTTTGGAAAAAAAAAAAACAGAGGCTCTAATCAAAGCTCTCTCGCTTGAACTTGTTAACATTATTTTGCCAACTATGATCAATAAACTTGTACATTTAAAGTATAAATCTTGCTTCAAGTTAGATTATTGTTTTAGACTCAAAATTCATTGAATCAAAATAATGTTAAAGAAACAAACCTGCATCCTATATTGCTGTTTTATTTTACTGAAAGATATATAATCATATAACAGAAAGCACTTCTTATCTTTCCTACAGAGAATTCAACATTACATGTACTTATTACACGATCTGGCGCCCAGATGGAACGATGAGGTTGTAGGGAAAAAACTGCATCGCACCATCTACTTTCAATTCATGTGCATACCAACCATGCAGAGAAGAGCATATGTAGGGTGACATTTTCTTTTATAGAAACAGCATAAAGAGACGCACTATTGCCACTAGCTGCATATGAGCACTGTAGAGAATTGTGCCCAGCAACAAATGTTCTGACTGAATAGAATGACGCCGTGCGCTATTTTTTAATTTCATGGTAAAATTATTTATTTAATTGTGAGGAATTATAAGATCTATTTAATTTAAGAATCTCATTGCTAGTTATAAATCTATTAGCTATGTAACTTCCAATAAAAATCATTTTCCTGATGTTAGTAATATAAATAGGGATGTATAACTTTTTTTTTATCAAACAAAATTATCGAACTAAATTTTTTTAAAAATATGAGTCTTTTTCTTTATTTTTTTTATAGTTTAGGATTGTAATTTTAGAACTTGAAAACCGAACTCTAATTTTTATTCATGTTACACACCATGTTAATTTCTTTCAAAGTAAGTTGACATTTTTATGAACAAAGACAATAAAATCTCACAACGCAATTAAGAGTGAAGATTATCCAGAATATTATAAGGGTTTAGAAGGTGGTACAAATAACCCTACCATAAAAATTTGATCAATGGTAGCATTTTTTAGCAAAATTAACTGAGCGGATTGATCAATCACAATGGGGTGTCGTAAATAGAGATCGCCAAAAAAAAAAAAAACATGCTTAGAGGCTTATCTCGAGGAAGCCTAAACCCATATCTATTCCTGAAGATCAAACTAGACAACCTTGATTATATACATGGTACTGGTGAAGACAAACTTAATGAGGGCTGTAAAGCCTCGGCAAACCAAAATAGACCACTGTAACCTAAGAGACAAATCAATCAATGTGATTGAAGAACAATATGAGCAGGAACCTTTCAAAGACAACGGTGAGTTGTGGGATCCTAAAGAGATAATAAAAAAAAATTCTATGATGATGATGAGAGATATATCTATGTGTTTAGGAAGATGTTGCTAACACCAAAGATTGTTGAGGATTTACAACGAAACAAATTATTTCGTATTTGATACACACCTAAACAATAACTTGATTGATTTGATCATTGTAGTGATAGCTGCTAAAATATTATTAACAACCATATTACTAATAAATTAAAAAAACCATTAGAAACAAATTAAAGTATAATCTCCTATCTTTTTAATTATCCTAGGAGATTTTTTATTTTTGTTTGGCAGCTTGAATGTTTTCCACGTCGCAATGTGTGCCAGGTTACTATTGTTGCCAAGTGATTACAATATCATTGGATTGGTACATGTATTGTAATTTCCCTTGGGATGATTTGAGCATCCATACATTCCATACCAACGGTGGTCGGAACATTAGATTTGAAGCAAATTCTGTAGCTGTGGGCAACCTTTCTAATTGGACGTTGAATGGGCGAGTCTATAAAATTCAGACATGCTAAAATAACACTATCCAAATATCATTAGATATATCTGCATCATAGCAATCCCAGTTGGGGCTCTTTTGGATAGTTACTTCAGAGACAACCCAAGTTTAATAGTAAGCCTTTTGTGGTAAAAAAATGTGTGAATTTTATTTTCGTTGTAAGAACATACACCAAGTTGATTTTTCCTCTCTTCTGTTTAGCCATAGAATCAGTAGAAGATGATCACATTGCAATCAGTTAATGGAAATTTTTTAAAAAAAAAGGGCATTGACTTGATTAATAATTCTCAATCGTTGTGGGAGTTTACAGTAACAGTACCTTGCAAATCTTACGCAAGGAGGATATCTCTATCTTACAAAAATCAAAATGAAAACAAAGCACCAATTACATACGTATAAAGAGAAGATAGACAATGAATTCAAAGAAATTAAAATCATAATTAATCAGTAATTGTTTCCTTGGGTGTCATCGTACTGATCAGTAGTATCAGGCTCATCACACATTGGAGACGTGAAGTAAAATGGAGTGAGCATGTATTTAACGGTGTCACGGTACACGGAAGTGGGTCGCCTGAGCTTCACTCCTGATTTCCCACCAGCGAAGTCGGTGAGGATGTTACAACTAGGGTCTGGTGATGATACAAGCCTCACTGAGCATTTCTTCTCTTTCAGTTGCTTCCCATTAATGTATTTGCTCACTATCATGTCAAATTCTCCTCTTTCATCTGTCACATCGCTATCGTAATGTATTACTCTGCCTCTATCATCAGTGCATGTAAGGCATACTTTACTCCCTGCAATGCAACCAACCATCAATTCATCAAAATTAGAGATTTTACTGTATGATCTTAAGTGTATGTCATAGTTGTGCGCGTAAAGTAAAAACCTTGCTATGATACATGTAAGATTTGATGGATTCACCGGCAAAAACATCACAGAGGCGACAAGGGGAATATAGAGGAAGAAGGGTACCTTTAATGGGCCTGTCACCATTAATCCAGTCATTATAACCCTTGGTGCAGTCCTGGCACATTACTTTCCCAGCAACATTTATGACCCCATAAGTTTCCTTCCAAGCCATGGCTGAATTGGTGCATCCCACCAGAAGAGATGCTGCAATCAACGTCAAAATTGGAGCTGCCATCTTTCTTTGTTTTCTCTCTCGCTCCTGATAGATTAAAGAGACTAAATCCTTGCTTACAAGAAGACCATGTATGTTTACAAGAAGACCATGTATGTGTGTATGTATATATATCCATATATATAGTTATAGGATGTTCTTGAGGATTTATTTCGAAATGGAAGTGGACGGGCACTACTCGTTGACGTGCAATCCATTATCTTTTTCTATGTTAGCATTTTGCATTATACATTCTAGCTTCCTAACCCCAAATTAAAAAGAAAAAAAAAGGTTGACAACTTGGCTTCAACCAATATGCAATGGAGTCCCAACAAAATAATTGAAGACAGGCGAAGGCGTCCCCGTCAAACTAATGGGTTGAGCAAGAAAATTAAAATATCATTGCTATTTCACTTGGAGATGGAAGAAAACCAAGCTGCATATTTTTTCGTAACATTTTGATCCTCGCATAATAGAGAAATTTGATTCATTAACAATTTGTATCCAGAGGAAGTCCCATTGAAGTAAATAGGAAAGAAATAATTAAATAACCCAGCCGGACTCAAATTAACTAGGCGTTTTTCACTGCCAAATATATATATTTAAGAGCAAAAGATCCCTAACTCTGTTACTTGTGCATGGTGCTTGTCTCTCTCTCTCTTGCTCGTTATTTTTATTATTATTATTATTTTATTTTTGGGGGGAGGCTATCTTCGGCTTCTCTGTAAAGGTCGTCGACTTCCGGATGGGTATTGGTTTTCATATTTCAGCACTTTTCTTTGGAATTTCAGATTCCAGTTTCGAGGGGTTTATTTTTTTCATCAGAAAGGAGAAATTTTATGGTATTTATATTATTAATAGTTAGATTTTATAAATTAAAGCTTGTTTCTACTTAAAACAAAACAAAAGTTATATAATTAAAAATAATATCACATCATTAAAAAAATGTTCTCTCTTTCAACATACTATTTCTCTATATCTCTTTCAAGAAAGAAAAAAAAATTGAGAGAGAGAAACAACACAAACTTCCTATAAATTTATTGAACTTTGAATCTCACCAACACAAATTATCAAGCTATTTAATTGTGCTTAATTAAAAATTAAAAAATCTAAAAAAAAAAATCAAAGTAGATGAAAAGTTGATAAATTTTCCTCTCTTTTTGCAGATCCAACTTTTATTGCATGAGACATTTTAATGAACTATCAGATAAAAATGATAAAAGAATTTATGGTAATTATAAACTCTAACTTGTCCAACAAATAACATTGATCCAAATGGTTCATGATTTTTTATTGTTTGCAATTGCATATTGAATAAAGAAAAACTCAACCCAAATCAACACACAACCAGCATTTGATATTAATACACATATGAAATTCATAGAATGGAAGGTTTTTTTTAAAAAAAAATAGAGTGGAAGAGCAAAGGAAAAACATAAAGAAACATATTTGGTTTTGGATTGTTTGACTTAAAGGGAAAGAAGCCTATACCTAGCTTTATTGACCTTTCTTTCCTTCCAACGAAAAGAGGTTGAGGGCATTGCCGTGGTCTTTTGTAAGGTTGTCAATTCCGTTCTGTTTCGTTTGGAATGGCTGAAACATTCCTTACTAATTCAAAAAACAGAACAAAACAGAACAATTTTCATCTCATTTTAAATCTCGGTCAATTCCGGATTTTTTGGCTAAATTTCCGTCGAAACGTTCCGGTTTCATTCCACATGTTCCGTTTCGCTCTTGAAAAGTTATTGAATCAAATTGAACCTTGTTCAATTTAATTAATTAAATCACCCTAGTATAAAAGGCTATTTTTCATTACTATTTTTAATAACAATGATATTAATAATAATATCGAAAATTATTATTACTATTTTCATTAACAATGATATTAATTTTTTAAAATTAGATTTATCACTAATATATATGGTTTATATTCATGTTGTTTTTTTCATATTTATACTTTATAGGAATTTGAGCAAAACAATGGATGTTTTAGATTTCATTAGCCTTGATAACATTGACCTAACTTTATATTTAAAATATTTGTGTTAAAACATTTTAATTTCATAATATTTTGATATTTTGTTTAAATTGAATTACTTTAAGTTAAAGATCTATATTTAATATTGACTATTTAGAAATATTTTAAATTTTAAAATTATATTTGTTTGGCATTATGTTTACATTGCATAATTTATAATTAATTTATCTTGAATTTATATGTGTGTGTAAACAGTACAACTTCAAAACGGCATGTCAAAACACTCTAAAACTAAAACATTTCATTTCAATTGAAAAAACAAAATACTTATTAAAATAGAATTGAGAACCTTGATCTTATGTGATCCAAGCTTCGGCTGTAATCTGTGATGTGGTGAAAGTCTTGATTTGATCCAATGGACAATGAATTTGGATTGGGTTTTTGTTCTTCATAACTTCTATAACTTTGCAAGGTTGCTCCTGTTGTAATCCTTCTCTCTAAAATGACACAGTAAAATCTTTGGAAAAAGTCATAGGAATCTCGGCTAAAAGCGTTCTCAAGATGTTTCATATTTGATTGCAGATTCCATTTTTTTTAATCACACAAGCATCTATGATCTATCAAGTCTAGCTGCTGCAAAATTGCTTGCTTTGAGGAGTGAGTTTGATTCGACCCAAAGTTTGCCACTCTTTTAAAATTTTGTTTTTTTCTAAATCAGCAGAAGATTCTGCGATGTTGGGTGGCTGGCCCAAGTTTTCATTTTCAAGTTCATCCCAGACAATGTCTTGTTGGGCAATCACAGAGCTTGGATTTTAGTACATGCAACAGGAGCTTTCTTTTGGGCCTGGCTGATTTGAACGTGGCTGGCAAAATAAGATGCTTTTTTAAAAAATATTATTCATTAACACGGTCTTTCAAGCAGAGCAATGAAACCTATCCCAACACCGAAGATCAAGGTAAGTAAATCAGAATGATAGTATTTCAAGCTAAAATGATATTGTTTTGAAAACAAATTAAAAAATCAAACTGAATTTTAATCATATACATGATAAATAAGTTTGAACTTCTATCTTAAATAAGTTAAAAAATGGGTAAAATTACCTTGGTGATTGTCTTATATGACATGACGGTTTATTCCTAGTCACTACTTGAAGCATACTTGGTGCGACATTTACAACCTTGAGAATTTGATTAGTTGAAATTAGAGTGGAGCTTGATTTTATGAAGTTTTCAGATACGAAGGATTTTATAAAATGATCTTAATCCACAAATTTATCATAAAAAAGGAATTGTTGATGTTCTTATTTTTAGTTTAGAGAAATATATTTTAATGATTGTATATTTAGTAGTTTTAATTTAATAAAGTAAGGTTCGAGTGCTAATGATTATAGTATACTAGTTATAGATATGTAGTGGAGGATGGTTACCTCTAAAAAACCCAACCACGAAAAAGTCTAATCACAAATATGAAATGCACGTAGGCCATTGAAAATGCAATGGTTGTTCTCAAAATGCATTCAAAATAAAAAAAGACCATCTCAGTAACAAATACCGGGTAAAAAATCAACACACTTGGAAGTCAAGGCTAACCAACACCCCCGCATGGGATTTCACTTAAAAAGACCTCTCGGTGGATGCTGTGGCTCATTTTGTTTGTAAAAATCACAGAACATACGGCTCATTGTCACAGCAAACCAGCTTCCTTGAGAGCAACCTTGAAGTCCTCTTCACTTGCCCATGATGGTATCTGCATCAGAGATTAACATAAATTAAGCAATCAAATATTAAAATTCAAATTAATCCCTTTACAATAGCTGACAAAAAAAAAATTGTGATGGATCAATATATACTCTATAGTATCCACCGATATATAGCGGTTGAACACCATCTTACCTCTTGAGCATAAATAAAAAAGGAGCAAATCTAAAAAAAATCAAACAGAGAATTAATTGGAGAATGAAGTATTTTATGAAACCTAAAAAGGCCAATAGGGTTTTACCTCAGCTACTGGACTATTGAAGTAGCTCTCTATCTTCCTCATGATCATCAAATCATGGTCAGTCATTATGAAATTAAACACAGCCCCTGCAGGATTACATAAAACCACTCAAAATCAATAATTGCTTCTTTCACAGTTGTAGTATTATATAACTTTTTTTTTCTTCTAGAGAAGCATTATAGAAGTGCATCTGACAAAGAAAAAGGTAGAACCAAAGTTTACCTTTGCGGCCAAAACGCCCAGCCCTACCAATCCTGTGCAAGTAGACCTCATAATGAGGCTCTGATTGATTTTCATACTTCACTGGGAGATCATAATTGATTACCAAATTAACCTGCAACAGGAAGAGGGCAGGATAAGTTTCATACTCAATACATATTTATCAATGAACACCAGTAAGAAGAGGATTTGTAAATTAAAGAGGCACCTGTTGTTGGTCAAAACCTCGGGCGAGAACATCAGTTGATATGAGAACTTGAGTCAATCCATCCTTGAATTCTTTGACTATTTTATCTCGATCTTCAAGATTAAGTGCGCCATGAATGGTAGTGACTTCATAGCCTAAATCCACAAGGGAAGTGTGCAGCATGCTGGCGCTGTGCTTTGTGTTGACAAATATAATGATCTGGCCTATGTTCTCTCCCAGCTCAAGAATCCTATCTTTTACTACTCTAATCTTGGCAAGTTCGTCAGGAAGAATCACCTTATACTGCTTCAATGATTCTAATGACAGATCTTCTTTCTTTACAAAAAGTTGATTGTAATCTTTCACAACCTTTGACACAAAGCTCTTAACGGTCTCATCAAAAGTGGCAGAGAACAGAAGAACCTGGAACCAGATTGGAAATAGAAAGAAGTAAACCACTCGTCTCCAAATTTAGAAATGCAACTAAGTCCTTGATCTGATCCCAACAAACTAATCATTTGATGCATGCAAATCTTCTGCACATTATGGATAGCATGCAGGTATGGAATGATCAGTAAAGTTGTTCTTTCATTTTTATTTTTTTAATCTGTATACATGTTATTCAATAATAAAAGTAATTTTTGTTGCTCTTTCTCTCTCATTGTGTATATTATTGAGCAACTATGTATTTTGGTTGTTAGAATTCGAGAAATCAACTTTGAAATCTGAGATGATTAAAGGTAAAGAACTTTTGGATCTTATTTCCTCTACCTTCCCCACCCTCAGTAAAAGATATGTGAATTGCATGACAAACCTGGCAATGAGAATTGAATCTTTGAATGTCCTTCATTATCCTCAAGGAATCGTCTTGAAAGCCATCCTGCAAGAATTCACTCTAAATCAATAAACTCTTATGTAAACCAACCAAAGATCAACAACTTATGCACAACTCATCAAAGATTGTCTATGAGACTTGGAGTACAGGAAAGACATTAACGCCAATGGGTCTGTAGTCCAGTGGTACTCTTGCAAAAGCAAGAAGGTTTAGAGTCTCACTCTGTCAATTTCATTACTGGTATCAACAAAAGAGAAGACATCAACAAAAACCACTAATTGAGCCTGTATTCAAAAAAGGAATTGCACTATTAATTAATTCTAGCCAATGCAGTGAAACAGCTAAAGGCACAGATGATGATTGGCAGTAGCAGCATCAGTTTAATCAGAAAATAACATATAAACTAAATCATATAAGTAGCATGAAATGTACAAAATTTAATGAAATCTCCTCTCTAAATACATCGCCAGAGAGGTCAATTTAATTAGTATGTCATGTCTATCTGCTTGTAAACATCATTTAATAGTAAATTACTTCAATGAAATGCAACAGTGCAACAATATGTTTATTGTTAGCGAATCACACCAAGTTTGAAGGAAAAAATTTATGAGGTAGGATTAGTTGCAATAAGATCCCCATTAATTAATGATATAGAGTGCTCTTAATGATATAGAGTGCTCCATGATTAAAGAAAGAATATAAGTGTGATGAGATTGAAGTATGCCTCGTTTTTTATCTAGTGACACCCAATGTCACAATGTTCTAAAAGGAACAGAATATTTTATAAATATACTTTATTTAGCACATATCAGTCCTTATCCTCAGCAGTGTATGTGAGTGAGAGAGTTAGAAAGATGAGCATTCCCAAACATTCCAGACAACAAAATATGGGAAATAACCAAAGTGATTCACTACATCTTCATATTTTGTTTAAAAAAATGCAGAACAAATGAAATTAGCATGTATAAATCACAACTTGAAACTGGGGCAGTGAGCCTTAATACTACAATATTCTAGCTTAGGGCTGGGGTTCTGGGACACAAGATTTGGAATTCATGACAAGCAACTCGCAGATATTGAAACCAACTCTTAGCTATGAAAATCTTGAACCACAGTTCTGCTGTTTTCCTGCTGTATTCTCTCTCCTGCCCCTCGAAGGCCACTTGACCTCAAGATTGAGGTGGGGTATAGCGTGGTGAAAAGGCTAGAGTTCTCAAACCCTAAGATTACATACCTAAACTATAGAGAAATTTAGAGGAAATTCTCTGGTGTTTTATTAAAAGTCTTTATAATAATCTTCTTCTCAAAGTAAACTAAACACCCCTATTTAAATTAGTCTTAAAATCCTTTATGGAAAAGGATTCCTAATTAAAACTTGCTTAATCATCTAGCATTAGGATTCATAAATGGTAAATGGTAAAGTACTAAATAAATTAAAAGTCCTAATCTAAATAGGAAAAAGAATTCAAATACAATTAGGTGAATAAAGACAATCTCATGTAGTAACTTCCAAGCCTTATTTGAAGGCCTTCCTGATCCCCGATCATTATTACACAACAAATTTTCTGTCAAAATTCCAGCTTGATCAGATGTTTGATTTACCAAACTGCATCTTAGATTCTTATTAAACTCCTCAAAACCTAAAAATCTTGACTATTAATGAAATAATGCCATAAATATACTATGACATAAATATTATTATGCCAAGAAAATGGAAGAAATTTCCCCACGTCAAAGATTGGTCATGAGCATATACTATGACCACTCTCTAAAAGTTGGATGAAATTGCAATTCAGAGACAGAAGACTGTTGTACATGTAACTTAAACTAATGATTTTGTTTCTGCTACACTATCAATTCTCAACTACTTTTTTCCTTGGAAATTGTGCCTTTATTAATCTCTACTATAATTCATCGACCATCAACTCTTCAACAGCTCTACTTCTGTTCAATACAGACTCATCATTGTATGATAGTACCATTGGACAAGTTGCAGAACTGAGACAGCAGTGGATAGGTAAAACTTGAAAAATCTCTTAAATCAGAACATAAAGCAAGGTGTGCCTGTATCAACCTCTACAATAATGTATCAAACATCATCTCTTCAACTGCTTACATCTGTTCAATACAGTCTCATCATCAATATGATATTGCCATTTGACAAGAAGTTGCAGTACCAAAATGGCAATGGACTGGCAAAACTTAAAAAATTTCCCAAGTCATAACATAAAGCAAAGTGCATTAACTAGGATCAAGTAATTGGGAATTTTTTCGGATCCAATACCCCCAACACCAAGGGAAAAAAAGAAGAAAAAAGGAGGGAGAGAGAGCACCAAGTTGAACTGCTAAAGATATGCAAAAAAATCGCAGCATAGCATAATCGAAGAAACTAAAAGATGCTATGCAGGTAAAGGGTGTCCATTAGTTATATAATATCATAGCAACCATATTAGGAACATGATTCATGTTGTATATGTACCTTGGCCAGCATGTGATCAGCTTCGTCAAAAACAAGAACCTTCATATCAGTAACACCCAATTTCTTTTGTGACATCAATCTCTTTATCGTACCAGGAGTCCCAATCACCACTTGTGCAGATATTGGAGGTCGGGATCTGGATCTATCATTATTTCTGCTTTCTATGGGCACCGCACATTCTGAACTTATTCCAGTGTACTTTCCCATCTTCCGAAGAACTTCCATATTCTGAAAGGACCAATTTGTTATCATCAAAACTGAAAATAGCACTTTATTTTAACTGTTAAGTTATATTTTTAACGAAGAACTATTAAATCACTTATTACTAGTGTATTAATCTGAGTTTTAAAACTCAAAAACTTGTGCGAGCCAGGGTCTAAGGATTTCACATGATGAAGATCCAAGAATGTGCTTGTATCGGGTTTCAAAATAAATTTCAGAAATAAAAATGAACCAGAAGCCATTATGAAAGCAAGTGTTTCTCATACAAAAAATCCCCAAAATATTTGAAATTTGATATTCCTCCCTCTTATTTTACTTGATTGACCAAACCCAACATTGAAAAAAATGGTAAAGGGAAAAAAAAAGAACTGGAACACAAGAACCAACCTGAATTGATAACTCTCTTGTAGGGCAAATGCAGAGTGCTTGGGGCCTTTGTAGTTGTGGATCAACACGACTCAACATGCCAAGCACAAAACAAGTGGTCTTACCAGAACCATTATGTGCCTGAGCAATCAAATCTTTATATGGAGGAGTCATGATCATTGGAAGACTAATAGCTTGAATCTTACTAGGCTTCTGGAATTTCATCTCCACATACAAACCCTTCAGGAGCTCCGGGGACAGGTTCAAATCTTCAAATGTGGATGCCGATGTGTATGGTGTATCCCCTGTTGTAACCTACATCAAATTGAACTGCAAAATTTAACAACCAAAACTAAAAAAAATAACCTTACAATTGGTTGCCAACTTCCAATGTCACAATCAAAACTCAACCAACATTGATTATTGCTTTCCAGGAAAAAACCGTATCATATAAGCCCACTCACTCGTTTGTGCACCAATTACAAAACAAATGAATCAATTTAATAAAAATCTTAATACCCACCGTAAACAAAAGCACATAAAAACTTCAAAAATTTAATCATATGAATTTTTTTATTAAACCCTAATTATTACACAGCAAAAAAAAGAAGAACAAACAGTTAAGAAAACACTAGTTTGTTTTATTTAAACCCTAATCAAACAATGAAACAACAAGAAAGGAAATATTCGATCTCAATTTTCACACTAGCAGATAAAAACTGTCTAGAGAGTGTGTGGGGGGGGGGGGGGATCGTACGGCTTGTATTCTAGAGTCTTCAGGTTCGTCAAGGAACTTGTTGACTTTCGTGTTCTCGTCGATAGCTAATGCGTCAACGTTTAGCTCCGATACAGCTTTTTCCTCTGTTGCGCTCGGCTGAACCTCTTCGTCATCTACTTCGTCGCTCCATAATCTTTTAGTCTCCGGCACCGCCGGTTTTTTGCCCTCGGAGCTGGAAGCGGCGGTGGTTTCAGTAACTTCCGCCATTAGAAAGATCGAGGGAGATTGCGATCGATAGCTGATTGAAGTTGAGAGAGGGAAAGAAAAAACAATACCGACAGAGCGTGCAGCAGTAGAAGACTCGAGTTAATTTATATAGAGAGAGACTGTAGAGATTTACTCTGGTTTAATTAGCTTAATATTCAAGCGGTGAAATTTAGTTAGCTTAAATTTCAAGCTGCTAAGGCGGTTCATAGAGTGAAGCGACAAATTTTATTTACAGTTTCCCTGTGCCAGAGAAATTTCTCCAAGTCTGTCTCTCTCTTTTTTAATCGTCAACAGATAAATATCATTGGTGCAACTTTGTTACATTAGACTAGAATTAGAATTAGAATTAGAATTAGACTACTTGGTGGAATTATATTTTTTTAACCTAATAAAAAGGATTTTAATGTGTTGCCACTGTTTTTTAAAGTAAAATAAAATTTTGTAAATCAGAGTTATAGAATTTGATGCTAAAGGATGATGATGGAAAAAAAATGAAAAACAAAAAAAAAATTCTAATTCAATTTAAGTTAACATAAAAAATTTATAATTTGAATTATGAATTTGAGATATTTTTATAAAAAAATACTTTAATATTTAATAAATTCAACATCAAATGCTGAAATTGAGAAAGAAAGAGAAGGATTTAAAAAGAAAAATGATGTCAACTTGAGCTAACAACAAATACCTATAATCTAGGTTATGAGATAGAGATTATCATATAAAAAAAATAACAAAGTCAAATCCTCAACAAAAAAATGCTAAAGGCTGGAAAAAAAAAAACAATTCTAAAAAAAGGATAAAAAAACAATTAAAATAATAAAAAAAATTAACATAAAAATAAAATAAAATGACAGTTATCAATCCAGGTTAAAGTTTTATATATGTGATCTTGGTCATGAGACTGCAATAACCACACTGAAAAATTTAATGAAACCCAATTCTAAATAAATCAAATATTAAAAAATAAAATTGAAAAAATAATAATTTCAAAAAAGAAACCAAGACAAAAACAATTAAAAGAATAAAAGTTAAATCTGATATAAAAATTAAATCAAATCAAATTATAAGGGGTGAAATTAAAAAAATAAAATAAATAAAGATTAAATCTTTTATAAAAATGAATTAGAATGAAATGATAAGAGATAAAATTGAAAATAAAATAAAAAAAAGAATCCAAAACAAATAAAGAACAATCAAAATCAAAAAATAAGGACCATAATTTAAATAAAAAGAAAATTGAGGACAACCTTTGATCTTGGCTGGGTTGGCATTGTTTTTTAGGGGAAGAGAGAGAGAAAAGAATGGAGAAAAAAAAATTCAATTGTCACCAAACCACCATTAAAAACCTTACATGTATCACCCAATTGGATGCACCTTCATGTAAAGAATCAAAATAGACAACGGTTGGCTATTTTTGGCACCTCGAAAGCATCACATTCACTATCCAAAGTGTTTAAACGCCTCCTATCAGTATTGCATACGCCAACAATTTTTATCTTTTTTTATTTAATTTATTGAAAGACTGAAGTACCATTAACTCAACATGGTATTACAAAAAAAAAAAAAAAAAAAACCATAACATAAGGACCAAAAAGCCGCTTGCCATAACCTAAGATTTTTTTTTATTTTAAGGGCACCTTAGTAATTATATTGTGCTAGCAAATATATAAAAAAAAATGAAAATTTTCCTACCCAAACAATTAAGCAAATGTAACTTTTAAGGGTATTTTAAATATTATATTATACAAAAAAGTTCAGAAATCATTCTACCCTAGTCAATATAGGAATGACAAGTAGATCTTGTAAGAAATATGATTTTGCCCCTAAAAGCAAGTCATATGCTTTACATTATGGAGAGCAAAACGGTTTGTCACTGTGTGAATTCATAGTGAAATGTAAAAGTTTTCATAGTAAAAACACGATCACATGTCAATTTTTTTAATTAGAATTAGAAGAAAAAAAACTAATTTGCTAGGCATTTTAATATTTTAATTGTTGTGGACTCATTCTTTAGCTTTTTCATCATTTGATTTTTTTTTTTTTTGCACCCTATGTTTTATTTGTTTTTTCAATCACATAATTTTTTAATGTTTCAATTGAATCTCTTCACGATTAATTTTTTAATGTTTTAGCATGGTAGTTTGATTTTATTAGATTAGTATAGGTTTCCTATAGTGTTGGTAAAGTATTTCAATAATGGATTGATGTAGAATTTTACCAAACAAAAATGCAATCTATTGCTTATTTGAAATAAAAATTAAAGGACTTAAATTGAAACATATGGAAACAATTAAGCATCTTTCCCCTAAAAAAATTTCCCTTCACCTTTGGCCATTTTTGGCTTTTGGATTTTAGTCAAATTTTTTTTTGGTCCCTGTGATTTTTTAATTGTATGCTAATGTCCTTATGTAATACAAATGAGAGATAAAATAGCTAAAAAGTTATTAAGGACAAATAAATTCCTTAATTATTCAATTTACATTAACAAAGATACTTTTTCTTGGTACCAATAAACTTTATTTAATAAGAGAAGTTCTATTTATGGTGTTTCTTGCATTTCATCTTACCGAACAAAATAAATTTAGGCTGATAAAGATAATTTTTTCGATTAGATTCTGGTTTGGGAGATAATTTTAGGGGTTTTTTGGTTAATAAAATATTTGGTTAAGCCCAACCTACAGCTTAGGCCTCAAGTGTCATGCCCGAGCTTAAGTGGGGCATGCACCCCCAACACCCTATAAGTTTGAGTTGTCATGTCCAAACCCAACATTCTTGAGTCCAACCAACGCTTTTGGACCTATTTTTGGCTCTTAACGGTCTCATACAACTCGCTTGAGACCAACACTCCTTTCTAAATATTTTCAGGACCTCATGCAAGTCCCTCAATACTTTATATTAATCCAATACATATTATTTTAAGTAGAATATAATTCAAAATATCACAAAGACAAAATGATTTTTCAGCCCCTTCTCTACACTAAAAGACAAGATTCATCAGTTATAAATACCTATAAATTCTTCAAGCTCCAGGATCATAATCTCTTTATTTATATATTTTCAGAGCATGTCTTTCTAAAATATTATTGCATTTTTTTTATATATAAAAAAGAAATTTACTTGAGCTTATGAGAGTCTTCTCATATGCCAAAAAGGACATTTTGCAAATATTAATTATTAACCACCTTGGCTTACCAAACATTAAGGACCAGCTACCAGCTCCATTGGTTTGGAAGAATGAATCAAATTGTTAGAACTAAGAGACTAACTAATTATACAACACACAAGTCTTGTTGCTAAGCTACTTGAATATTTTAGAAATTTATCATTAGCTAATTATTTTTTTCAATGAAATTAATTTTTTTTATATATATAAAATATTATTGCATGAATAAATAAATAAACAAAAACTTTGAGTGCTATTGCGAAATAAGATCAGTTGTCTCAGTTTATATCTATCTTAACAATTTCTGATCTTTTAACTTTAGAAACTATTTTTTTAACATTTATTAAAACATATAAATGTTAGTAATTATACATAAAGCTAAAAGGCATTAGTGTTTTATTATGGATTATGAATAGTGCAACCCACGGTATAATGTATGTTTTGTTATTTTAAAACCAAACACATACTCAAGGGTAAAATCGTATATGCATATATTTATTGCACAATGCAATTACATTCGTGCCCTTAAAAAAAACAACACAACTAATGTCTAAACTCTAAAGGGTGTTTTTAGTTTTTCATATTTTTTTATATAGTGTAATTACCGTATAGCTCCTAGGGTCATCTTTTGTTTGCCTAAGGTCAAATGGCATTTTTAGTTTTTTAATCTCGGTTTTCTTGCAATTATCATGTGGGGTCAAGAGTGTTTTGATTTTTTTAATTAAAAAAATAGATGGCATGTGTAGAGCACGCACTAGTAAGTGAGAGGTGCTTGTGCTCTTCGAGCGGCACCTCCTGGTGGTCGTTGGTAGCCTTTCGGGGCAATGTCCAAAGCATTGCATCACCCTCTACACAGTGAGCCAGCACATGTCGGCATCTACGACATGAAGAAGCTTCGTGCGACAATTTTTCGCCTCCCCCTTGTTTCTCTCTCCTCCACCCCAAAGGGTATGCTGACCTTGTAAAATTACAAAGCTGTCCTCAATCTTTTAATTTTATTAAATTTGATTTATTTGTTTTTCAATTTCATCCTTTATCATTTGATTTTTTTATGTTTTTTAATTAAATTCGATTCTCATTTTTTTTATTCCTATTTATTGTGCTTTCAATTTCTTTATGATTGGATTTTATTTTTTGATTTAATCCATTATCATTTGATTTTAATTTTTTTTATTGAATTTAATCTTCATTCTTATGACTGCAATTCCTTTTATTTCAAGTTCTCTTCTTGATTAATTATTTTTTGACAATTTCATCTCTTATTGTTTAATATTATTGAATTTTCATATCATATTTGGTGGTTATTTTTTATCATGCTTTTAAAACCTAACTTGAAAGTCAACTCCTGTTATGTTTTGAGTTACGGGTTGAGTCGAAAAACCGGGGTAAGACAGATTTTTATTTTATTTTATAGAAAGTTAAAATAAATTATTTTGATAAAAAAATAATAGAGAAAAAAAATTCGATTATGATTCTCTTTCTTTTGATTGGTTTTTCTTTGTTTTGGATTTTTTTTTAGATTTTGTTTTTAATTTCATCCATTTTTCATTTGATTTTGTTTTGTTTTGTTTTTTATATTAAATATGGTACCTATTATCTTGATTGTTGTTTTTTTATTCTTTTTTTATTTGTTTTCTTTTAATTTTACCCCTCAATATTTTTTTTTTCAAGATTTAGTTCTCATTTTTAAATTTTTTTTCTTATCATTTTCTTAATTTGGTTTTTTCTTTCTTTCAATTTTGTCCCTCAATATTTTATTTTAACTTTTTAATCCAATTTTGGTTCTCATTCTTTTAATTGCTCTTTTTTTTAATTAAGTCCCTCATTATTTTTTTATTAGTTTTTATATTAGATTTAATCATCATTATTTTGATCACCTTTTTTTTTCTTTTTATTTTTTTGATGGTTAAAAATTTTATTCAAGATTTTATTTTTGATCTTCTATATAATTATTTGGGTCTCATGATCAAAATTGCTGGTTTTAAAAATTAACCTAATTTAATTTTAATTTTTTTTATTTTATCATTTGATATAAAGCTATTAAGTTTTGAGTTTCTAATCTTTTTTTTTTTATTTAGGATTATTCTGGATAGTAGGTTAGTAAAGATAATTCATGTTTATTTAAATTATAAATTTTTTTATGTTAAAAAAATGAACCTCCCTCACAATACTCACGAGGAAAAAAAAATCTAATTTCTACTATAACTTATGATTTCAGTTCTGAATTGACAATCATATTTTTTTTTACTTCTACAAATTGCGTTGAGACTAAATATTCTCCTTTTGTTTTAAAAAAAAAACCAATTCATCTGCCACTCGGCAAAGCACGGTCAGCTATTCCGACACTAGCGAGCTTCAAAATTCCCAATCTACCATCACGCCCTCAACTTGAATAGAAAAACAAACTGGAAAACCCTGAAATAAACCTTCTTTCTCTGGCAACCTCCTCCTATGGCAGACCTCAAACTCTCAGAAACTCGAGATCTAACAAGAATCGAGCGCATAGGCGCTCACTCCCACATCCGCGGTCTGGGGCTCGACTCAGCCCTCGAGCCACGCGCCGTCTCTGAAGGAATGGTGGGACAGACCTCAGCCCGCAAAGCCGCCGGCATCATCCTCCAAATGATAAAAGAAGGAAGAATCGCAGGCCGAGCCGTTCTTATCGCGGGTCAACCAGGAACCGGTAAAACTGCAATCGCCATGGGTATGGCAAAATCCCTAGGTCTTGAAACCCCATTTGCAATGATCTCCGCTAGCGAAATATTTTCTCTTGAAATGTCGAAAACCGAGGCTTTAATGCAGTCTTTTAGGAAAGCAATTGCTGTTAGAATTAAAGAAGAAACCGAGGTGATTGAAGGTGAAGTGGTAGAAATTCAAATTGACAGGCCAGCAGTGGCTGGCGCTGCTTTGAAGACGGGGAAACTGACTATGAAGACAACGGAGATGGAGGGGGTTTATGATCTGGGAGCGAAGATGATTGAGAGCTTGGGAAAGGAAAAAGTGCAAAGTGGGGATGTTATTGCTATTGATAAGCCTTCTGGGAAAGTTACCAAGCTTGGTAGGTCTTTTTCGCGGTCAAGGGATTATGATGCTATTGGACCGCAGGTTAGGTTTGTTCAGTGTCCTGGTGGGGAGTTGCAGAAGAGGAAAGAGATTGTGCATTGTGTCACGCTTCATGAAATTGATGTCATCAATAGCAGGTGCTTCCATGGAATTATATTTTCAGCGTATCCGATTGTGTTTATTTGATGGGATTGAGTTTACTAGTTATTAGGTCATGTTATCCATGCTTGCTGTGTTGTTTTGGTTTGTTGTGATACTTGAGGAAAGATGGAGGAGCTTCTCTTTAACTTGACCCATAATTTGTAAATGTTCACTATTTTGGAGTATTAGAGACCCCTTAGCCTGTTGTTTAATTACATTTCTTGTCAAATTCCAACCTTTTAACATGGCTACAGCTAAAGCCTTAAATACTTGTTGGCTAACCCATTAGTATTAGCAAAAAACTGGTTATTAATATTTGTTTAGAATCTTGGTGATTTTGGGTTGATGAAATATTGATAGAAACACTGCCTCGCACTCTGGTAAATAAAAATTTCTGGCCTCTTTTAGCTTCTAAATCTGTTATATTTTTAGCTTGTTTATTGTAAGGTGAATATTTGAGATACATGTCGCATGAAAGAAACAGATGACAAATGTTTGGAGAAACAATGCTATGCAACTAAAATGAGAATTTAGAGATTTCTGTCACAGAGTTCACACGTCCAGGAACAAGGTTACTAACATGAGATTCCTTAAAAAGTGTCATCTGCAAAATAAACTAATCACCTCATACGATATTTTATTCTTTGCAATCCTTGCAATCTTTCTTTTTTGGCATCCACCATGAATTTTTTCTCAAAGAGGATTCCTACACTAGTATATGTCCTAAGCTCTCTTTCAAAAAAAAAATAAAAAAAATTGATATGCACTGTTTTAGCTATTATTTGAAGCCCTTGGATGGGGATCAATCACATATTTTTGGAAACTCCCAAGGTGGTTAATAGGGGCAGAATTGTTTCTGTGGCGAATTTGTTTATGCAATAGAGTTGTTTCTGTGGCTTCTTTACTTTCTTGTACTTCAGGGGCAGTTTCATGGGTTTCTACTGTGATGTTGTGCTCTTTCCTTCCAATTTAAGCTTAATGGAAATAAATAGGGCATGTAGCTGTAATTTAGATTCATCATTACCAGCAGATTATTTGTTCCATTTTATCATCTTTTATTGTTCTCCACTTTCAGAACACAGGGATTTCTGGCTCTCTTCACTGGTGATACTGGTGAAATTCGTGCAGAAGTAAGGGAACAAATTGACACAAAGGTGGCAGAATGGAGAGAGGAAGGCAAAGCAGAGATTGTGCCAGGTGTTCTCTTCATTGACGAGGTGCACATGCTTGACATTGAATGCTTCTCTTTCCTGAACCGCGCTCTTGAGAATGAGATGGCTCCAATACTAGCCGTCGCCACCAACAGAGGGATTACTACCATACGAGGAACAAATTACAAATCTCCACATGGGATTCCAATAGATCTCCTTGATCGCTTACTTATCATTACCACTCAGCCTTATACAAAGGATGAAATTCACAAGATTCTGGACATCAGATGCCAAGAAGAAGACGTGGAGATCGCTGAAGAGGCAAAGGCTTTGTTGACACATATTGGGGTTGAAACATCCTTGAGATATGCTATCCATCTAATTACTGCTGCTGCATTGGCATGCCAGAAACGAAAAGGAAAGGTTGTGGAGAATGAGGACATTACTCGAGTCTACAATCTGTTTCTGGATGTGAAGAGATCAACGCAATACTTGATGGAGTATCAGGAGCAGTACATGTTCAGTGAAGCATCAATAGGAGACGGTGACGAAGATGGCACCAGCGCCAAGCTTTCTTGAAATTTTATTGTGGATGGAGATTTATGTTACTCTTGTACTAAACTTCCCGTTTGAACATGGTATTATGCTTTGCCTTTCTCCAAGTGTTTAGATGCTCATAGCTTAAGTTTTGTTGGAAAAAATAAATAAATATTTGTAAAAAAGGTAACGAATTAATTTTTTAAAAATTATTAGATGAATTATCATTTTTTATTAATGTATTTTTTTCACAAAATATCTTTTTTTATTAACAGCGTGTTTTTGAAATAAAAACCTAAAGGCTATCAAAATAAATATTCATAAAAATCTCAATCAATTGAATAAAGGAGAGAAAAAAGTATCTCTTTAATAAAAAAAATTCACTGTTTATTTGTTTTTTGTTTTGATAAATATATGTTTTTTATGAGAATTATTATTTTTTAAACAAAAACTTTGATTTGAAAAGTAATGGTTAATGAAAATATAAAAAATATCGTGATGAAATAAAAGAATATTTAATTTGAAATTTTTTTGATAAAAATAAGATATTTTAACATTAATTAAAGATTAAATTAAAAAAATACGTAAATAATGATATCAAATTATATTTAATTTATGGTTGTGATTGTTTTTCAAAATGTTTTTCACTTAGAAAAGTATGTCAATAATATTTTTTTATTTTTTAAAAATTATTTTTGAGATAAGCAAATCAAAATGATTTGAAAACATTAAAAACATATTAATTTAAAATAAAAATAAAAAATTTAAATTTTTTCAAAAATAATTTTGAAACGCAGTGTTAAACACACCTTTACCATTAAATAGGATGCCACATTATTTATCCTTTTACATTTTAGTGTGGAAATATTTGTCATTTTAACCTTATTTTATCAGCAATTTCAAAAAATAAAAAATATACTAAAAAAAATAAAAAAAATCCAAACAATATATTTTTGATATATTTATGTTATTTTTGACATTTAACATTTTTCAAAATAATTTAAAATTTTAAAATTTATTTTCAACATGTTTAACTTATTTTTAAAATCATTAATTTTTTTTTATTGAGTCAGGATTGACATTTTTTAAAAATATATATATATATGTGGACGAGAGGATAAAAAATGCAAAGGAATAAAAATGAGGGACTAAAGTTTTTTTTTAGTTGCCTGGGGACTATGTAATTGGGAGCAAAATGTAAATATCTGATATAAAAAAAGGTAAATTTTAGTTAAATAGGATAATTATTAATTGAAAAATAATAAATATTGAAGTGAGATTGTGAATTTAAAAAGAGAGAGAGTTTCCTGCCTTCATTTATCACAAAATCAAGTGAGATTAGAAATATCTCATGTAGAGAAAAAAAATTAGATCATTAATCGAGGTTTCTTTAATATCTACGGATCAGATATGTTCCTTTCATGAAAAAAATAAAAAATAAAAAAAAATCAAAGCTGATGAAGCAATAAATATTGATTTCATGCTCGAGGAACACAATTAATTTCGAAAGTAGAAAACTGGCTTGCATATAACAGAGCTCCTATTTGCCAGCATACGTCCCCATAATTGCTGTAAAGCTCTCCTGATCTTCCCTTTTTCATCTAACCTTACAAGCAATCACAAATTTCTTTTTAATTGTCAGACATCAATTTCTTGCTTAATTTAGCCTAAGTAATATATGGCGTTAACGTGGAGGTGGGGTTAACGTTGCAGGATATACATGGCGGCCATCATTGCTGTCTCCTCCTCCATGCACGTATCCTTCAAGTTATGATAACCTTCTTCATTAATTCCTGTTATTTTTCCGACATGGAATATGACCTTTGAACCGTGAACTATAAAGGAGGGAATAAACATTATGTAAGAAAAGGAAGGATGTTCTCTTAGTAAAGTGTATCTCAGCAAGAAAAGCAACCATTTATTTAATTAGTGAGAAAAATTCAATCTTAAATTATCACGTTTCAACAGGATACATGCACAGAAGAAACCTTGTTAATTACTATTAAATGGCTGATTATAAAAACTTGCTCATCAATAATTGTTTGCCCGTTCATCACTCTATTCATTTTATTTGTTTATTAATTATGTTAAATAAATATATCAAGTGCTTAGGGCATATATTCCTTCTACTCAACAACTTCAATCATTTTCAAACATCTCATAGTCTTCAGCTCCTACGGTATGCTTTGACTTTTTTGCGTTGTCCCCTTCTCTCTTTAAGAACCTCTTGTTTTGAAGTGTAATTATAGAATGGTGTCATTATTCATGACATGTAGAGTAATCAAGGGTGAGTTACATTGACTTCTCATAAAAAAAAAAAATTAACCATATTTTATTGATTGCGTTATTTTTTTAATTGATATTACATTAATATTAATATAAAGAAGTATTGTGTGTTAATTTAAGGGATTTAATTTAATTGATTAAATTTTAGATTTATTTTTTAAAGATTGTCCGTTTAAATTTTATAAATTACTAAAATTTATATAATTATTAATTTTAAAATATATAAAATTAAAAAAAAATATCAAAGTAGGATATATCGCTTCTATTCAACAACTTCAATTATTTTCAGACATCTCATAGCATTTTCAAAGTCTTCAACTCCTACTGTATGATTTGACTTTTTTTACGCTGTCCCCTTTTCTTCTTAAGAACACACTGCCTTTTGTTTTGAAGTGTAATTATAGAATGGTGTCATGATTCATGACATGTAGAGGCCGTTAAGGGTGAGTTATTTTGACTTCTCAATAATAATATAAAAAAAATCATGTGTTATTGATTGCATTGTTTTTTATTTGTTTGAGATTACATTAATATCATCATAGATGAAGAAGCATGACATGTCATTTCATCAAAAAAAGAAAAAAAGAAAAAAGAAAAAAAAAATAAGAGTTGGTCTCATTGTCTTCAAGTTTAAATTAATTTAGTTTATAGTTAAATAGAATTAGATATTTACTCATTAAAACTTAATTAACTCAACAATATTTTAATAACTAGCTACTCATTGAGTCAGTACAAGTGATTTTAAATTTTTTTAAAGAAAATAATATTGTTTTAATAAAATTTAAATCCTTTCAAAATCAGTTATCCTATAAAATCTAACAATTATGTTAATAACTACTGTTAATTGAGATATTTACACAATTTTTCAATCCAAAACTTTTTTTCAACCAGAATTGTAGCTAGCTACAACTACGTTCACAGCTGGGCTATATTAGTAATTACGGCCACAGCCACCGTCCAAAATTGGAAGCCAAGTTAACGAAACCCGTAGGGTAGCATTGGCAGTGTACCTTTGTTGACGTATTCTCTACAGTACTGGTCTATGGTCAAGAAAGGCATGCGTGCGTTGTACGCACCGTACTAGCTGGTTGTTTGGTTGCGAGGAAAAGAAGGAAGAAGAAAAGAAAAGAATAGATTTTCCACCGGAGCATACTCTGCTTAAAAAACAGCATAGTGTAGATGGGATAAAGGATTGTCTAGGCCCCATACAAAGTTTCCCATCAATTTTTCTATAATTAAAATACTCCTCTGCTATTATTCCTTATTGCTACTAATTGTATTGTTTTTTTTAGAGCATGTTTGCTGTAATAATTATTATTTTTAAAAGTTTTTTTTAAACTATTAAAATAATACATATTTTTTATTATTTAACACCAACACATTAAAACAATTTAAATATATATAAAATTCATTTTATGTTTCTTTTTTCAAATCTTATTATATTTCTTCAAATGAGATTATTTTAATTCTATATTATGCATTCTGTTTCTTTTAATCTTATAAATATCAAAATATTAAATCCTGTTTATTGAGATAATTGGCTTTTTTACGGAGTTTTAGATTAGACTATCAATAATTAAATCACATATTTATTGTAGATAATTTTTTGCAAGCATAAAAATATTAAAAACAATCTCTTTATTTGATTTTTTTTGCGTCATAGCACTCCTTTTTTTGCAATGAAATTGGTTATCTTTTGAAAGGACGGCTCGACTTTTCATCCTTTTCCAAGCTCCGTTTGAACAATATGCCCTTTGCTTTTAGGTACCCATTCTATCACCGATTGATTGTGCAATCTGAACTTTCCAGAACCCAAAAACACATTTCGGTTATTTTTTGTATTTTAAAAATATTTTTTTTTAAAATATTTTTATATTTTAAACATTTTAAAAAATTTAAATTGTTTTATATTGAGTTAAACCTAATCTTGGCATACAACTTTAAAAGTATTTTAGAACACATTTCAAAGACAGACGAAAAATTAAATTCATCACCTTGAGTTAAACCTAATCTTGGCATATATCTTCCATGCTAAATAATAAGTAATACAAGGCATATTTTTTTTAGGCTAAAAAAAAATGTTGAGTGAGTTATTCTTGAGGCTCGTAATTATAACTTAGAGTAGGTTTTGTTTTTTGGGCTAAAAAAAATACTTCTGTATATATATATATATATATATATATTTTTAAATTAGTTTTCTTATACTTTTAGATTGTTTTGATATCAAAAATAAATATTAAAAAATAAAAAAAATTATTTTAATGTTTTTGCAAGAAAAAAACACTTTAAAAAATAATTAATAATACAATTCTAATATATTATCTTAGTCTAAAATGATTCGAAACCTATACATTGATTCTTGTTAAAAGATGTGTTTAATAATTAATAATACATGTTTTAACAAGAAAACAATCAACAAGAGTGTTACAGGTTTTTTTAAAAATGAAGGACTAAATTATAATTGTATTGCAAATCCGGGGAGCAAATAAAATATTTTACTAACTAGAATCAACCAACTCAGCTTTCCCTTAGCTTGTTAGACACAAGTTAATCCAATTTGAACAAACAATTAAGCACCTGCTGTTACGTAAAATCATAATAATCACCATCTGTCTCTCTCTCCCCCCCTTTCTAAATGCGCAGAAGCAAGAACCATCACAACCAAGAACAGGGCCTCTTCGATCTCTTTCCTTAACACTCTCCAAGAAACAAGAGAACCCACCAAAAATGCGGGGTTTATGGCCCCCTTTCCTCGTCATTATACTAGTATCATTCATTTCAGTGTCGGCGGTTTACTGTGCTAGTCTTCTCCATCTGGAGAGGACTTTTCCTTTAAACAACCACGGTCTTGAACTCCATCAACTCAGAGCTCGAGACCGACTCAGACACGCCCGTCTTTTACAAGGCTTTGTTGGTGGCGTTGTCGACTTCTCTGTCCAAGGTTCCTCCGATCCTTACCTCGTCGGGTAATTTTATCGCCACCCCTCTTTCCTAGTTCTAAGGTTCCTTTCTATGATTGAATTGCATTCTTGGAGGTAAAACTCTCATTTCAGTGCTATTTAATGAACTCACAGTGATGAGTTTTGTTTAGAGTTGGTAAATTTGTATCTATGCATTTCTTGCTCACAGGCACACACTTAAAATGAGATTGTGGTGGATATTGCTTGTGATTCTTTCTAAAAGTGGAAGAAAAGGAAACGAAATGGGATTTTTGTGCATGTTGGTTTACTTATATTTAGTAAAGATTGATTCTTTGCTTTTGTTTGTATCCAAAAAGATTGATTTTTGTTGTTATTTATATTGTGTTATTAAATTATTATACTATTGACTAATTTTGCTGTTCTTTCCTTTTGGGTTTCCATTGCAATCAGGGTCACAGGAACTTCAGAGACCTTGTAATATATCTGTCTTGATTCTCTTCAGTTTTGTGTGCTGTTCCACATTCTCTTTTGGATGGAATTTGATAACTAGTAATTTTTTAGTACTTGATGATTATACGCCTTGATATTCTTTGATTCTTGTCTTTTTTCTTTTGCTTAGACTTTATTTTACAAAAGTGAAACTGGGCTCTCCTCCTAGAGAATTCAATGTGCAGATTGATACTGGAAGTGATGTCTTGTGGGTCTGCTGCAATTCCTGCAACAACTGCCCGCGTACTAGTGGCCTTGGAGTAAACTCTCTTTCCTTGCCTTGTCATTAGTCTTTCTATACATTTGCTGAATTGGAAAACCTAAAACTAAGGTTCAACTTCCTGTGGTATGATGTTTGTGTTTTGCAGATTCAGCTCAATTTCTTTGATTCCAGCAGCTCATCAACTGCTGGGCGGGTCCGCTGTTCAGACCCAATCTGCACTTCAGCAGTTCAAACCACAGCAACCCAATGCTCTTCTCAGACTGATCAGTGCAGTTATACATTCCAGTATGGAGATGGAAGTGGGACATCAGGCTATTATGTCTCTGATGCACTTTATTTTGATGCTATTTTGGGGCAGTCACTGATCGCTAACTCCTCAGCTCTCATTGTCTTCGGGTAGGTTTTCTAATGCTGTTGAATAAGAATGGGGCGTGTTCAGTATTTTGATTGACAATGATTATTTGTTTAGAGAGAAGGGATAGGTGGAAGACAAAAAAATGAAGCTTAATATTTCGATTTATTGCTCCTGTCAAATTTATAATATGCAGTCAGTGGATCCACATAAGAGTATGGTAGTTTGCTGCAACGATGACTACATGATCATAACCAGATCACTCTAACGGCATGACATTCTTATGGTAACCATTCCAATGCTTACAGCAAGGGGCATATTCTCCCAAAACACTCAACTAATACTGTAAAATAGTTTTGTTGCTGCTGAACTGTTTAAATGAGTTATCACCATTTCATTATGGTGTAGTTAACCAACATACTTAATTGATACCAAGGAATAAAAGACTGCAAGTCCCCCATCTGAAAAAATATGAATTGTGTGCATCCTTTACTCTTCCTAATCCCTGACTCTCCTATTTGAATTAGTTTCTTTTGTTCCAGGATTGATCTTTGTTTTTGTATGATACTTATTTCTCTAGATGGTGGTGTTCAAAACAGGTGCAGTGCCTACCAGTCCGGGGACCTGACTAAGACTGATAAAGCAGTTGATGGGATTTTTGGATTTGGCCAGGGAGAACTCTCTGTTATATCACAATTATCGACCAGAGGGATAACACCCAGAGTATTCTCGCATTGCTTGAAAGGAGAGGGCAATGGAGGTGGTATACTGGTTCTTGGTGAGATTCTGGAGCCAGGCATCGTTTATAGTCCACTTGTCCCGTCACAGTATGTCATTTTTCCTTGGAAACCTTTTCTTTCCCAAACAACCCAACTTCTATAACCTGTCATCTCTGCTATGTATAAACAGCAACAACTGAAATCTTATTGCCTGAGAAATGTCAAGGCAATGGGCCAGACTTATATATTGCACACATATCCTTAAGAAAAAAGAAAATTTGTTTACTCGCATCTTATTGGTTAGTGATAAGACATTTTCTTCTTCAGCAGTCACTTGTAATTGTCTTTTACTTTTGGTTGGGATACAATGTATCACTGTTGTTTAGGAGTAGACAAACACTACACAGGCATATTCTGTTTGTTGCATATTTTGGAGAGTGGTACCAAGCCAGATTTGCTTTTAGGATTTCTCATGTTGGTAGGAATCTTTCTTGGTATTTAAAGCGGTTACAGAAATTGGATATTCTCAATACAAACAAGTCCAGTGGAAGACTTCTAAGCAGATCTGGAGAAGATTTGGATTTTGAATATTGTAAATAATGGAAACTAATTCCATTACATTACTTATCTTTTCCTATTTTATGAAATTTTAACTGCTGAAGAACCTTTCAAACACTTGCAATTTATTACATTTTATCGCCAAATCTGCTTACCATCATTAACCCTCCTCTTGTGAAATGTTGCTCTGTTGCACATCCATTTGTTTTTTTTTTCTTTTTTTTCAGCATTCACCATGCAGGCCTCTTGCTACCTGACATAACCTTTGTTTGATTTTGAACAACACTAATTTTCTGTGAGTTTGCTTTTCAAAAATTGCAGGCCTCATTATAATTTAAATCTACAAAGCATTGCTGTTAATGGGCAATTGTTACCAATTGATCCGGCAGCATTTGCAACATCGAATAGCCGAGGAACAATTGTTGACTCTGGAACAACTTTGGCGTACCTAGTGGCAGAAGCTTATGATCCTTTTGTTAGTGCTGTGAGTAATCTTCCACTTGCTATGCATGTTTCTTTTGAAGCAAAAGTTCCTGCTATAATAAATGATATTTGCAGCTGAGAGAAATGAGCTTTAATTTATTGTTTCTTAACAATCTTGAGCAAATGTGCCAGTGATCATTTTGTATTTTTCATTTAAAATGAATTGGTTAGCTAGGAATCCTTCCATATAATTGACATATAGATTGCTACTTTATATGGAAGACCCTTGTTGCATAAGTTCATCATGAGATGTTTTATGAGAAGGCTTTGTGTGTGTCAGCCAAACATGTCTCTAAAGTAACTATATCTTCTATGTCATTCATTTTTCCAGATCCCTTATCTTACAAATACAGATTGGACAAAATCATCGAATGTAAACTGCTTTTTTTTACCCACATACAATCTCTCGTAACTAGTAAGCTTTTTCTAAAAGAATTATTTTGAGTTCTCCCAATTAGGGGATTTTCAAGAGCTGGTTTCGAGCTGTTTAATAGTGATATTGTAAATGGAAGTGAAGTTATTGATTTGGAATGTAGCAAAGTGTTGAATTATAATGATTAAAATATCAAATTGACGTTCAGCATGCTTAAGTTTATTCATTTGATGAATGTCCAGGTGAACGCCATTGTCTCGCCATCTGTTACTCCTATGACATCTAAAGGAAACCAGTGTTATCTTGTCTCCACCAGGTTCTTTCTTCTATTTATTTTCCAATGATGTTTCTGCAGTTATGTTACACCACATAAAGGTTTTCTTTCCAGATTTTTTCCCCTTTCTTCTTCCACAAGAACTTAATTGGAATTTTTGTTTTTCTACTATGCAGTGTATCTCAGATGTTCCCCCTGGCCAGTTTTAACTTTGCTGGGGGTGCATCCATGGTTTTAAAACCAGAAGACTACCTTATACCTTTTGGTTCCAGTGTAAGTTGCTGCTCTTCAGTTTGGCTAAGTTATTCATTTTTCCATCAGTATTGAACTGGACATGTTTCTTCAGAATATGCCAGTGTCACTGAATGAGTTGTAACAGGAACCATCTCTCTCTTTTTTCTGTAGGAGGGTGGTTCTGCGATGTGGTGCATTGGTTTTCAGAAAGTTCAAGGAGTAACTATCCTGGGAGGTTAGACCATGGACTTCAGCTTCTTTAATAGAACACCCACAACTTTACAGGGGCCAACATAAGATTTTATTGCATGGCATATTTTCTCGAGTGCAGTATTGGTGACATTTCTTACTTTTGCTTTTGGTGGTTCATTGCATCATTATTTTTTCCTAATGCATTTTACGTTGACATAGACTGGCTGACCACTTACTGGGTTGGGGTTGGGCCAAATTGGGCACTTTCTAATGAAATTATACTTGTATAATGAGCCCCATCAACTTACAAATCTCGTGCACCAAGCCAATTAACGTGTCTCAATGCCTTTATCCATGTCTCTTACCTTTCAAAACATGTGAGTTTAATTATCTTGTTGATTGCTTTGGCATGCAGATCTTGTTCTGAAAGATAAGATTTTTGTATATGATTTAGTAAGACAGCGGATTGGTTGGGCTAACTATGACTGTAAGTTCAATAAACTATGACTGTTCAGTGAACAACTATTATAACCCTTCCCCCACCTCTGATGCTTTTCAATTCTCTCTGCCAGGCTCCTTATCTGTAAATGTTTCGGTTACTTCTAGTAAGGACTTCATCAATGCAGGACAGCTGAGTGTGAGCAGCTCGTCAAGGGACATCATGCTCTTTGAGCTGCTACCTCTGACCGTTATGGTTTTCTTAATGCACATATTATTGTTGGAGTTCCAATTTTTGTAATCTAAGCCTCAAATTAAGTTTCATTCTTTGTTCAGTCTTCAATGTGTGTTGGCTTGGCTGGTTTTTATTTATGATGACCGGCAAGGCTGCATTGTGATGTTTATTTGGACTGCAGAGGGTAGCGGTCCCTTGTTACATAATTCTTCTCGAGTTCTGGTGATTGGAGCATCTTCTATACTTCTGGCGGGGAACTCTTCTTCTCGTAAAGAATCCTCCATATTCAGCAGTGCAAGGATTGTAAACTATCTCCACATTGGAAGTGTTGTATCAGTGTAATTGTTACCATTGGATCTAGAATAGACAACTTTTTTTTTTCCTCCTTTTTCCCTCCTTGAGAAATTAACTGTAGTTGCTGTTTTTGAGATGTTTAAAATACTAAAAATGATGGTCTCCAAGGTGGGGAGTATTTTTGAAAATTTCAGTTTCTTTAATAGCAATTGCTAGTAGTAATGCTCGCACTTGTGAATTTTTTTCTTGGGTCAGGAAATTTATTTGCTTGTACTGAAATTATCTTATTTGTTTGTTTTATAGCATAGGGTTTTCTTTACTTGAAACGAGAATTTATATTTTATTTTCATGGGAGATCCTCGATGATAATTCCATAGAAGAGCTGGAGAAACTCTTATTTGAGTAGCAAGAAAGGGTTTTTTTTTTTTAAAAAAACTTTTCAGAAAAGGTCTTAATTTCTGATTGTATCTTGAAGCTAGAACTGATTTTTTGTTGCAGAATCTCATTTGCCCATGTAATTAGAACACTCATACTACATATAGCAACTTCTTAATAACATATAATCAGCTTTAAGTTCTTAAACACATGCATATAAAAAATTATTTAAACAAACTGTTTAATATCCGTACTTGCTCAAGCACTTGAAATATATATTAAAAAAAGATACAAATTATGTTACAATAAAAGATACAAATTATGCTACTATAAAAGATACAAATTATGCTACTGTTAAGAATTGTATTTTTGTTTTTAAAACTTTATGACTTTTAATTTAGGGTGTATAAATCAAATGCAATCGGCTTTATAGAATAACAACAACATCATCTTAATTAGTTGCACTACAGGTTAAAGTTTACGGTCTTAGAAAAAAAAGCTAAGAAATATCTCATCGAAAAAAGTTCAACCTAAACTTTAAAATGATTGATGAAAAAAGTTGAACCTAAAAAAAATAATATAAGGTGCCATGTCATCTTCGGTGTAACTGTAGCCACCTCAAGTATACAAAAAGTTGGGTTTTTGATTAAAAAAACAATTTAAATCATTTTTTAACTTAAAAACATATAACAAACACTTTAAAGACTTAAATTAAAATATTTATGGCCTTAAATTAACAAAAAAAAAAAAAACACCTGTTGAAACAAAAAAATTGATTGAATTCAGAAAACTCCTTAAGTTCCAATCTACTTTTTAATAAAATTTTAAAAAAAATTTAATGGAACTATTTTCATTAAAAAAAACTTATTAACTCCAATATCAATTTTGTTTTTATCTCTAGAATTGAGTTAACCGACAACTTTTTTATTTGTTTCCTCATTTTTTAATAATTTTTTTCTCATATCTTAAACTTAAAAACTAAAACAAATTTTAGATTAAAAAAACTAAAATCTTAAAAATTAAAAGGATTATAAAGAAATTTAAAGGAAAATAGGTGGATAAAAGTGAAAATTGTTCACTTGGTTTCTTTCTGTGTGTTTTATGCTTTCATCCACTGTTTTATAATTGTTTTTTCCCATTTCAAAGTGTAAAAAACTTGTCATAAAACTCGCCATAAAAAAAGAGCAATAAGAAAAATTAAGATTTGAACCAATAAGTACCTTAACCAAGACGGTCATGAACACAATTTAAAACGACATCGAATTCGTTAATCCCCAACACAAAAAGCTCATATCAACACGCCCTCCCTCCCTATCGTCGCACCATGGACAGCAAGAGGAGGAAAACGTCGTCGTCGTCGTCTCGAAGAGGTAGAAAATCCTACGACTCCGAGTCCGGCTCGGAGTCCTTCTCTGATGACTCACGCGACTCATCACGGTGGAGGAGCTCCGGCAAGCGTCGGGAACGTAGTCGTAGCCGCAGTCAAGGAAGAACTAATCGCCGGCACCGGACTTCGGATGATTCCAGCGACAGTGGTCGCGACCGGAAGAGGAAGAATAGCTCTTCGCGGAAGATTACTGAAGAAGAAATTGCAGAATATCTGGCCAAAAAAGCTCAGAGAAAGGTATTTATTTAGTTTCCTTTTCTTGATTTCTAGGTTTTTTTTTTAGTTTTGATATCTAAGTCGTGCATTTTCATAATTAATGTATATTTTTTTAGGCTATGAAAGCAGCAAAGAAATTGAAGGCGCAGCCCGTGTCTGGTTATTCTAATGATTCTAATCCTTTTGGTGATTCTAATCTCAACGAAAAGTAAGTTTTTTTTTTTTTTTTAGCTTCCAACTGTATTGGTTTGTTATGATTTACTTGTTTGGGAAATCTGTTTTCTTTTTGGAAAATGCATGAGCTAGGGTATGATTAGTTTTGATAGCCTTTGATTTATAGGTAATTCAATTACAACAGTTAAATTGACAGAGGTTAATTTAAATTGACTAATTGTTTAAACTAAAGAGCACATGTCCTAATAATTTTGCCTGTTGTTGTAATTCTGATTCATGATCATGTATCTGCGATGCTGGAAATTGATTTATATCCGTAACCTTTTGTACGCGATATAACTCCTTTAAGCATATGAGGGCTTAAGTGGCAGCGGGTGGAATGCTAGTTTTCTCTCTGTACTGGTCTAGTTGATATGAGAGTGTTTGAAAGTAGATGTGCTGGATTGAGAAATGTGTGATGAGATACTTGGTGGGTGTTTGAGTCAATTTGCAGAAATAAAGAAGCACAAAGGAGAGAACTAGACACCCTTAGATTTACAGGATGTGTATCACTTGCCACAGTTTGCTGCTAGATCATCTCACTTTGGGGATTTTAACCTAGTAAAATAATGAACTTCAGTTAATTTTCAAGGGTTCCAAGCGGTTTGTTTTGATTACCTTCATATTTCTCCAATGCTTTGTAGTAATCAATAAAATGCTTCATCGAATGAATCTAATCACACCATCTATTACATCTTGTCTTAAATAGACATGGGCTTTCTATTTATTACTTGGGAAAAATCACAATTCTCCTTTATGCATGTTTTCCCTGACTTATGAGCCAAAACAACTTATGGAGTTAACTCAATTGCAGATTAGAGCCTTAAATCTTACCAGTTTGATTTTTATGTAATTGGGTTATGGTGGATGAGTTGCAGATTTGTGTGGCGGAAGAAAATCGAACGCGATGTTTCCCAAGGTGTGCCACTTGACATGTTTTCAGTTAAAGCTGAGAAAAAGAAACAGAGAGAAAGAATGGTATGCATTTGTAGGTTATTTTACTTGTCTATTTGATTTTTTCCATATTGATTTCTTCTCTTTTTGTTCTGCACTTTGAAGTTTCTTGGCTTTTATTCTTGTAAGGGTAACAGTACCATCCTGTTGTTTCTTAAACAAATTTGATAAATGTGTTCTAGTATGGGTTTTATGTTAGTGGTTGGGATTATCTGAATTCTACCACTTATATGGTAGAGATCAGAAGAAACTGGATCCGGTGACCTTATTGTGCTCATATAATTAAAACACCAAAAGGAAAAACTAAATGGTAGTCGCTTATGCATGTGGGGCTTTAAGTTTTTTACCAGAAGAGGGGGGTCTGAGCATTTTTAGCATTATTTGAAGAAGTGAAATACCTAGATAAGAGAAGAGATGATAGCAGAGTGAATAAGGAGTTGGGGAATGGAGGTGTAAAGTCTATATCCTAATAGACTGCTGATAAGCGAACCTCATAGCTTTATTGTATATTGGCCCAGTTGGATCTTAGGTTACTAACCTTTTGTCCTTGCTGCTATGCCATGAAAAATAACTCTTCCTTGAAGCTTTGTTGAAGATGTTTGTCAGAGTTCACACATCATGTGGCACACTTTTATTTAAGCCAGTGTCCCCTTTTATTTTTGGAACAAGAGCTGAAGACTTTATTTGAAAAGAATAAAATCCAGAATGGTAGCAGTGAAGATGAAAGTTTCCTACAGTGAAGTATGACCAACAATGAAGAAAAATAATGACAAAACATGTTTCCAATGCTGATGATGAGTATCTGTTAAAGAATCCCCTGTAAATGCCCTTTAAGCAGTATGCCATAAAGAGGTCAAAACTGTTATCCTACCCCCCTACAGTTACTTGGAAGGGGAAAGATCTCTGAAAATTTTCAGTCATTCAATCAATAACCTTGTATGGAGAAACCCACTATTCACAACACATATAGAACACCTTTTTCTTGATCTCCCAAGTTCATGATAATGCAACAAAGGTAGGTGTGTGTCTTTCCACATTTCTACGCATGAAAGTTGGGGGAGATGGTCTTATAAGGCCTCTTAACGTACAAATCCATAGTGTTAACCTTCCTGAGTACTGTTACCTGAATAAAACTTTTGCCTTGGATAGCACCTAGGCTTTTGCAGATATAGTTGGTTAAGCGGGGTTTGAGTGGAGTGAGGGGTCTGAGTTAGATGGGAATGGAAATATACACAAGAAAAGGCCTTGACCCCTCTAGAATCCACACCTTATGTCTGATTTTGGAGAGAAACTTCAGGACTTAAGATTAGAAGAATTTGTGGGTCATGCAAGCGTCTTAGGATAAGCCAAGCAGATGCTTCCAGAAATCTATGTATTAAAACCTATAGTTGAAAAAAAAAAGAAGCTATTGTTTCCATGAACATTATGATATTTACTCTCCAGACAGGCCATTGATCAGGAATACAAATGTGTTTCCATTGAACACAATCCATCAACAGAATCAGGAGAAACCTGTTAATTTGACAAATTGTGAATGATTTCATTTGGTGGTGAAGTGATGAAAATCCAATCAAATTACAATTTAATGTAATGTAACATGTAATTTTCACTGTTAGGTGAGGTTTCCATCTACCTGTTGATACCCTGTTATCGAATAAATGTTCTGTGCGACAACTTAATTGATCTTTCTAGAGGAAGTTTAACATAGTGCTTAGCAGAGCAATTGGTTGTTTTGGCAATTTCAAACTTTATGATGGCTGCTTTGGTCTGGAGTGTATTTTGGCTCTGCATCTTATGCCTCTCCAGTGAATGCCAGGGTTTTAAATAATCTTTTAGTTAGTTGTTATAAAGAAGCACGTGTATTTTTGTTATCTTTTACAATATAAATTTTAGTTTCGTTTCTTTTTCAAGAAAGCAGAGGTAACTCTTTTGCTAGTTTAGCTGATGGAAATAGTTGAAGTCACTGTTGATGTGATCAATCATTTGATATCAACCTATATTTATTCACTTGTATGTTGCAGGCAGAGATTGAAAAGGTTAAAAAGAGAAGAGAGGAAAGGGCACTTGAAAAAGCACAGCATGAGGAAGAAATGGTAAAAGCTTGATTTCATGATAAAGATGCAATTTTATTCTTAAAATCTGTGCCAGAAAGAGCAATAGATTGTTAACTTAATGTTAGCAAAGATGAAATTTGACTATTTTCTGATTTCTTTATTTGGTAAAATTTAGATGTAGCTTGGTTCATAACTACATATTGCTTTCTGCAGGCAATCTTAGCCAGAGAACGTGCCAGGGCTGAATTCCAAGACTGGGAGAAAAAAGAAGAGGAGGTAAATTGTTAAGAGCATTTTATTTTTCGGTGCTCGTTTTATTTTCATTAGTGCTTCATATTTTCCATCTGGGGAGTTAATTGATGTGATACATCTTCAATATGCAGTTTCATTTTGACCAAAGCAAAGTCAGGTCAGAGATTAGATTGCGTGAAGGGAGAGTGAAACCTATTGATGTCCTTTCCAAACACCTCAATGTCTCAGATGATTTGGATATAGAAATAGATGAACCATATATGGTTTTCAAGGTAAACGTTTAATAAGTGGTTACTTTTCTTTTCCGCCTTGGAGGCATTTTTATTTTCTTTCATTAGTATCATAGGTGCAACAGTTTCGGTTTAAAATGATAGCTTGTGTTCTTCAGTGTTTTTCAATCAGAGAATATTTTAGATAAGAGAAATGAATGAATGATATTATAGCTGACTGCAATTTTTATTTTTTTATGAGTTTTTATGTGATTAATTCACCCTAGATACTCAAATGTGTGACATCTTGATGTAAACATTTCCACTGCATTTGCCTGTTCCACCTGTAAATCCTTCTATATTCTGTGATTTGCAGTGAACAAGTGTTGAATATTTTCTTTTGAGTGTTCACAGTCATTTGCCTATATGATGCAGGGGTTGACTGTCAAAGAGATGGAAGAGCTTCACGATGACATCAAAATGCATTTGGATATGGATAGAAAAACTCAGACACATATTGATTATTGGGAGGTACTGTTTTTTTCCTTTCTATATTGCTGCTGTGGTTGTGAAAGAGAACCATATTTATGGTAGATGCCTTTCCAGCAGTTACTAAAACACCTTCATGAATTTTCCACTTTGCATACCTATGATGGCTCTATAATAGAATAAGAAATTTAGCTGTTGATGGATGGAAGCAGTCAAACGGGCTTCATGTTGCTCCCCCTTTGGGATCACTGTCTCTCTCTCTCTCATTATTGGTTTGTACAAATTCATGCGTAGAAGCTTGGTGTGCTTATTATTGCTTGTATCAATTTCTCATGATCATTGATCATGAAGAGATTTTATTTGAATATTTAGTTTCAGAAAAGGATGGAAACCTAGAAGACACTCTTTTGATATCTACAATTTAACAGGCTCTTTTGGTGGTTTGTAACTGGGAGCTGGCTGAAGCTCGGAAAAAGGATGCACTGGATCGGGCTAGGGTCCGTGGGGAGCAACCGCCTTCCGAGTTTCTTGCAGAAGAAAGAGGTCTGCATTCCAGTATTGAAGCAGATGTCAGGAATCTCTTGGAAGGGAAGACTTCAAATGAGCTTGAAGCATTAAGGTCCCAAATTGAGTCACAAATGAGCTCAGGCACAGCGAAAGTGGTTGAGTACTGGGAGGCTGTTCTTAAACGACTTCAGATATACAAGGCAAAGGTATTTGTCTCCCAAAGCTCTTTAATTTCCTATAAGTTATTTGCAATACAGGCATTGGGTCACACCAGTGAATTGCTGTGATCACAGGCTTGTTTGAAGGAAATTCATGCTAAGATGTTACGCAAGCATTTGCAACGCCTTGAGCCTCCATTGAAGGGTGATGATATGTTAGAAAATGATAACAGTTTAAGGTTTAGTGAGGAGGATATCGAGGATGATGATACCCAAGGTTTCTACCCTTTACCATTTCTGATAGAGTAGCGATCTCTTTTTTCTTCTTGTCTTTTTTTCAATCATTGGACCACATTGGCTAATATTTCTTTTTTGTTAGCAGATGCTGAAACTTTCTCTCCAGAACTTGTATTGGAGGAGGAGACTCATGAGGCAGAAGAGGCTGGATCATTTTCACCTGAATTATTGCATGGCGATGAAAATGAAGAAGCAATTGATCCTGAAGAGGATAGGGCTACACTGGTAATTTTTATAACAGATTTATATGCTTATTAATGAGAATGCCAATTATAAACTTGTTTCTTGGTTTAACTGAGGTTTTATATTTTGACAAATTAACAGGAAAGGAAACGAATGGCTGTTGTAGAGGAACAACAAAGACGAATTCAAGAAGCTATGGCATCAAAGCCCCCACCTTCAGAAGATAACTTGGAGCTGAAGGCCATGAAAGCTATGGGAGCCATGGAGGAAGGTGATGCAGTATTTGGCTCTGGTGCTGAAGTGAATCTAGATTCACAGGTGTGTTACTTTGGCTATTTCAGCTCCCTTTAGACTGAGGAAACAAAAAAGAATGGCAGCTTGCCTTGCGAACTCCTTTTCAAAGTCATTTTAAGCTTATTCTAAGAAATTGATGTGGAAACCAGGTATATTGGTGGCATGACAAGTACCGACCAAGAAAGCCCAAGTATTTCAATCGTGTTCACACCGGATATGAGTGGAACAAATACAACCAGACTCACTATGATCATGACAACCCTCCTCCCAAGATTGTGCAAGGATACAAATTCAATATCTTTTACCCAGACCTTGTTGACAAGATAAAGGCTCCAACTTTTACCATCGAGAAGGACGGGGACAATGGTGAGACTTGCATCATCAGGTTCCATGCAGGGCCACCCTATGAAGATATAGTAAGTTCTCTTTATCCGACTGAAAGTTTCCCCTTGATTTTGATGTGGATCTGTAGCTCACGAGCCGTTTGATTGTATGACAGGCATTCAAGATCGTAAATAAAGAATGGGAATATTCTCATAAGAAGGGGTTCAAGTGCACATTCGAACGTGGAATTTTGCATGTTTACTTCAACTTCAAACGCTACCGCTACCGTCGATGATATGTTGCTAATTTTGCTATCTGGTCGCTTGCTTCAACTTCGGAAGCCACCGCTACCATCGATGATACGTATTTGAAAGAGCTGGTTGTAGTTTTTAACCTTATTTATTTTTGTATAGTTAATTCAAATGAAACAGCTAAATTTTATACTTTGGTTATCGTCACCAAGGACAAGATCCAGCTTCCTCACATGCCATGCCTGTCAAAACCTTGTCCTTCTCTGCTCTCCCAACTTTCCCTCGGTGTTTGATTAAGGGGCTGCTCATCATAATTATGACTGCCAAGGTGGAGATCGAGATGGACAATTCATGAATTTGCTAGGGAGACTCGATTCACGGTAATTGATTGTTGTCCTGTAATTTTGACTCTTTTGTTGTTAGCTTTGATATTTAAATCTTAACCTTGACTCTGAACCGACTCCATTTTTCTTTTCTTTTCTTTTCTTTTCTTTTCTTTTCAAGTTAATTACTTTAAAGAAACTTAGCCTTACTGTCTTTGTCTTGAGATACATGCACTTGCACCATATGTAGAGGCGAAATTAGCGGGGGCTGGCAGGGGCGGGGTCCGCTGTAAGGAAAATCTTTTTTCAGCATTCCTCATTCAATAAATTAGACATTTAGCTTTAAAAATAAATAAAATTTAAATTTTATCTCGTCATAATTTTTTTTTCTTCAATTTGGCTCAACTAAACTAAAATTTATAGCTCCGCGGCCTCCTCCCCTGACCATAGAGATGGATATAAATAAATTGGTGCATGTTAATTAACTACTCTTATGATTTATTTATTTTCTTTGAACCTCGGGGATTCCCATTCAATTAGGTAGGGTATCCTTATAGGTAATTTATATTTCTTTGTATTAATATAATCAACATTTATGGTACCTTTGTTTATATATGATCCAACCGTATTATGTTTTCTTTTAATATATCTGGATTTTCCTTTTTAATATTTATTATGCACTGTTCCAATAGTGGAAATGGCATCACAATGAATTAAGATTAAAATTTTTTTGAGGAATAAAGTGAATTATAGCGTATTCTATAATAATATTGAGCTTGTATCAACACGTCTAGTAATAGAAGTGCAGTTGGCTGGCTAGTAAGAGAAGGACCCCATATCAAGTTTCAGCGTTTAATTAAAACTTGTATCATAGAGAAGCTTTCAAAATACGAGGGAATGTCCTCAGAAACACAAAATGGCCCCTTAAAATGCATATCCCAATGGTAGCTATAGCTTTAGTTCAAAAGTTGATACACTTCTGTAATCAAAAGGTCTGAAAAAACCGAGGACTCAACAGTAAAACATAACATTCTTCACGTTGGGGCTGATGGCTGGAAGTGGGCGGACAGGGGCAGCTTCACTCCTCACAGGAGGTCCTGTGCTGCCGCCGCCACTATCAGAAGCAACGTCCCCCTCTATGTAGTATCTCGCCCTGAATGCAGCCAAGTGTGCATAGTATGCAGGAGGAACTGCACATTCAGCATCACATGACATACTTTCAGAAACAAACGGATATGTTAGGCAAAAGACATCCTGTTTGAATGTAGAGGGAAAAAAAGAGATGAGGTCCAGAGATAGAAAGTGAAGAAGTTAAGGGGTTAGATACGAACCCACAGAAACAGAGCGGGTGCACCTTGCATACCTATGGCAGGTGAAAAATAAAAATAAAATAAACTGCTGCTTTAATATGAATAGAAAATGCACAGAACTTTACTCAACAGAGGTTCCAAGTGTTTAAAACCATTGTTCTTGTAACAATGTGGAAAGGATAGAAAAGCGTACGTGTAGCACAGGTTGTTAGTCAACGTCTGCAGGCAATCAGCAGTGAATTTGTTCATGTCACACAACACATGATAATGCACCGGCCTGCTAGTCCCCTGAGTCAGGTGAAATCATGGTTGCGTTCAATCTTTTAGTAAAAGCTAATGATAATTTACATTTAAACCTACCTGAATTCCTGGATGACTGCAAAGATAAAAGTCGTGCTCTGAAGGATGGCATATCTTTGTATCAACAACCGTTCCTAACAAGAGAAAAGATTTTAGAGAAAACTTGAGAAGGTTCAAATCACATCAGTGGCAAAACTCATTTTAGTGGACCCTGTTTCATTCCCCAAATCATGTAGTGACATTTAGTCTTGTCCTCTAGGACTTAGGTTCTCCAGTGAATCAGAAAGAATTTCCAATCCCACAAACAAAACAGAGCAATCATCATACGAACCAGGAAGGATGTTTCCACTCTTGTCTGTTTGGTTGGGATTTGTAGGAAAGAGCCGAGTATGGTGTCTCTTCTGCACTACAATAAAAGTAACTGGTGGCAAATAGTTTGGTTCCAGAGATGCACAAGCCTGATGAGAGCAGAAGCAGAAAATTAGAAACTTCTTTGCAAGAATTGTCGCTTACATTAAAAAAAAATAAAAATTGAACCTGGAATAAATCCTTCTCACCTTTCGGATAGCATCCATCTCATACAGGAGAACTTGGCTGAACTGGCCCTCACTAACACCATCCCTTTCATATGTTGAGAAAACTAGATTAGCAACTTGAAATACAGATCTGCTCTTTTTCTCCTAAAATTTGGACAACCATGTACCTATAGAAAATTATTCTGCTAGGTTTCTGATTAGTTGTTCTTCTGAAAGCAATCATAAGTTCCCTGGAAACATCAATAAAAAGGAGAAATTATAAAGCAGATGCCTCGGATAGAAGAACTTCTCAATTGTAACATGTTCATTTCTTACCTGATCATTCCAGCAGAATCTTGAATAATCTCTTGACGATGTTTCTGAGCAGATACCAGGCCCCTGTAGGTGGTTACTTCAGGCCAGTCCATTGATGCCACAACCTATAAGTTGATGAATCTATAAGTGAAAATAAAAAAACCTTCATTGCATGCAAGAAGTGAAACAAATAAGAGGAAGAAACATGTTTTTGCTCACCGCAGCTATTGAAGGGCTAGAATCCTCCCCTGGTTGTGGATGGGTTACATCAGCACCGAAGATTATAGTTGGGGTGTCACTTAGAAGAGGTATTCTCCTATTCAGGGCGTCCTCTAATACTGTGTTTCGCCCTCCAGCCTATTGACGCAATTGATTGATAAGTAGATAGTTGAACTTGCCACAGTGATTCAGAATATTAAACTGAGATTGTGATGGGACAAACCTTCACATTAATTTTCAGGGCAACATTTTCCAAGTATTGAGGACTACACTTTCTTGCTTGCTTGGGTTGACAGCATTGAGAAACTATCCCAAGTTCAGTTTCGCATACTCTTTTTATTGTGCCTTTGAAGCATGGAAGTAAAAGTGCATGGTCAGTAGAGAACGGATTATCTTCACCATTTCAGATGAGTGTTAAGTTTAGTACCATAACTTCCACTGACATCAGGGAGAATGATAATTAAGATCTGAAGCTGTTTTCTTTCATTATTACACATGCTGTGAACTTCGGCCAATGTTTTCTCCAGCTGGTTAGGATGGCCAGACCGTATTGGGAATACAGGTGCAGGATTTATGACCTGAAAAGTACAAACACCCTTTTAGTGGCTTTTCAAAGTAACCGGTAAGTACATTAAGGAACGATGCTCACCATCCCCTTGTTGTTGCACATGCCTACCAGGGCTCGACAAAAGCTAGCAGCCATTTGCTCACCAAGACTTGAGAAGTTGACACACATCCAAAAGTTCACTGTGGCCCCATTGAACAATTTCTGCATGGAAATAATAAAAGATGATCACGAGATGATCCACTCTAAAACGACAGAAATGCAAACTAGAAAACGTAAATAAAAGTAAGACAGCTGAAATGTTATTATAATATTAATTATTTTCCATCATGTCCCGAAAGTGGGAATATAAATTCATTACTTACAGCATTAATCATGTTCCACTGCCCCACTCGGGGTCTTACAGTTCTAGCTTTTCCCAAATCATGGTACTTGAGCTGAGGAATCAAATCCAGAATGTGAAATGTTAAGGCCAGTTTGAGGGATCATAAAGCGTATTGGAAAGAGAGGCAAGACGTATAATTACCACTGGAGGTGGCAAGACTCTGGCATCGATGCAAGTCAGCTCCTTTATGACACTGATTCCAAATTCTTTGGCTAGATCATCTTGTTCAACGTCATTAAAATGAACAATCTATTGCCAACATATGACTCGGATCATCATACCGTAAAAGGAAAGTTCTTGAAACTTCCACACAGCTCTAGAACTAAGATTAAATCAGGTAGAAGAAACAGAAACTAGAAGTGGGAGTGACAATCACAATCACCTGCTCAATACTATGTTCTCTCTCAACAGGGCGCCTGCAGGCCTCTCTCAATAAGGCTGTCACCTGCTTCTCATTCAACTTCTTTGAGTACCTTTGGCCTTCGATAATCTTGCAACACTGTATTGAAACAAGTAAACGGTGAGTATAGAGATAATAAATAGTAAGGCTTATCCTAGAGTTTGAAGGCGTAGACAGAGAAAGAGATGTTGTAATAATAAGTCAAACATAAGTGGTAAAGATAACCAAGGTAATATATAATAAACCTCCATAGGCAGGAATATTGGTCTTGAATCATTTCCTGATTGAAGAGCAGGCCAGGATGCAAAACGAAGCCTTATATTGTATTTTTCCAGGAAGTATTGGACAACTGATTTTTGTTTTCCATCTTCAGCAGCAAACCTGGAATGAATTAAGAATCCAGTCAATATGCAAGGCTCTTTAGCCAAACAAAATGCATTCATGAGCAGAAAAAGGGAATGAAAGACGGTAGAATGAAGATGGCTACTAAACGAAATAGTGTGGAAATAATGTTGCATTACAAACTGAGAAAAACTTCGCTAAAGACAACCTTACCTTAGTTGGTTTGTTGCTGAAGGAGATATTCCAGTGATTTTGTAACGCTTCTGCTCTCCATGGGTAACTTTTACTCTGACTCCTCTCAAAGCTTTTTTCAACTGAAAAAAGTGAATGAAGAAAGGTTTTTGTGCCACGTCAAAAGAAATTCAAGTACAAATGCAGCACATCTAGGAAAGGGATATGCAGAGATTAATCAGAAAAACTGTATTGGAGCGGTCTGAACTTTTATTCGGTCCATGTGTTTTAGAATACTCATTTACCACACGGTCAATTAACCACCTTAAATGAATGCCGCTAACTATGCAACACCGGGGAAGGGGGGGATACCTTTGCTCGATCACTATCTGACAAAGGCCTGGTTGCTGCTCTAGTTGGATCTCCTAAATTTAATAGTTTTGCAACAAAGTCAACAGCAAGAATCGGCTCGTAGAAGGCAGCGACTGATACATCTGCAAGCAAAGAATTAGATGTGCTTAGAAATGTTTCAGCTAGAAGTTCAAAGTTGCATGCAAGCCACTGATAATGTACCTATGTTAAGAGACATTCCCATCTGCGTTGGGCGTAGAGACTGGTAGAATCCCTTCCAGCATTCTATACCATTACCAATCTCAGTTTGGCCACCCAGATCTGCTGTGAAAAAAGACCTCCCAACGATGGTGCAACTTCATTATGGAAGAAGATTGACATGGCAAAAGAAACCAATCATAGAATTCCACATTCAGCATTCAGCAATGAAACATCAAGAAATAGACAGATTTATCTTTACTGATACTGAGACACTTGCTTGTTGGATGGCGATTCCCTTAGGACTACATCGAGTACTTGAATGGTATCATGCGGCGCACCCCTTTGTCTTCCCTGCAGGAACTCCTTGAGACGATAAAGGTCTGTTTTGGATGCCAACTTGATAGTGACTTTGAATTTCCTCTCTTTTCTGTTGTGCAGATATAAGGGTTATAATGCTGATTTGAATCACGTAGAAGTAGATGAACTGCTGGAAAACATAGAACCATGAAATATACATAAAAGTAAGTGAAGGAAGGGAATTCACTTCACAGATCCTTGATCATCTTTGTCTATAAGGGTAACCACAAAATCCTTTGAGGTGAATGTTAAAGGTCCAGCAGTGTAGAATCCCTTTCTTCCATCATAAGCAGGTTTTCTACTCTGGAAGTGTGTGCTATTCAAAGCAAGCAGCTCTCTCATTATTGCTCTGTTGACCCCTCGAGATGCAACCTCAGGAGTTATAGAAACCTACACCATATACAATGTCCATGCTGTAAGATACAAACAGTAAAACTGAAACACCAAGAATTACAGGATCAACATTAATCGGGAAAAAACTCTTAAAGCACAACAAAAGAAAATTAAAATAGGGATGAACATAAATGAGCCATATTCAAATCACAGCAAGCTTATCAAGCAATGAACAGAGCATGACAAAAGCAAACAATCCAAGTCTAGAAACCCAAAGAACACTCAACTCTTCCAGTTCTATTTAGGAAAAAAATAAAAATCAAGTGCCATTAAGCATTTTTTAAATCCCACATTTAAGGTTACTTTGAAGCAATGAAATGCTCTAATACCCAACCAAACAACAGAAATGGTAATTGGTTAATTATTTAGCAATACCTTTTGTATTCCCAACTTTTTCTTGGGAACCAAACAGCAGAACAAAGTGTTTACTCGCTAAGATTTGATAAGCATATTTGTGCAACCTATGAATTCAGGTTGGCGAACATCTTACAAACTATTAGGCTGACAAAAAAAGAGAAGAAAAAAGGGTTAAACCCAAAATTGAAACGTTAAGTGCTCAACCTAACTAAATAAGCACACCCAGAGACAGATATTTGCATGGATGCTAGGTTAGCCACTGCTACTAAAACTTTAAACCTGGAAAAATAAATCTTCCTTGCTCCACAAATAAAGCAAAGAGGATATAGTTAAATGAAAGATGATTATCATATTTACCCGTTGAAATAAATAAATAAACAAACCCAAAAATAAATAAATAAATAAAACAGAGAATTAATGGGTCTGAAATTAAGTTTGACGAGATTTTTAAAAAAACAGTTAGAAACTTCCTGAGTAAGATTTCTCGCATTTTGCTTTGTTTCTCTCTCCAAAACACGCACACCCTTTCTTTAAAAACAATTTAAAACAAAAACAGATTCACAAGCCTTTTGTACAGCAAAAGAAAAAACATAACAAAACATTTCTAGTTGATGAAAACACCGAAATTAAAAAAAATATATATAATAGCGTTTTTTTGTAACCTGCGTTTAATTCGAAGTCCATAAAAACAAAGGAGTGACAAATAAAAAGCCAAACAAAGCATGTCTTCTCATAATAACTTTAAACACAAAAACTTCCTTCGATATTTTCCTTCATTTCCTCGCGAACCAAACAGAAACTGAAATAATTAACAAAAAAAAAAAAAATGAGTAGAGAAGAAAAAAAGTTAACATTACATCGTAGTGATGCAAGTCTCGATCAGCAAGCTCAACAAGAAAGTGGTTAGCTCTAATGAGACACCGGGATCCCACCGTACCATGATCAGGTCTTTGAGCGAACTTCACAGAGGAAGCCGGTACGAGTTGCTGCTGCTGCTTCTGTTGTTGCGGTGCAGGAATAGCCGCTGGTTGAGTAGAAGCAGGTGGTTCAGTTTGAACAGTACTGAGCCGCTCCATCTCTCTACCGAGCTGGCTCACAGATGAGATAGAGCCGGCCTCGGACGAAGCCATAGGAGAAGGAAGTGGAGCTCCGCGTCCTCTGCCACGCCCTCCTCCTGTTGTCGGAGCAGGCGAGCCACCACGTCGACCTCTCCCGTACATTGTTTTCGGTCAGAATGCAAGTAAAGGACGTTTCCTATAATAAGGGGAGGTAGATGCTGGGTTTACGAGGGGAGAAATAATAAGAAATAAATCTTCAAGCAAGAAGGACTAATTTATAATTACCTTCGAGATTAAGGGGAGAAAAGAAATATACTCGTGGAGATGGCACTGGATTTGTAGAGTATAAAGCTAGGCCTTGGTTTATATGAGAGGTAACGCAGAGGTGCCTGGGGAGCCTGCTATGCGGTGGGTGACACAAGCATAAAATGAGGAAGAGGGCGGGAAGATGCAAGGGCGTGCATTGCTAATTAAAAAAAAGTAGTGGCATTTGGGTAATTATAAGAAAGACGAACATATTATTATAACGAAAAGAGAAGAAAAAAAAAAGTCAGTTTAGCAGTACAGCAAGCATGCTCCCACCATTATTATAAGGTACATAACCATATCGGGATTACAGTAAGGGTCGGATAGAAAAAAAACAAAATAGCCTTTCTTGTTAAATGTCTAATTTGTTGTTGCTCCTAAGCAAGAGAAATTCAAAAAATCAAATTAATATATTAGAGTTTGTTAATATGACGCTGGTTGTATTTTAAAATATTTTTTATTTAAAAATATATTAAAAAATTAAAAACTAAAATACTGAAAATTAAATTAAAAAATATAATACCATGAATTTTGATTGGAGGATGGAGTTAAAATCCAACAATTGTTTATGGAAAGGGCCAAGAAAAAAAAATTAAAATTATAAGAATAAAAACTAAATTGAAAAATATAATATTTATTAAATTGAAATTGAAAAATAAAATTAAAGGTAAATAAAACTTCTATAAAATAGCTAATAACAAAAATTAAAAATTAAAAGAATAAAAATTAAACTAAGTTGAAACACTAACAACAAAAAAAACTAAGCTGTAATATTAAGGGATTAGAGAATTTTCTTTTAAAAAAAGCCTAATAGTTACAAACTAGATAACTAACATTAACACAAGCCACTCTACATTAAAAAAAACACGATGAAAAAATATTTTTTAATGTCAAAAAGCACCATACACCTGACTTGAAGCATACAAGCGCCTTCCAATACGATATATGTTCATGTTCTTATATGTATATAATCAAATACTAAATTTCCCATGTGAAAGACCAAAAATAAAAATGTTGTAAAAGGACAAAAAAAACCCTTTAACTTTAGTTTTGAAACTTTTGCTATTAAGGATATTTTCATCATTTTATTATTGTTTTTAATTATTCATTAGTTTTTATATTTGGTAAAACACCAAATTGTCCATCAGATAACATTATAATAATAAGAAAACAATTATGAAAATATAAAAATACCTCTTAATGTAAGTTTTAATTTTTTTACTTTCAATTATATTTTTATTATTTTACAGCACAATTAAAATGAGAAAAGATCTATTTGTCTTCTATCAATTTAGTAATAATTAATGTATCTTGTCAAAAAAATTTAATGTCCCTGGAGCAGGTGTTAAATTTTTTTAGTGGAAAAACAAAACTATCGTTTTTAATAAATAATATCCTAAGTCTGGAATTAGAATGTTTTTGGTATACGAATTTAATTTGAACATACTGTCTAGAGAGTTGTTTTAGCAATGAATTATTTTCGAGTATAACCAAGCTTCCAAGTTCTCGTTGAGAATCTCAAGAAAGACACGAAGAACTTTGACTTGGGATTTAGAAATAAAGATAATCTTAAAATTAAATTGTAATAAATTTTATCCATAATAAGTTCCAGTTGTGAAGCTGACAAGTGGGTTCATCAAGCAAAACACTTAAATTTAAGAGGTAATGAAAAATTCAATGCCTCTACTAATTCAATATTTTTTAATCAATGGTCTCTACTCTAGCATCTTCATTTTTTCTCACTCAAATATTTACTTTTGTTACCAATTAAATATAGATTTAACAGTGAAGATAACAAGGATAAAAATATAAGTTTGATCCCTATAAAATATACTTATTAAAAAGAACAGCTACAAACCCGAATAAGACTAGTCTTATCTTTTAAAAGGATATAAGAATATCTGGGTAAAAACAAATATATATATATATATATATATATATATATATAATACTTTTGTTTTTCTATTTGCATCTCTATTTTTTTAATAAAAAAATTAATATTTTCAAATTATTGATGAAAAGTCTAATAAATAAACACAAATTATTTTTTATTGTGGAATCTGTTGTTACAAGAACAAATTTTAAAAATATGATATTAGTTTTTTAAAATATTATATGTATTTTTAAAAAATTTGTTCTTCTTTCTTCCTTGAATTACATATCAAATTAAATTTTATTCCTCTCCACCACCCATTACTAATAGTTAATTAATTTTCTTTCCTTCCACTAACAATTTATCATTTAATTTATTAACATATATACTAAACATATCAAATTAACACCATCTCAGGTTATGCTTGATTTGGATGAAACTTTTGGGAGGTAGACGTTAAGGAGAGATGAAAACGTTAAAGATGTAAAAAGTATACAAGAGATAAAGTATTAACGATGTTTATAGGAGATGAAAAAAATAAAAATAAAAACAGGAGTAATAGAGAGGGTACAAATATAAACTGTTTAAGTTGTTAATAATTATATATATATAAAAAATAATTTAAATTTATACAAGATTCGAAATGAGAAGCAAAAGAAAGAGAAAGAGAAAAAGAAATATTTTAGTATTAGATTAAAAAAATAAAAAACACAAAAATCAATTTTGTTTACTTGTTTTATGGAGTGTAGTTGCGGTTATTTTTTAAAGTGTTTTTCGTATCAAAATACATCAAAATAATATATTTTTTTATTTTTTAAAAATTATTTTTAAAATTAAAACATCAAAACAATTTAAAATATATATATAAAAACTAATTTTTAATAAATTAAATTAAATTTTTATAAAACACGATTTCCATCGCATTTCAAAAGTTCATGCATTGAGCTCTTGAAACTTAATTTCCCGTCCAACAATTTTTTTTTTTGTTAAATGCAAGCAAAGTTGGTGAAAGTTACCCTTATAACAGGTTAATTATATTTAGCAAGGTTAATGACGATCAAAATTTGCATGAATTATTAAAGGATAATAATTATCTAAAATTAATGTTTTTAAAAAACTTAATCCCTTCACATTTTACTTTCAGAATCTTCACCGTATAAATTATAATTATAAAAGAAACTAAAATATTTGTGTTTTTAACTGTTCATTTACGGCAACTCCCCTATCATTTCATTATTAATCATAGCCAATTATTTGCTTTATAGGTCCTTGAAATCTTTTTCATTTGGTCACAGATCTTTATTTCTTTGAAATAAGATTCTTTCAGGTTATATTGACAATTTATGCTCTATTATCTTCTTTGATTTTCATGTTCTTGTTCTTGTGTGTCGGTAAATATTTTGACATATTGAAATACAGATCAATTTTACAAAATAAATAAATTGTATATATTCTCTTAAAAATCAAATTAAAAGATAAGGAATCAAAATTGACATTTCCAAAAATAAAAAACTATTTGGTTTTTTTAGAAGTTCTGATTTGGTCCCTCAAGTTTCACATTATTTTTATTTTTTTGGCTGGATATCATGTCACAAGTAAATAAGGAATCCATGCCGAGGCTTTTTTGTTTTTGTTTTTTTTTTTTTTTTTGAAAATGAGAACGCACTGAGGTATAAACTATAAAGACAAAAATGAAAGGTGGTAGAGGCACAAGAAGAGAATAAAAATTAAAAACTCATAGGCCCTCCCCATTTAGGGAACAAACATGCATCCTTCGTTCTCAATATCCTGTTGCTAAACACTCGAGAAAGAATTCACTTATTGCAACGACGGTCCATTATATATCAAAGAAAGTGTGCTACATGATCTATACTTGCATCATGCTTAAGTAATTATTTATGTAACCATTGTTGCATTGACTCTTTTTTCATTGTTTGGCTTTGGCAATACTTGTTTATCCACTAATCCCTCCCCACACTTGAGAAAGGGTGGTATTTTAGGTTCCGTTTGTTTTGTTGGAAAGTAATTTTTTTTAAGTGAATTTCAAAAAAGTAAATTATTTTTTGATATTTGGTAGTATAATAAAAAATATGCTGAAAAATACTTTCAAGTGTTTAGTTATGTCATGAAAAATGAGCTGAAAAATAATTTATTAATGTTTTTTTTTAAGTTTATTTAAATAATGAGAAACAAATCTTACAAATTAAAAAGTTGAATGATAATGAAATTGAAAAAAAAAATAATTTTATAAATTAACTCAAATAAAATAAATAATAATCAAAATAATAGAGATCAAATCTAAAAAATAAAAAAAATTAAAAGATGAAGAAATTAAAATAATAATAATTAACATTTAATAAATTATTTCAAATAAAATAAGTAACAATCAAAAGAATGAGGACCAAATTTGATAAATAAAAAAATTTAATTAAAAAATTATAAGCGAAAAACAAATAATAATTATAAAAATAAGGATCAAAGTTAATATAAAAAATAAATTCTAAGGGATTAAATTAAAAAACAAAATATATATAGCAATCAAAAGTTTGAGAATCAAATTTAATATAATGATCAAATAATATGATATTTTTAAATTTTTCACAATTTTCATAAAGTATTTTCCGTTTAAAATAAAAAAAAAACTTTCCTGCAAACCAAATTAAATTTTTCTTTAACCGGAAAGTGTTTAGTTTTTTAACTAACTTTTTTTTTAATGATAAATAAATACAAAATAATTTAAAAAATTATTTTTAAAAAATTACTTTTTAAAATACAAAAACAACCTTAGAAAATGACAGGATGTATAATTATTTGCACCAAGTATGTAAAAAACAACTTTGCTTTTGACTCATACCCAATTCCTTTTCTTTTTCTCCTTTTTTGAGGATGACTGATTATATACCACCTTCTGTCTTTTACTCTTTAACCATGTCGTGGTCCTTAACTCCTGATGCCAATTGGAATTCCCGAAGACTACATGAGTGTGGATGTTAATGGGAAGCACACGTATAATTAACCAGTTTAACCTAGAAAAAGTACAAAAAAAAAAATCAATTCTTGAGTTTTGAGAACCAAAATCTATGGACATCAAGCAATTACCAGTCTGCTTGGTCATTAAATTATATGCCATATTCTAATTAGTTAGTTTTTTTTTTTTTAAAAAAAATAAAATCAAATCCCTTCTTATCATGTGCTTTATTTATAAGAGATCTCAAGAACTTGAGTACTCCACATAAAATCAAAAGGGTAAACTGAAGAAAAAGGAAAACAAACTAATTCCAACTAACTAGTGAAGTTTTATTGCAAGTAATGATTTCCCATTTGAAAAGGAGATGTCTGCTTTTTTCTCCTGCTAAATTCCAATAACAGATTCCAATTAGCTAGCACATATCTGGAAGACCTTGTCTTCTGGATCATTTCATGCTTTTTACATAAAGCAAGCATCCGATCCCTCTGTGTATTTTATTTCCCTTCATGTCTTTCCACCCGCTCAGATGCATCCTTGGAATCAATTTTTGATTGGTGTCATTCTCTTGCCATCATTTCGACCACCTCCTGATCATATCCACACCTTTTTCTTTACTATATATGAATATTCAAAGACCAATATATGCAACAATATATAGCAGCATATTCTCATAGTCAATTACCCTGAAAAGCATGCATCAATCCCAATTCAATCCTCATAATTCAGAACCTTGACTAATTTCCTCTTGCTCTATTTTGACCATGCGTTCAAGTTGTTGAGCAACCTCTCTCATGCTAGGCCTGTCTGCTTTCTTCTCCCTCAGACAGGCGAAGGCGAGCTCTGAGAAGAGGTGTACACTGTTCAGTACATTACTTGATGGTTCCGTGCCAATTAGCCGTTGATCGACAACCTCCATGATTGCACCTTTTTTGGCTGCCTGGCTCACATAGATAGCTAGGTTTACATCATCTTGATCTCGTGAGAAGTCGATGGCCTTTTGAGAAGTGAGAAGCTCTAACAGCACAACCCCATAACTATAAACATCACTTTTGTCAGTTAACTGGTAGTTTCGATAGTACTCAGGATCCAAGTAACCTAATGTTCCTTGAGCACAAGTCGAAACATGGCTCAGCCCTGGACGAGCCAGTCTAGAGAGCCCAAAATCTGAGACTTTAGCGTTGAATTCGTCATCTAGTAGTATATTTGTTGACTTGACATCTCTGTGATAGATGGGAGTGTACGTCCCGGAATGCAAATAGGCCAACGCTTCAGCAGTTTGCCACGCAATTCTCAACCTCTCTCTCCAACCCAGAGAGGTACTGGAGCAATTTCCATGTAAATGATCATAGAGAGTCCCATTAGAAATGTATTCATAGATCATCAAAGGTTGCTCACCTTCCACACAGCAACCCAAGAGTCTAACCAAGTTCTTGTGATTGACTTGTGAAAGTATTCCGACTTCGTTGAGTACTTGTTGGGTGCTTTTGAGGTTTCCGACTTTAGCTGACTTAACAGCCACCGCAGTTCCATCTTGAAGCTCACCTTTATAGACTTCTCCAAATCCACCACTCCCCAAAATCCTATCTTGCGAGAAACCATTTGTTGCTTTCTTCACCTCTTTCAACTGGAACATCCTAGCATTTTTCCCACTATCACTTGATTTTAACATGTCTTCTCTTGCCTTGTCTAACTTTGCTTGATTGAAACGTTTTGAGGACTTGCGTACAGTAATTAAAACTATTATTGCTCCAAAAGAGATAAAGCAGATTACCCCTACTGAAACCTCTAAACCCAGGAGGCCTGCAGCTTTCGATTTATGCTTGTTTCTAAAGCAAGTTCCACGAACATGGTCCCAGTAATAGCCCCTGTTACAAAGGCAGCGAGAGAGGCCACTCCTTCCAGCAGGTAAACACTTTGAGGGTCCAGAACAATCAAGCTTGGAGTTACAGATAGGTTCTGGCGGAGAAGCCCATTGAATTTCTACCCCCTCTTCCCATTGACTAGCTGGCTTTTCAGGATCCAAATTTAGGATGCTTCTAAAGGCTTTACAACCTGAATCGTGAAGCCGAATCCTGTAGGCTGAGGGCATTCCGCCTGCAACAAAGGTGCAGCAGGGCCTGAGATCAGGACTGCCGGCACACTTAAGCGCTCGGTTTTTGTCAACGTGTCCTGAGCTCTCCAAGTAGCGATGACAGAGACTAGAAGGAGTGCAATTGAGAGGAGCGAGCAAGAGCCGAGGTGAACAGTTGTAAAGAAAGATAGTGTTAGAGAAAGTGAGATTAAAAGGGAGTGTCTGGTTTAATCTCAGGCCCTCGCTCACTACCATGTCTTGAGTAACACATGCACTAGAAGCCGGCACCCATGGTGATGGTTGCACCACCATGCGCTGGAATGAGGCCATGATCCTCAGTACAAGGTAAGAACTTCCATTCATGGCATCAAAATAAAGTTTCTGAGAATGGGAATCGCAGCGAAGATGATAGTTTGGATCACCACAGGTTGACTTTGTGCTCAAAGGATATGGAACTTGTATTGAACCACAGTTGGGACAAGTCTTCTGAGAAGAACAAAAACAACTAAGGAGAAGCAGGAAACAGAAACAGCTAACAATGAAATTAGGAGGGGTTGCAAAAGGTTGATCAGCTGTGATCATCTTTTTTGAGCGTGGAGATGAATTGAAGAGCTGGAATCAGAGAAGTTATGTGGTACAAGGAGGAAGGTAGGATTGAGGCTAAATAAATAGAAGGCAAAGAAAAAAAACAGAATAAAGTGGTTGAAAGGACAATTTGGAGAGAGGCTGCAAGAGAAGAATCTATATATGTGCAAAACACATCAACTTTATAAATTTATTGGACTGTTTGATTCCTCCTATGATGTGTTGCGTAGTAGGTTTGGAATTTTCTTGCCTTTTATGCTTCTATATAATGAAAGCTTTCGCTAGAAAAAGGTTCCATATTATAGTCTTGTTGCCCTTCACGTTTTCTTCTTCTTCTCATTCTATCAATTTCAAATGGTCCAGCACTATAATATTTAATTAAACTAGAAATTCCACTACATTTTTATTACCTTAATTAGCCATATGCGAACACAAGTACTAACTGACCCGCACAACATGGAAAAACTATAGAAGGGTTACATGCTTCAACACAATTTTAGGAGTTTCCCATGTCATTGACCTTGCTAAAATTAAGGAACTGGTCAATTTGGTTTCAGGGGAGATTTTCCCTAAAGAAAATGCTAGAATGCTAGAAATGTTGTTTGCCATAAGTTAGCTATATTACTTCTTCATCTTTTTTGGCATTTCAATATAATTAAATTAGAGAACTAATTTTCTATAGGAAATTGACCTGATATGATCTATTTAACTTGACAAGTCCAATAACAAATCGACATCCAATAAAAATATAGTTTAACTAAAAAACATTAAGGCAATTTTTTTTAAATATTGAAATAATAACATTTTAAATCGATTCAAATCAACTTGGGTTAACTTGTCAAACCCACTATCCAGGTCCTAAGAGTCTGATAATTAACTCGATAGAAAATAAATATTTTTTAATTAAATCCAATTCTCAATCAACCAAATGTTCAAGGATGAAATTAAAAATAAAATTCAACTAAATAAAGTTGAGTCAACATAAATTAACCTGTCAAACTTGGATAATGAGACCCGAAAAACCCCATCAAAAAATTAAAAGTAATTATAAAGCTCAATTACCATTCAACTGAATGTTGAAAGATAACATAAAAAAATATCTAATTAAAAAAAAAGACACAAGAAACCACCCGAATCAATATACGAAACCCGCGACATGGGTCATGAGACCGAGATAACATTATAAAACGCAAACTAAAAAAAATTATGAAGCCTAGTTTATAATCAACTCAATATTAAAGGATGAAATTGAAAAAAAAATCAACTAAAAAAAGGAGAAAAAAAACCTAAGTCAGCCGGCTTAACCTATCCAGGTCATAAGATCGTGATAACTCCGTATAAATCAAATAAAAAGAATTATGAAACCTAATTTTCAATCAACCTAATGTTGAAGGGCTAAATTAAAAAAAAAACAAAAAAAATTGACCCAAATAAACCCGAGTTAACCTGTCTAACTTAGTTCAGAAGATTAAAATAACTTCATAGAAAGAAAACAAAAAAAAAAGTTATAAAATTCAATTTCCAATCAACTAATATTGAATAATAAAATTGAGAAAACCTTACTAACTCACAAAACTAATAATTCGGGTCATAAGACTGTAATAACCTCATAGAAAACAAATTAAGAAATAATAATGAAGCTCAATTCCCAACTAACCCAATAATCAAGCATGAAGTTGAGATAAAAATTAATTAAAAAAATTACAAAAAAAAAAATCTAAGTTAACACAGATAACCTGCAAAACTCACAATCTAGGTTATAAAACTATGATAACTTCATAAAAAATTAACGTTGAAGAATGAAATTGGAAAAAATATAAAATTATATATCTTCTCTTTTCTTTTAAATTCATAGTTTGTTTTTGATATAAACTTAAACTCTTACATTTATATTAGTTTCTGTTTTTATTTTTTAGTTTTATTTTAGTTTTTTGTTTGGAATATGGAATCAAAAACTGGCTACAAAAATGGTTCTACTGAAACTTAGCATCATATACTTGACATCCCCATTCATTTTTTAAGTTGTTAGTAAAAATTAATGGAGAAATGAAGCATAGTGTAAGATAACTATCTTTCATGTCATATTACTCTTTTATTAGAGGAAGTCACATGAACTTTGTGGAATTAATTTACAATACTTTCATAACATAAATTTATTTTAGTTCATGAAGAATTCTTAATATTAGATAATCACATTATTAATATTCTACATATAGGTATTGGAATAATTAAAAGGACACTTTGAATGTAGAATTTAAAATTAATTCCTACACTTGCCTTTAATTTTAAAAATCTTGCAATCCTTGAGTTTTGAAAATATATTAGAGGATCATCTTGAAGATGTTAGAGTATCATTTTATCATGGTTGATGAATCATTATCATCTCTTTCAAATTATGATAATTATTTTGCTTGTATGTAAAACTAATATTTTATTTTCATTTTACCTAATGAAAATAATTTTAGCATTTGAGATTTCTCTTTAATTTTGTAATTTTTTTGATAAATAATACAATAAGTTATTCGCAATATCATAATAAAAAAAGGCAATAAATAATCTCGCTAAAAGAGTTCTCAAGCTAAAAGAGTTCTCAAGCTCTACTATTAGCAATTAAAGGTGTTAAAAAAATCAATCAATCTATAATATTTATATTATCTGACCTGACTCAACTCATTAAAGTCAAATAACATGGATATTACAAATGATGGTGGGTAAAAAACCCTAAAAAAATAGATTTCATGAATGGCAGGTCAGAATTTTTAAAACTCGATCAACCTGACCTAACTCGTGTACTTATATAGCTATTATTTTTTACAATTAAATTGATGCTTCTATTTTAGTCCATTGATTCAGTTGATATTTTAAGCCTAAATTGCATGTTACAATTTATAGCAGGTTTTGAGATAATTTATTGATTAAAATCCTAGCTCTAATTAAGCTCAGCCCATAAAAATTAGCAAAATAAGGTCATTATATAGATTTATGTAATATCTATAAAACATTTAGCCCAATATAATATATCAAACTTACTCGAGTCCAAAAACCAATTGAATGGATCGGGTTTCCTATTAGAAGTTAGGTTAGATATAATTAGGAGCTTAAACTTGGCGCAATTATATTTATGAACACTGTACTAAAAATATCTCAATTTTATGCTTTCTAAGATTATAATTGCAATTCAAATATTTATTTTGTAAAAGCTAAAATAAAATATTTTTCATTCATAAAAACCATCTTTTCATTTACTTTGCATGCAAAAATTCATTTCACAGTAATTTTAATTAAACACATATTTCTAAAACCTATTTTTAAAAAAACAACAACCAGAAGTGTTTACTTTTTTAATCTTTTTCCACAATTGCAAACATACATATACACGTGGATGGTAAACCATAAGTTAGAATAATAATCGGCAACAGGTGTGCACAAAGATAATAAACGAACCACCCGAAGCCAATTCATCTACTTTTGTCAGCAGAAAATAATAAACACGAACAAGGACTTGGAAAGCTAAGACGTGTGAAGATCTCTTGTGACAAACAGATCAAAGGGTGCATTGGTGATCGGTTATTTAAAAAGTTGAGTATTTTAATAATTATGCACAATTTTGCATTTACCTTTTTTTTTATCCAATCATCTCATTATAAACTTAAGATTTTTTACCATCGTTTAAAAAAAAAAAATGATATTTAGAAGTTTGATAACAATTATTTTTTAAAGTGCTTTTCATTTCAAAACACATTACAATAATAATTTTTATTTTTAAAAAATTATTTTTAATATCAGTACAACAAAATAATTTAAAAATATTAAAATATATTAATTTAAAATAATAATAAAATATTTTTAAATCTTTTCAAAATCATTCCCCAACCACAGTTGTAAACACTTATTAAAACTCACGCCCACTGGATAATGGTCTAATAAATTTCCATGTTCAAACACGCTTTAACGGTTTTCTTTAGGGTAAGCATTTGTGATTTTCGGCCTTTCCACTGCAAAAATTAAGTATTTCTGCCGACGCAGATTCTCCAGTGATAAACCCAAAACCCGTCGCTAGATCCTTTAGCTACGAAGAAAAGCAATTTCGTGGCCAATATCCCCATCAGCGGGCCGTCACCACAGCTTCTCGAGATAAGGACCTTTTAAATTGTATAGTGTTTGTTAAAATCCCATTAAATGAATTTTGTTTTTAGAAAAATAAGGTTATATATGTGCGTGTGCGTGTGTTCATTTCTAGAAGGTGAATGACCTACTCGTTCAATCTCCCAAGTTTATTTTCATTCTGCCTAATAAATCCCTACTGTATTGTACTTTCTATAATAAGTTTTTGGAAAATTCTTGCAACAAATTTAGCATGTAATAAGCTCTTTTCACTTATAAAAAGCAATTCATCTCGGGTTATAACGACACTTGGATTACGGGATTTGTTTGCTTTTATATATATATATATATATATATATATATATATATATATATATATATTGGTGTCACTACGAATATGGTAGCAGAGTTATGAAGCATGCGTGTGGTCATGCTCACTTAAACATCTCTTTTGCGAGACTAATATTGACTTCACTTAAATAAGTAATATTTAGGAATGTGGTTTAAATTGTGTTTTTTTAAATTTTAATTTAAAAAAAAATTAAATTTTTTATGTTTTTAGATTTTTTAAATATATTTATATTAAAAAAATTAAAATTAAAATTATATATATTATTTTAAAACATTTCTAAATAAAATACACTTTAAACTATAATTACCACCACAGTCCCAAATACTCCTTTACATGGAATTTGTAAGTATGTATGTATAGCAGTTTTCTAAAATCCAATTGTTTTCTTATAGTAATCAAGATTTTAAATTGGATTATATAATAATTAATGTGTTAAATACGCTACTACATTTGATTCTTTTTTATGCTCATTTTCTGTTTACTCTTGCACAGCATAAATATTTTTTTAAAAAAAGAAACAAAAGGCACAATTAACGCAACTTGAGGGGAGAAAAAGGGAAATTACAATATTGAATAATGCCTTGCTTTTTTTTTTTTTTTTTTTAAATTCGAATAATGCCTTGCTGGTTATGGAAGTTTAGACTTTCCATGTTTAATTTAATGCGCGTGCATGCATTATAAATTGACACCTTTTGAGTGGAACTTTTCCATATAATAATAATTGATCGTGTACTTCATGATTTGTAACTTTTCATTATGATATTAAGATAGTGTTGGTAGATGCTGTAAAGATTTTTTTAAAATAATTTTTTATTTAAAAATATATTAAAATAATATATTTTTTAAAAATTATTTTAATATATCAAAACAATTTAAAAATAAAAAAATTAATAATTTTTTTTTTGTTTGGACTGTATTTCTAAATGGCACCTAAATACTGTTGATTATTTTACGATAAAAATAAATAAATAAAAAAACAAATGTGTAGTTTTTTTTTTTTTCTATCATAGTTGTTATCTTCACGCGTGTAGCGTCTGCAACTAGCTGTGTCCTCCGATTTGAAGTTCAAGGATATTTGATCCATCAAAACTTGATGATCCATTGAATATTTACAATTAAAAATGGACGGTAGAATTGTTAATAAGAACAACCCATAACTATTCCAATCTAATAATTAAACAAACAGCACAGAGAAATTATATTCACATTGAAATCATATTCCTTTTTTTGGTCCTTCTAAATGATATTATTTTATGAGTATGTTTAATATTGCGACGAATACACGGCTTGCTTGGAATTTAAAAAAAAAATTATTAATTTAAATTAATTTTTTAAAATTATTTTTAATATTTTAATACTAAAAATAAATTTTAAAATATAAAAATATATTATCTTAATATATTTTTAAAAAATATATTTTAAAATATAATTTTTATCATACTTCCAAACGGGGGAAGAATCTCCGTGTGGTCACTGAGAGACAGAATTAAAAGGAATAGGATCTTCAGCATGCTTATGGAAAGGACAGCATATTATATATGTCATGATTAAATACGGCATTTGTTAGAAAAGAGCATCCAACATTAGTGGATGGCTATATTACATTAGTGGATGGCTATATTCCTAATTATTATAATCATGTAGATATAAATTAATTTCCAAATAAATGAAAAAGAAAAACACGTGGATTTAAATTTTTAATTAAGAAGGCCGGATAAAAATAGTTTGTCATCTATAGTTTGTCCCGATAACCCAATTTGTTAGGAAAATTATTTAGATTTAATTTGACTTTCTTGGCAATTAAGGAGGAAAGGGAGTAAAAAGAAAATCAAGCATCAAGGAAATGGCATCAAAATAATTTTCGTATGGATAATAACGACTATATATGATGGTATTTGAAATAGAAGAGTTTGGCCAAATCCTAATACCCATATTTGAGTATCAATGCCTCCTTTAAAAAGAAATATTTTGAAACAAAACAATCTTCAACTTTCCAGAAAAAAGAACACAGATGAATAAATGTATATAGATTATTAAATCCGTAAGTGACCATGTTTATTGAATTATTTGAATCTTTTTTAGATTCTTAAATTATATATATATATATATATATATATATATATATATATATATATATATATATATATATATATAATGATTATAGTTTTGGGATTTCATGCCGATTTGACTTTATAATTTTTAAAATATATACATGAATTTGTTGAGTTAATAATGTACTTAGAGTGTGTTTGGTATTGCGGTAACTGTTTTGGTTGTGGTTTGAAAAAAGTTATTTTATAAAAAGTATTTTTAGTTGAGGTTGGTTTGAAAAAATAGATGTTTGGTTAAAACTGTGGTTGAAATTAGGTTGAAGAAAAAGTAGTTTTAATGTGTTTGGTTAAGAATGCTTTTGAAATTGAGGTTATAAAATAATTTTTAAAAATATATATTAATATCGATGGTTTTTAATTTAAATATTATGGATTTAACTATTGCTATTACATCATGAAATAAATCACACTTTATATATATAAAAAATTACTTTAACAGAAAACTATCTACAATTCCATTACGTACAAAATTCATCCGACAAGAACTACAAAATTAGGTAAAATATTATCAAGAATAAAATTAAGATTACAGTGCGAGTAAATTTAATTCACCTTAAACTAATTTATAAAAAAAACAAAAAAAACATTTGTTGTTTATGTTCATGTGAACAGTGCGAGTGAAATCAATTAACTGCACTAGTTTTTTGAAAGGAAAAAAAAAATTGTTCAGTGAACAGTGAAGGCATGCTCCACTGTTCACTGAACAGTAGAGCATGGATCAGATTTTGGCCATGCAGGAAGCAGCTCCAAGTGCGTCCTTTTTTCTTGTGTTTCAAACACAGTAGATCGTGGGACCCATGAACAGTAACAAGTGTTTGCTAATTAATCAAACAGCCTGTTGCATGAAATCGCAGGAAACGTGGACGCTACCATATTGCCAAAGGGTTTCTTAAATTGAAAGGCTGAAGTTGTTAGAAAAAAAATCTCTTCTCCTTTAGTATTGAAGCATGTTTGAATCATGCAAATATTTTCCATAAAATTTATTTATCACTATTATATTAATTGTGGACAAATCAGTTCTTTAACACTTTAAATGCAAAGTGAAATAACTTAAATATACTTAAAAGCAAAAATAAAATAAAAGTGTGGTCTAGAGGCTTTTTCGGTCTTCTAACGCTTTGATTAAATGGTGAAATAATTACATTGCCCTTAAAAAAATTGATGGCCAAGAGTTCTTTTTTTTTTTTTTTTTGTATTTTCATCATAGTTTTTAGTTATAGTTAATTTGAATAAGGAGCAATTTAATATTTTAACATATATAAAAAAAATTAAAAAAAATAGTTGACATGTGTGAAAGGCGTTTGCGCTCTTTGGGCATCATATTGCACGTCTTTCTTCCGTAATGGCTTTGAAAATGTGGCATCATCCTCTTTCTAGTGGCCAAACACGTGTGTATGGTGAACTAACAGTTGGGCTACAACAAACTTTTTTCTTTTTCTTTTTCTACCTTTTTTCCCTTTCCTCACCTTAGATTTCACACCAGCTCTTTCAAAAATTAATTGTGTTCAATTTTTGTTTTCATTCATTTGATTGATATTTATTTTGTTTTTTTAAGTTTGATAATTTTTTTCAATTTCATCCCTCAATATTTTTTATTTATTTTTTTATTTAATTTGATTCTCATTCTTTTAATTGATATACTCCATTTATATGACTTCGGAAGCCACATCTATTAATTCTTCAACCTTAAGCATTTTCTCATTAAGTCTTTTAAGGTATGCATTTGTGGTCTCATCATCCACTTAAGTGATCCTAAAAAACTTTATAAAACTCCTTTTTGTTGGGGTGCTTGTAATGAATCTTACCATTAACTTGGTACAATGGTCACCAAAGCTTGAGATGGAGTTTTGATCCAAATTATTGTAACATGCAAGTATCGACTCCCTGAAAGTTGTGAGAAGGATCTTACACATGGCATAGTTATCCTGGATTACCAATTACAGGTTGCTTCGCACATTCTGCATGTGTTCCCTTAGGGACCATCATAATTATTCAAGGTCATCTTAGATATAGACATCCTCATTTATATATTCCCATATAGGTCGCTTTTCATTCCAATATTTGTAAAGTTCTTGAGGGCTCGAGGTTTTTGGCATGGAATGACGAGATTGATGGATAACCTCTTTCCCATGATGACCAGATAGACGTCTAGAATACTCTCTGTGTGCACAAGCATCATGGCGACATAAGAGCTTTTTGGAATGGCTGGATAACCTTTGAAGGTAAAACCCCCCCATCATTTTATTTTTCCCATATTCTTCTAGGCAGTGTAACTATTTGCGGAGATAGGGTGTGGCCTGCTATGGTGGAGATGTATATAAAGGTGCAGTTGCTTATTGAAGTGATGCCGAGACCTGTTTTAGTGGCGATTTTTTTTTTTTTAGCTCATGGGTTGCCAATACTGCTTGGTACTACCTGGGTGAGGAGTTGCACTTGGTTAATGAGTTATGGAAGGTTTGATTGAGCATAAGTGTTTGTTATGCAAGGAGATCTGTTACACGTTTTATTCTAGGAATGTCTTGATTGTCTATCATTGATTATAAATAAAGATATCAATAAACCAGTTCTGGAAGAAATAATTAATGGCTTTATTATCTGAGTTTCCCAACGATGACATCAATTGATGATGTCTCAAAAATTGATATGTTGAGGAACAAGGTTCTTTGGTTTTTGGATAATAGTTAATCAAATATTCATTTTTAATATTCCTTTCTATATAGTCGAGGAAGTACATAATTGATGATAGAAATCTTGGTACTTGCAAAATAGTTTTTTTTGGTGGAATTTGGGACCCTCCATTAATAAAGTTAGTAACTTTAAGTGGAGATTGTAATAAATAAAAGAAAACACTTTAAATTCAAAGAGCTAGAGTGTTTTTTTTCTTAATTTTGTATGATAAATGCTCTAAGAATTAAGGTATGAATGCTTGGAGAATAGAAAAAATAAACTATTTACCTGGATAATTCAATGAATATTTATAATCTCTGAACTTGTTTTAATGAAGTGGAGAGACTTAGGTGTCATTTAGTCCTGATGGCATTAATAAAGGATAAAAAACTTTGACTCATCAGTAATAAGAGACAAATATTCCTTATAGAGTATTAATGAGGTGAAAATATAATAGGTTTTTTGGAGATCTTTTATACACCTACATATAAGATCGCAAACTAACTTTTAACACAACAGAAGAATAAAATAATGTTGTAATTGTTACAATGAAACATTATTTTTTTAGTTTTTGTATAATAATTTTTTAAAAAAAAATGTGAAGAAAAAAAATTACAAAAAAATAAAGATAGGAGCAAAATAGTATAAATAGGCCAAATGTAGAGTGATAAATATTCAAAGTGTAAAAATAAAAAAGAAATACTTTTTTCCAAAAAAATATGTAAAGAAAAAACAAAAACAAATTACAGAAAATAAAGATAAAATAATAATAATAATAAATAAACCAAATATATAATAACCAAGTGTAAATAATACCTTAAAACCCTACCATATTCAATCACTAACTAACTTAACTCGGTATGCCACTGGATGATGGTTGTAAATACTGAATACTTAAGAATAATGACCATTCTTTTTCGGTCCATGTTTAGACTCTATGCAGCAGGCTTAATGGGGGCCCAAAAACCAGAAAGATGGGCCACATCGAAGTAGTAGTTTGTTGGGATCAAGATTCGGCCTTGATCGTTTCATTATATATGAAGTTGTTCCGTAACTTCAGTAAAGAAAAAGGATGTGAACGGTATTTGTACACAAATTTTAGAATCTTCCACTAATTACCTCAATGATATACTTTAAAGAAAAAGATGCGAAAACAAAATAAATACCCTAATTATGAGAATATATCTTTCAATTCTCTCTCAATCATGTAACTAATACTCTAATTTTTTGTATTTTTTAATTTTTGTATAAAAAATATCTTGTTTGAGAATACTATAATGGTAATTTTGGATACGATCCTCTTTCCAAGATATTTCATTGAAGTTAATGCAACAATATATATTTGTACTATATGGACCAATGCATATTTATATTATTTACTTTAGAGGATGAGCATAATGAATATTTGTTTGTTGTTATGTTTGGATTGAAGTTTTAATAAAATTTATATATTTATTTTTATTTAAAATTAATTTTTTAATAATTTTGATGTATTAATATAAAATATATATTTTTTTAAAAAAATATTGTTTTGATACTTCAAAACGAAAAAAATTTAAAAAATATATTTTTTTATATTTTCAAACACCCTTAAATTTATATAGATAATGAATTAAAATTTATTAACAAACTCAACCCCGCTAAATGGAGAGCTCAAAGTCTGATGAGGCTAAGTATGTCCAAATCAACATGCAGCTAATTAATATCCATTAATCACAAGTTATATTTATTAACTTGTATGTTATATTCATTAACTCATGGAGTTAATTACTGCAAGTATTTGGAGTAAATTTTAATTCATTATCTATGAAAATATTTAATTTTATTTTATAGGTTAACCTCATTGTTTTATGGAGTCTTAACCAATCCATTCATCAAACCAATAAGGTTTATTACAATCATTTTTATTCACGTTAATCAAAGTACTTTTTTGCATCAACGGTATAGCTCCTGCTGTTGTTTGAGGGTGTGCGTAGTCTAAATAAAGATTGGCAAATTTTAACTTTTAAAATTAATTTTTTATATTTTTAGATGATTTTAATTTGTTGATATAAAAATAAAATTTAAAAACTAAAAATAATATATTATTTTAATATATTAAAAAAATATTCAAAACAATATTACTACTAAAACCATCCTCACATTATATGAAATCTTTAACCCTTTGTTTAAAGAATCTCTCTATTTAAAATGAAAATAAAAATAAATACAATTCTTTGTTCGTGTGCAGATCAAGAAATTGAATTGGTAGCCCAGTACGCATCAACAGAGATATGTAGTTTGAAGGGGATATGTAGGGCGGAATCCGACGACCGGTGATGTACTGATATTGCTCATAGGAGGAGAAGCACACTGAGACACAATATTTTACGTGGTTCAGCAAAATTGCCTACATCCACGGGAGAGGTTCATTTTATTTAGGAATAGAGAAAGGATACAATAAATACATGGAGGAGGATCACATCCACTCAACTCCCATCTCTCTTGCTGCCCTTGCAGCTACTGCAATGGCTGCTGCCATTGCAGCTCTCTCTTTCTCTCTAATCCCTTCACATGCTCATTCTCTCTCACACATTGCTCTCTAAGATCATGCCTCTTTTATAGGCATCAATGGCAGCTTTTCTTGCTCCTTTGTCATCAATGGTGGCTGCCAAACTCATCTCTTCTTCAACAAAGACTGCTACCAACTTCTTTTCTTTTTCAACAATGATAGCGACCAAAATCAATGGTTGTAGTCATCATTTGTTGTATATATAATGACAACAAACCTAACAGGATATTCTTTTGAATGAGGATCACATGGAACATTGTTTGCTTGGGATACCTGAGGAGTTTTCTGGCTGCAGTCCAATGAATTGGGAAAGCCGATTCATGTCAGGTCTCAGTCAGGTCAAGGTATTGCAGCGCCTCAATAATTCTTCTATAGTCTGTAGTGTCGGCAGGTCTGAACCATCTGTTAAAACTAGTGAGGTGCTAGTTGACATTAAAGGTGGTTCCAGCAACACTCATGAAGGGACCGCAAAATAAAAATAAAATGTAAAATGACCACATTTAATAATAATAAAAATAATGTAACGAGTATAAATCGACAAGATATGACCATGTTGTTGACTTAATAAAACCTTTCCAAACTATAAGCCGACAGAAATTGTGCAAAAGATTTCCATGTTTATTTGTTTTGTGCTCATTGAAATTGCTTGCATTAGGAAAAGCAAGATGGAAACCTTCCCTGTGTTAACAAAATATTTTTCAGGCATTTACTCGGAAGTGCAATGGGAGTGGATTAATGATTGTTTTTTTAAATATTTTTTATTTAAAAATATATTAAAATAATATTTTTTTTACTTTTTAAAAATTATTTTTTACATTAACACATGATTTAAAAACATTAAAAAATATTAATTTAAAATATAAAATTTTTAAATATTTTTAAAACATAAAAATATTCAGTGTTGCCGTGATGGAGCATGCCGAAGCACCATTAGTAATTAGTTTTTTTGAGCTTTTTCTATGAAATCATAAATATATATGTATAAAAAAAACGTGTTGTGCTAACCCTTTGCTTTTTTTCTCTTGCATGCATGAAACTTGTCCCAAGAGCTTTTTCTATCAAATCATAAATAAAAACGTGCTGTGCTAACCCTTTGTTATTTTTTTCTCTCTCGCATGCATGCATGAAAACTATCCCATGAGCCTTTTCTATCAAATCATAAATAAAAGAACGTGTTGTGATAGCCCTGTAATATTAGGTTTTTTAAAATATTTTATATTTAAAAATATATTAAAATAAAATTTTTTATTTTTAAAAAATTATTTTGATATCATTATATAAAAAAAATATAAAAACACCAAAAAAAATTAATTTAAATAAAAGAAATTAAAAAAACATTTAATTTTTTTCAAAAATATTTTTAAAATTTAAAAAGCACGCAGTAAGCCTATGACATAATTTTCATGTCAATTCATAAAAAAAGAAAGTTGATAAGAGACGTCTAGCGATATAGGTGGCTTTTTTTTTTTTTTTCCAGATCATAAATAATTCATTAACCCAGCTACCAAGTCCTCGTCACTTTCTACAAATATTATAAATTTTATTTTCTAATACTTAATTTTAGGATTTTAACCTGAAAAAAAAAAAACAGATTAAAGAGGATCTTGTTAATACTTGATGGATCATCGTTTTCCAACTATCAATAAAATCATTCAAATCTCTGAGAAAAAGAAAAATAAAATAAAATTCTTACATCCCTCGGCAGCAGCGTGGAAAATCCATTTTTAAGAGAGTATGATCTTGTTAATCCAAAGATACCCCACCCTAGCTGGGTGTCGCTCTTTGGTTGGCTTTCTTACAATTCCAAATCAGCGGCAAGTAACGGAGACCAAAATTCACAATAAAACCCCCCTACGGCTTCTCCCTTCCAATCCCACCCCGCCCTTCTCTCATACAAAAACACCAAAAGAAATGGAGGCTCTCCGTCTACAGCCACCACGGGGACCACCACTCCTCCTCCCAAGCCTCTCCAGATTGGCCTCACAAATCCTCACTAGACCCCACTACAATCCCAACAAGTCAATCAAGCCGTTCATCAATGCCACCCTATCAAAACCCACCGCGGAGATCCCTCCATTGTCAACTTCATCATCTTCCTCCCACGACAATCCCTTACGCTCCTCCACGCTTTCTTCACCTCCATATCCCGCGAAGAAAGTCTCTGCAAATTCTCTGCAATACCCGTCCGGTTACTTGGGTGCCGTACCGGAACGTGCTGTTAATGATGGCGATAATGAGAGTATAATAAATGCAATGGAGTATTTGACGAATATACTGTCGTCAAAGGTGTATGACGTTGCGAATGAATCTCCATTGCAGCTAGCGCCTAAGCTCTCTGAGAGATTAGGAGTCAACATTTGGCTCAAGAGAGAGGATTTGCATCCGGTAAGAATATTTCAAATATTTCCATCTTTTTACTGCTAGCTTTTGGAAGCTTATTATACTTCTTGGTAGTTTGAATTTGAGCTCATAGTGAATTTGATCTTGTATTGAGACTGGAAACTTGATTGTAATTTTGAGCTGTTTCAATCAAAATGTGTGTATTTAGCAGCCATAAATGTGGTTACTTTTCAGTTGTTTTTTTTTGTCAACCCTGAATAGAAACTGGATGCGGGTTTTCATGCTTGAATGCAAAAAATGGCTTCTTCTTACGTCAATTTGATACTGATGGGTTTGATCGATATTTTTTTAGGTCTTTTCATTTAAGCTGCGTGGAGCTTACAATATGATGGCAAAACTTCCAAAGGAACAGCTGCAAAGAGGAGTTATCTGCTCGTCAGCTGGAAATCATGCCCAAGGTGTTGCATTAGCCGCCAAAAGACTAGGTTGCGATGCTGTGATTGCAATGCCTGTTACTACACCTGAAATTAAGGTACATCATGCGAGAGATTATTTTTTATGATTGAGCTGTGAAAGTACCTTTTTTTAATTGATTTTTGAATTTGTTCAATTACAGTGGCAATCTGTTGAGAGGTTGGGTGCGACAGTTGTTCTAGTTGGGGATTCTTATGACGAAGCACAGACATATGCTAAAAAGAGGGCCAAAGAAGAGGATCGGACATTCATACCTCCTTTTGATCACCCAGATGTTATCATGGGACAGGGAACTGTCGGGATGGAAATTGTACGTCAAATGCAAGGTCCGTTGCATGCAATCTTTGTGCCTGTGGGTGGCGGCGGCTTAATAGCTGGTATTGCTGCATATGTAAAGAGGGTAAATCCTGAGGTCAGTCGGTTTTTTTTTTTTTTGAACTTTAAAAGATATGAACTGAACAATTAGTTCAATTTATTGATACTGGTGCTATTTTTGCATTTGCTTGATGATTTCTATGCAACGTCACAGAACTCTTGAGGAACACTTATTCAATATTTAATGCAGGTTAAGATCATTGGTGTGGAACCCTCTGATGCAAATGCTATGGCATTGTCTCTACATCATGGTCAGAGAGTGATGCTGGATCAGGTTGGAGGTTTTGCAGATGGTGTGGCTGTTAAAGAGGTTGGAGAAGAAACTTTCCGCTTATGCAAGGAATTGGTAGATGGTGTAGTTCTTGTGAGCCGTGACGCTATTTGTGCGTCAATAAAGGTAGGGTATATTTCATATTTTCCAAAGTGCATGAATCCTTCTCTTTAGCTCGTTATGCATTCCTAGTGTGATAAGTTGGACAGATGGGTGATTAGTTGTATATTCCCCTCATACCTGTTAAGATCATAGATGAGGGTTCTGAGTAATTGCACGGTATTACTTAGCACCCCATAATCGTCTTCATCATTAAAAATGCCTTGTGTGGTCAGAATGTTGACTTCAGCATGGATATGTAAATGGTAACTGCATTGCTCATGAACGCACAGAGTGAAGGGGACTCTGATTCTCATCCCACAGTCCTCCTTGATTCCCATTGATACAGTAACTTGCTAAAATAAAATATTTGGTGAATTGTACATCCCTAGAAATGATGGCTAGCCCTGCAAACTGGGTAATAGCAGTCAGATCGAATTAACATTGAGTTTTTGTTGCAGGACATGTTTGAGGAGAAAAGGAGTATTCTGGAGCCAGCAGGTGCGCTCGCCCTTGCTGGGGCTGAAGCGTATTGCAAGTATTATGGCGTCAAGGGTGCAAATGTTGTGGCGATAACAAGTGGGGCAAATATGAACTTTGATAAACTGAGGGTTGTGACTGAACTTGCCAATGTTGGTAGGCAACAAGAAGCCTTGCTTGCAACTGTTATGCCAGAGGTGCCAAGTGTCATTAGAGAGCTAAAATCAAGTAGGCTGCAAATACTAGATAGTAAATCTCTCTTACCATAGATAGCTCCCTATCTTTCTTATCATATCATAGATAGCTTCCTAGATCAAGCTTAACATATATAGCTTCTTAGAATTAATCTTTGTAATTACTATGTACAAGATAATTTCCCCTATATAAATAAAAGACTAATAACAATGAGAGGCAACAATTCAAACCAATCTTTGTTTGCAAGAAAATAATGATGCTAGCGTGTGAAAGTTTTGGTGAAGATATCAGCCACCTGAAGATTACTGGACACATGAGGAAGAGATATAATCCGAGCCTCAAATGCATCACGAATAAAGTGGCAATCTATCTTAATATGTTTGATATACTCATGGAAAATAAAATTAGTGATAATGTATATTATCAGCATAAAAAAAAAAATAGAGGTACATTGCTGAAAACCAAGCTCAATAAAGAGCTCATGTAGCCAAAATATTTCTGAACAAAATAAAATATAAAATGACCACATTTTTTAAAGCGACAAGATATATAATTAACAGAGAAACTTTATTATATGACCATGCTGTTCACTTAATAAAACCTTTCCAAACTATAAGCCGACAAAAAGAAGGTTTCCTTCCCTTCCCAGTTAACAAAATAATATTCAGGCACTTACTCAACTTTTTTCCAGTGGCTAAAGTGGTAGTGGTGGGGCATGGCGTTGCCTTTTCTTGTCTGGACATTCTTTGCTGCCATGCCAATGAACTCAGTTTATAATTTAATATGGTGTTCTTGGCAAAGGAACTGTGGTAACTGGTAAGTGTTGGTGTGCTATAAATTCTTTCTATAAACATATATTGAAGGAAGCTAGAAAGCTAAATTAGTGGTCGCCAAGTCACCAGCCGATTGCATTTTGCTGCACTGGAGAGGATACAGTTAATGTTGCTATTGTTTAATTTCTTTTATTCAGTGATGGGCTGGTATTTTCTCCAGCTTTCGTCTTTTTTATTATTATTTTGCTGGTGGGAGGAGGGGTGAGGTATCGATCATGGATGCCAATTTTAACATTTTTGAGAAAAAAGTTCCTCGTATGGGAGATATTTATTTGAATTGACCACCGATTACAATATAGTTGTTATGATTCTTGCCTTCTTTAAAAAAGAAATAAAAAGAATTGAATTGCTGAAAATCTTGAAAAATAATCTTTTTTTTTCCTCGGTAATCTGGCATCCACTGTCTAAAATGGCTTGGGGTTTGTTGGTGGGTGTCGGCGGCATCCTTTCCAAGGGAGTGGCATACTTAATATTAGGGTGAATATTTTCAATTTATTTTGGTTTTTATAAAAATAATAATTAAATCAATATTTAAAAAAAATAAATTAGAATTAAATCAAAAGCGGTTCAAACTGACCGATTCTAGTTTGGTTATTTTAGAAAAAAACTTATTTGGTTTGGTTTTTTAGCTTGGCTCGATTTGTTTTCGATTTGACTCGGTTTTTTTTAATTTGGTTTCAAACTTATAAAATCGAAACCGAACCGAACCGGTCGGTTTTTTTAAAATTCTAATTAGTTTAATCAGTTTTTTTGACGATTTAGTTTTTTTATTTTTTTTTTTAATTTTCTCAAATTAATAGATTTTTTGATTTTTTTACTCACCCCTACTTATTATAGGCCCTTCTTCGGTTGATGGGGGTGTTTTTTTTTTTTTTTTACTTAATATTCCCCATATAAATATTAAGTTGAATTCTGAGTTTTATAATTAAATAAAGATTTATTTTATATATATGGATAGTGTAATAGATATATTTATAAACACTATCAAAGAGTGTTCTTCTTCCCTCCCCTCTTCCACGCAAGAAGCGAAGACTATCATTTGATATTTCCTTGATACCCTGAATGCGAAACAGAAATGGTATTCCCCTTTCAATTGAATTTGCCCTCAGATTTTTAATTTCACGATTTCATTTTAATTCTTTTGCCTTTCATCCCCATAAAATTTATTTCTTATAGTTATTTTCCAGCCACTTTTATGTTTTATCAGTGCAGTTTGATCTTGTTTGTTTATGTATTTTAAAAATAGTTTTGAAAAAATATGTAAATTTTTTATTTTATTTACTTCAAATTAATATTTATAAATTATTTTAATATATTAATGTTAAAATTAATTTTTAAAAAATATAAAAATATAGCTATCGGCATCATCGAAAGAAAATGTACTGTCACTTCTCACAACTATTTTTTTTTTTTTTTTTTGTTATTGCAGTTCTAATCACCTTGGTTGATTTTAAGTGTGCCCATAGAAAAACATTTTTATTTAAAAGCACATCGTTCCGGAAATTTTTTTCTTTTTTCTTTGTGGGTGTTTTTTCCTCTTCTTTGCAGTTTTGTTATTTTTTCTAGTATTTGTAATAGTGATAGATATTATTTTTAAAATAATTTTTTATTAGAAAATATATTGATATTATATTTTTATTTTTTAAAATTAATTTTTGATATTAATATATCAAAACAATCAAAAAAACACCTCAAAAAATTAATTTAAAACAAAAAAAATTAATTATTTTTAAAATCATTTTTAAAACATAAAAATAAACAAGTTGTTCTTCTTCTAACTTACATGTTTGTTTTTGTGTTTGAAAATTATTTTAAAAAAAAAATTATTATTTTTTATTTTTTACTTTAAATTAAATTTTTTATATATTTTTAGATTATTTTAATGTGTTGATGTTAAAAATAATTTTTTAAAAATAAAATAAATTTAATTTTAATATATTTTTAAATAAAAAAATACTTTAAAAAATAATAATTATTATACATCTAATCACTCCTATCAACATTTACACGCAGGCCTTTTATTTATTTATTTTTTAAATTTCTTTGGTATTGGTTTTTAAATTCCACAGTTCGTACTTTTCTTAATGATTCATTTATCATTCTTTTTTAATTTTTTCCATTGTTTCTCACACCGTTGTCTTTCTCCGGGAACATGTTTTTCTGCTGAAAATGATAAGCTAACAATGTCACCGAGCATGTCCTAGTCTCGATCGGAGCTATTCTTTTTTTCGCCTGCATGCATGGAAATTATGTTAGCGCCTAACTTTTTTTGACCTCTTTCTATCAAATCATAAATCACAAAAAGAAAAAAGAAAAAAAAAAACGTGTTGTGCTAACCCTTTGCTTTTTTTTTTCTTCCATGCATGAAAATGATCCCATGAGCTTTTTCTATCAAATCATAAATAAAAAACGTGTGTGCCAACCTTGTAACATTAAAAACATCCACAATAATAATTAATTTTTAAAAATTATTTTTATTGTTAACATATCAGAACAATATAAAAAAATTTAAAAAAATTATTTTAAACAAAAAAATTAAAAATTCATTCAATTTTTTTAAAAATATTTTTAAAATTCAAAAAACTGTAAGCCTAAGACATAATTTTCATATCAAATCATATAAAAATTGATAAAGAGACGTCTAGCTAGATTGGTGGCTTTTTTTTTTTCTTTTCCTGTGAGCTACGTTTTCACGCTATTATTTGTGTTTGGCTTCTGTTTTTTTCAATCAAACATCACCTAAAGCAAAATCGTACTGAAAAAAGAAGAAGAAATAATTGGCATAGCGAGGGCTACGTACGTATCAGCCCTTCACTACTTTTGGATGAACTTTAAACTCTTTTTTTTCACGTGTCTTATTTCTGAAAACAATATAAAATAATAAGTTATTGATTGAATATATTGTTAAATGAATGACTTTTGTTTTGATAATGGAAATTTAATATTTATAAATAAATAAATCAGTTATTTTTAACTACTATAGTTCAATAATATTTTAGAAAAAAAAAACAATTATCTTATTTATAAACAAATAAGAACCAAACAGCAAAATATAAAGATATTTATTTTAAACTTAAATTAATTAATCTTATCTATATATTCACATTATACTAGTAAATTAGTCATTTCTCTTACTTGAACATAGTTAAGAGATGGTTAGATTGTTATTTTTATTTTTATATATTCGATAAAGTGTAAGGATATTATTGTCCTCGTAACAATTTATTTTATTATTTTTTAATAAAGTTTCATACTTGTCAAACACAAAACACAAATGTACAAAAGCTAAAAACACGTTTTTTTTTCCACCTTGTAATTAGATAATCAGTCGATTGAACAAGCCTGCATCAAATTCTGGAAGAGGATGAAAAATTGCAAGCACCACTCTCTAATTTGCCTCACGAATTTTGGGTCTGCTGCCTTGCAATTTGATTTTTGATCCTTGCCTCCAATGCTTGAAACACTGCCTCGTGTGTTTTGCGGTTGCTTTTGCTTTAACTTAAAAAGTAGGATTAATAAATTAAGGATTTTAATGTCAAGTTAGAGTATGTGGTCTGATTTTAATTTCAACAATTTGAATGTTATGGCCATGGTGACAAGGAGAAGAAAGAAGAGGAAGATGAGTGAAGCTTGCTTTATTTACCTGATTTGGTCATTTGAGGTGAAGAGAGAATGAAGGCAGAGAAGCAATGTTCTTAAAATTACCAGTATGTTTTATGAGTTAACATATATTTAATATGTAAAATTAAATTAAAAATTATATAATTAATAAAATTACACTTGAAAACATGATTTGCATCGCATTCTAAATATATTTTTAATGAGCTATTATAATATCAAGGGGTATAATTAATATTGAATGAGGGCTAAAATAAATAAGAAAAGGTAATGGTTGTATGCACACGTAATAGCATGTGAGTGAAGCCACCATGATTAAAAGCCCACGTGGCAATCTTGTATCTCCAAAAATAGCTATTCTTGACACTGTTTTTTTCTCTCTACCTTTTTTTTCTTTTCTTCTCTCTTCTTTATAAAGAGAATTTCCTAATTTTCAATTTTAATTTTTTTAATTTCAATTTGTTAGAAAACAAAAAAATCAAACTATTTTGTGCAAAATCAAATGTCAACAAAATGCCAAAAAAATTTGTGCTGCCATGAGAACCCATGTTAAGGCAATCAAACTAAAACACCAAGCCCGAATCTCAGTCTAACCAATTGCTAAAGAACCTAATTGGAAGAAAGAAAAAATAGTTGTGAAATATAAAAATAATAAAGGGATGAAAAGAAAACTCAAAGATAAAAAAAGGCCCAAACAATAGAATGAATGAAACACTTAGTTAGGTAGCATTTAATTATTGTCTAGATAAAAAAGATCAAAATAATAATAAAAAAAAAGAGACAAAACATAACAAGATACGTAGTGATATAGTTAAATGGACTATCTTAGCATCTTGTTTGATTGATGGTGAAAAAAATATAAAAAAATATAAAAAATATATTTTATCCAGATATTATTATTAAAATTACATAATTAAAATAATAATAAGATATTATTTTTTTATTTAATTTACATTAAGTTTTGAAAATAATAATATTATAATAATCTTAATTATAAAACCTGATCGGCCAAACAGATTGATTAGAGACCTGATTAACTTGAGATCTACACTTGTTTGAGTTTAAGAAAAATAAAGAAAAAATTGATCCAAACCAACCTAATGAAAACCCGGGTCTACTCATGACTCAATTAACTCATAATAAAACCCTCCTGACATGTGACTAGAGTTTTGTTCCGGTCAATTATAGGATCAGGTTTTAAAATTATATTGTTATCCTTATATATTTTAGTTAGATAAATTTGAAATTAAATTTTTTTAATGAAATATTTTAGAAATAAAAAATAAAAAAATATTTTTTAAAAAAACATATACATCCTGGTTTTAAAATATGAAAATTGACTTCAAAGTTACAGTAGATTGATATTTATTTTTACCGTTTTAACTAAATATACTTTATTTTATTATTTTTATCTTTCCTATTTTGAAATAATAATGGAAAAGCAGTAATGCGAACGAGTTTATTTCTTGTAATGCAATGGTTTGCTCAAATAATGAAACGTGTTTATCACTATCACTATTATTAGATGGGATTTGACTGATACTTGAGGTCTGGTTTAGACAGTCAAAGGCGCTGCAACTTTACGACCAGTCGACCTTCCTCCTCTTCTTCGTGCTTAAAATAATCTTTACTCCTAACATCATATCACAAATAATTCATTAAACTAGCTACCAAGTCCTCGTCACTTTCTACAGATATTATAAATTTTATTTTCTAATACTTAATTTTAGGATTTTAACCTGAAAAAAAAAAACAGATTAAAGAGGATCTTGTTAATAATTGATGGATCATCGTTTTCCAACTATCAATAAAATCATTCAAATCTCTGAGAAAAAGAGAAAAAAGAAAATTCTTACATCCCGCGGCAGCAGCGTGGAAAATCCATTTTTAAGAGAGTAGGAACTTGTGAATCCAAAGATACCCCACCCTAGCTGGGTGTCGCTCTTTGATTGGCTTTCATACAATTCCAAATCAGCGGCAAGTAACGGAGACCAAAATTCACAATAAAACCCCCCTACGGCTTCTCTCTTCCAATCCCCCCCCGCCCTTCTCTCAAACAAAAACACCAAAAGAGATGGAGGCTCTCCGTCTACAGCCACCACAGGGACCTCCACTTCTCCGCCCAAGCCGCTCCAGATTGGCCTCACAAATCCTCACTAGACCCCACTACAGCCCCAACAAGTCAATCAAGCCGTTCATCAATGCCACCCTATCAAAACCCACCGCGGAGATCCCTCCATTGTCAACTTCATCATCTTCCTCCCACGACAATCCCTTACGCTCCTCCACGCTTTCTTCACCTCCATATCCCGCAAAGAAAGTCTCTGCAAATTCTCTGCAATACCCGTCCGGTTACTTGGGTGCCGTACCGGAACGTACTGTTAATGATGGCGATAATGAGAGTATAATAAATGCAATGGAGTATTTGACGAATATACTGTCGTCAAAGGTGTATGACGTTGCGATTGAATCTCCATTGCAGCTGGCGTCTAAGCTCTCTGAGAGATTAGGAGTCAAGATTTGGCTCAAGAGAGAGGATTTGCAGCCGGTAAGAGTATTTCAAATATTTCCATCTTTTTACTGCTAGCTTTTGGAAGATTATTATACTTCTTGGGTAGTTTGAATTTGAGCTCATAGTGAATTTGATCTTGTATTGAGACTGGAAACTTGATTGTAATTTTGAGCTGTTTCAATCAAAATGTGTGTATTTAGCAGCCATAAATGTGGTTACTTTTCAGTTGTTTTTTTTTGACAACCCTGAATAGAAACTGGATGCGAGTTTTCATGCTTGAATGCAAAAAATGGCTTCTTCTTACGTCAATTTGATACTGATGGGTTTGATCGATATTTTTTTAGGTCTTTTCATTTAAGCTGCGTGGAGCTTACAATATGATGGCAAAACTTCCAAAGGAACAGCTGCAAAGAGGAGTTATCTGCTCGTCAGCTGGAAATCATGCCCAAGGTGTTGCATTAGCCGCCAAAAGACTAGGTTGCGATGCTGTGATTGCAATGCCTGTTACTACACCTGAAATTAAGGTACATCATGCGAGAGATTATTTTTTATGATTGAGCTGTGAAAGTACCTTTTTTTAATTGATTTTTGAATTTGTTCAATTACAGTGGCAATCTGTTGAGAGGTTGGGTGCGACAGTTGTTCTAGTTGGGGATTCTTATGACGAAGCACAGACATATGCTAAAAAGAGGGCCAAAGAAGAGGATCGGACATTCATACCTCCTTTTGATCACCCAGATGTTATCATGGGACAGGGAACTGTCGGGATGGAAATTGTACGTCAAATGCAAGGTCCGTTGCATGCAATCTTTGTGCCTGTGGGTGGCGGCGGCTTAATAGCTGGTATTGCTGCATATGTAAAGAGGGTAAATCCTGAGGTCAGTCGGTTTTTTTTTTTTTTTTTTTGAACTTTAAAAGATATGAACTGAACAATTAGTTCAATTTATTGATACTGGTGATATTTTTGCATTTGATTTCTGGACAAACTGCCTTGGGTTCTAAGGGCTCCAAATTGCTCTGTGTAAATTTAATTGATTTCTTTTGTCATCTCTTCAGTTTGCATTTGCTTGATGATTTCTATGCAATGTCACAGAACTCTTGAAGAACAATTATTCAATATTTAATGTAGGTTAAGATCATTGGTGTGGAACCCTCTGATGCAAATGCTATGGCATTGTCTCTACATCATGGTCAGAGAGTGATGCTGGATCAGGTTGGAGGTTTTGCAGATGGTGTGGCTGTTAAAGAGGTTGGAGAAGAAACTTTCCGCTTATGCAAGGAATTGGTAGATGGTGTAGTTCTAGTGAGCCGTGATGCTATTTGTGCGTCAATAAAGGTAGGGTATATTTCATATTTTCCAAATTGTATGAATCCTTCTCTTTAGCTCGTTATGCATTCCTAGTGTGATCAGTTGGACAGATGGGTGATTAGTTGTATATTCCCCTGACACCTGTTAAGATCATAGATGAGGGTTCTGAGTAATTGCACAGTATTACTTAGCACCCCATAATCATCTTCATCATTAAAAATGCCTTGTGTGGTCAGAATGTTGACTTCAGCATGGATATGTAAATGGTAACTGCATTGATCATGCACGCACAGAGTGAAGGGGACTCTGATTCTCATCCCACAGTCCTCCTTTATTCCCATTGATACAGTAACTTGCTAAAATAAAATATTTGGTGAATTGTACATCCCTAGAAATGATGGCTATCCCTGCAAACTGGGTAATAGCAGTCAGATCGAATTAACATTGAGTTTTTGTTGCAGGACATGTTTGAGGAGAAAAGGAGCATTCTAGAGCCAGCAGGTGCGCTCGCCCTTGCTGGGGCTGAAGCATATTGCAAGTATTATGGCATCAAGGGTGCAAATGTTGTGGCGATAACAAGTGGGGCAAATATGAACTTTGATAAACTGAGGGTTGTGACTGAACTTGCCAATGTTGGTAGGCAACAAGAAGCTTTGCTTGCAACTGTTATGCCAGAGGTGCCAGGGAGTTTTAAACATTTTTGTGAACTGGTATGGCGATAAATTTTTCTAAAAGAACAACCATTTTATTCATTTAATTTGCTCTGATGTAAATCATTTGGGTGGCAGGTAGGGCCTATGAATATCTCTGAGTTCAAATATAGATCGAATTCTGAAAAGGATGCTGTTGTTCTATACAGGTTAGTATTGCTGAGATTCTAACTGCTATTATAATATTTAAATCAGCTTGCTGATTTCAGTGTGAAATAGTTTCCTGTATAATTTTTCTGCTGGTAGTTTAGAATAATCCTATGGATTTTTGTCCCTTTTGAACAGTGCTTTGTTAGCAGCAATATCTACATGCAATTTAGCTTTACTCTTTTTTCTTTGAATTAGTTAGAATGTGATTACTCATTTGCAATTCAAAAATAAAATGTAGTGAAACGAGCACTTTATTATCCTTTGAATTATGTGCAGTGTTGGCCTTCACACAGCTTTTGAACTTGAAGCAATGAAGAAGCGGATGGAATCTTCTCAACTAAGAACTTACAATTTGACCGCAAGTGACTTGGTCAAAGATCACTTGCGTTATTTGGTAATATTGTGTTGTCATAAATAATTTCTCAAGTTGATTCCTTGAAGGGTATTTTTGTTTTATGTTTCATAGCTACAAAGTCACTCTTAGGATGTATCTAAATTGTTGAAGAATAAAAGATGTGAAAGAGAACTCGTTACTCAAATTTCATGAATGCCACCCCATTCTGTGCTTAATCAAGTAGAAATAACACACTGTTAGCAAACAATAATGAATGAACAATCTTTCTATATCTCTTTTTCTAGGACATTATATTTTTTTTATTTTTTTAGACCCCCCCCCCCTCATTCTCCAATTTTTTTTTAAGGATTTAATTTAATTTTCTTTTCTCCTTTCATTTTATTTACATGTGTTGGCTTGACAGAAGGGATTTTTGTATTTTCTTCTAGTAATGTCCAGGACTCCATATCTCCATTCCATATCGTTCTACTTCTGAAAATGTATAACTTGGGAAAGGGGTCACATTCTCGCATATTTCTTTCAATATCTATCACGTGTTACATAAGCTTTTTCCTCGTTGGTCTTTTGCAATGCTTCGTTTCTTACCTATCTTTTACAGATTGGTGGCAAATTAAATGTTCCGGATGAGGTTCTTTGTCGTTTTGTTTTCCCAGAAAGGCCTGGTGCGTTGATGAAGTTTTTGGATTCTTTCAGTCCACGCTGGAACATTAGCTTGTTCCATTACAGAGGGCAGGTTGGCATGCAAATGCTTCCCTTCCATAATTGATATTTTTTCTGCTAGGTAAAATTGTCAAGGGATCTTTCCTCTTACCAATCCTGATATTGTATTCTTAAATTTCCCTTCCAACAGGGTGAAACTGGTGCCAATGTCCTGGTTGGCATCCAGGTTCCACAGAGTGAGATGGACGAATTCTGTAGTCGTGCCAACAGCCTTGGATATGATTATGTTGTCGTAACTGATGACAATGACTTCCACCTTTTGATGCATTGATTAGAATCACGAATTATATACCTCAGCTGAGTTTACTAAGTCTTGGTACTTGAGCAACAAACCTTTCTTAGGAGTGTGGACTATGGAGGGAAAGCAGACACCTCTCGGGCATTATCACAAGAGGAGGGAGAACTTGTACCATTTGTGTTCTGTTTCGTGGTTATTTCCCCATAATGTAATTTATTATTACGTTTTCCTTGTTTCTTTCTCCTGTTTGAAAAGGAAACCGTATGCTATGCAATGTGGAACTTGCAACATGGTTCAATAATGGTCAGTAACCGAGTTACAAGGATGCTGGAAGTGGGAACTGAGAAGACTTTCACTCCAAATGAGCATAACATTTTTGGATGGCCCATTAGCACCTGTAATAATTAAAAAAAAAAAAGTGAATTAATTAAATTCGCCTGTGTCTTTGCTGAGGTTGATTTATTCATAGGATGCCGCCCCTAAGATGAACAGAATCCGTGAAAGAAACAAGCAACCGCAGGGTGATCTCTTTCAGGACAGGAGGGAGGAGGGGTTTTAAAGAAGTGATGTTGGATTAATCTAATCTGGGCTGCCTCTGTAGCTCGAGCCTCTTTTTATCAGGTGGCTAAATAGAGCGACCCAATCCACGAAGAGGTCCATTATCTCCAGTTGCCGGAAAACTGCACTTATTGTCAGCAGCTGCATTTAAATTTAAAAATCCCCAGATTGGTATTCTCATTTAATATCCCCCAACTATAAAAGATTTACCACTACAACTATAATTAATCGCGAGCAATGTTGCTTAAACTGATTCATGTCAGTCTATAATGAATGAGCTGCTGCTGCTGCTGCTTCAGCTGGGCCCTAATAACTCCTTGGTCCTTGAATGCTTGAACAGGTCAGGTTGGCTTGCAGCATTTTTGCCCGCTATTTAAAGTTTAGGATTATTGAGTTTACTGGAAGAGGGATATTTGCTTAGATAAACAGCTAATTAATGTTTGACGAGCACTTAAATCTCTTCTTCTCTAATGTGTTGAATGATGAATAATATATTTAGCACAGTATTAGACGAAATGCTCCTAACATCTATTAATAACTTTTAATTAGGATAATCATTTTCGATTCGGTTCAATTTTTATATTAAAAAAAATAATTAAATCAATTATTTTTTTTAAAAAAATCAAAATCAAATTGAAACTGATTTAAACCCATCGGTTTCAGTTCGGTTCTGTTTTTTAAAATAAAAACCGGTTCAAACTGATTTGACTCAGTTTTTTTACTCATCCATGACGATGATGTTGTTATTAGTGGTGGGTGAATTTTGTTTATGCTCAAACCTAAACAAAAAAGAAAAGAAAGGAAAAGGGAGGATAATGCAGGAAGCAATATTGAGCTCTTATAATATAGTCTACTCTTCATATGACGAGTAAAGCCACTTGCCATCTCAAGGAAGATGCAGGGCACTTCCCTTCCTCACCCAAGCCGTGGCATTTTAGTTGTGAGGCTGGTAACTAAATGCATGCTTGCAGAAGCAGCATTAAAGTTGGCTAGTTTTAAGAATTTATTGGACTGCTATACGTTTTGCTTTGTTGAATTTTGTCCCTTCTTACATTGGTCGAGATAAGGAAGGAAGACCAGGCTGCATCATGTAAAATGTGACCTGTGATCGATAAACGTTACAAAACTTTTTCCTTAATTAGTTTTCTTAGGGTGTTTGAAGCCTTAACTAAGTTGTTCTGTCCTCTCCTCAAAACATCTGTATAGACATGGCGAAAGGATGGTTACGTTTTTGTTAGCCTAATAAATACAGATCTACAAAGAGGACATGAATCATGGGCTTTATAGGGTGCGAAACATGCCTCCTACCCAGAAAATAAACAGCTTCCTTGGAATTACACTCTTTAAGACAGTTATAATGCTTTGACCATCATTCACTGGATTTCCCTTCTTAAATTCTCCACCACCCCCCTCCTCTCTTCCCCATTCACTCCAATCCCTCTCTCTCTCTCTCATTTGCACACACACACACACACAAACACGTACTGGGCGGAGAGTTCAGTTGTGGGAACTAAGGAAAAGAAATGGGGGATGCAAGCAGTTTTTGGGCTACTTTCTTTCTTCTTGTTTTAGTTGCCTCTGTAGCTCGCGGGGATCCTCTTGTTCCGGCACTTATCATCTTTGGAGACTCAGTTGTTGACGTGGGTAACAACAATAACCTCACTACACTCATCAAGGCAAACTTCCTTCCTTATGGAAGAGATTATGTTACTCACAGACCAACTGGAAGATTCTGTAATGGGAAGCTAGCAACAGACTTCACAGGTAACTGTACTTGTCAAGAATCCGCTCTTGTTTTTCTCCTCATTGGTCCATCTCATAAGCTTGCCATGCTTTGTCTGATTCTTTCATGCAATAAGTTCAGCTGAATACCTAGGCTTCACCACATACCCACCAGCTTACCTTAGCCCAGATGCCAGCGGAAGAAACATCCTAACTGGAGCCAACTTTGCCTCTGCTGCTTCTGGCCTTTATGACGGGACAGCCCAGTCATATGTAAGAGCACTGCCTTTTCCTCTCCCTCCCTCCCTCCCTCTCTATCCATATATATATATATATATAAATGTTATGTGCTTACATGGCCCTGTCTTTCTTATGGTTTGTAGAGTGCCATTTCTTTGACCAGGCAGTTGAGCTACTACAGGGATTACCAAATGAAAGTTGTGAACATGGCTGGACAAGCCAGGGCCAATGACATATTCTCCGGTGCTATCCATCTCTTGAGTGCAGGGAGCAGTGATTTTATTCAGAATTATTACATCAACCCAGTCCTTAGAGGACTATACTCTGTTGATCGGTTCTCAGACCTTCTCATGAGTTCCTACTCTAGTTTTATTCAGGTATCAATCCCACCACAGAACAGATTCTTTGTTTCAAAACAGGTGTTTGAGAAAGGTTAAAAAAAAAAAAAAAAAGACAAGAAAGCACATGGATTTTGGCCAGAATCTTATGTCTACATCACTTAAATTAATCAAGTCCATCAATAAATATCTGCACAAAATAAACCTGTCTATATCTAAGGGAAAACACAGAAAGTAAAACAGAAACATTGGTCGCTAGCACACATCTACACATACTAATACATTAATTCCATGGCTAAATAAACGAGAAACAATCCTCTTTTTTAGCTTCTTCATAGCACAGAATTGTTTTCTAACAAGGAGGTATTGAGACAGAATCTCTATGGACTTGGAGCAAGAAGGATTGGAGTGACATCCCTACCTCCAACAGGGTGTTTGCCCGCTGCTATCACCCTCTTTGGTGCAGGAAGCAACCAGTGTGTCGAGAGGCTAAACCAAGATGCTGTTTTGTTCAACGACAAACTAAACAGCACTTCCCAAGGCCTGGTGCAAAAGCTTCCTGGCCTCAAACTTGTGGTCTTTGATATTTACCAGCCTCTCTTGGACATGATCAGGAAGCCCAGTGACAACGGTAAGAAAATGCGTACTCTCTGAAAAACAAAACCACAAAATCCGAACAACTGATTATCAATTTTCATCTGGGTACTTAATCATGTTAACGTGACAGGTTTCTTTGAGTCGAGAAGGGCTTGCTGTGGCACGGGTACATTAGAGACCTCACTGCTCTGCAATGATCGGTCTGTGGGAACATGCTCCAATGCCACAGAGTATGTGTTCTGGGATGGATTCCATCCCTCTGAAGCTGCTAACCAGGTCTTGGCTGGTGATCTCCTTCAACAGGGATTCGACCTCATCTCTTAGAGCTCTACCTGCACCTACTCCCCCTCACCACAGCTAAAACAGTTTAATTACTGCTAATGCACTCCTTAATTGAAAATATTAGTATCGGAGACTTGTAATTAATATAATAGGTACTTTGCAAGTCATCTGGTAGTCTCATCGCACGGGATGGCCAAGTAAAGCCTCGTTAGCAAATATCTGCAAGAGATATTTATTATCACTTCAATAAGATGATTATGTTTGTCATGGCTCCTTTTATTTCAGAAAATTTGTTTTTGATTTTTTAAAGGTTGCTGCATTGGCCCGCAGGCTTTCAACTTCAATAATTTATATAACATGATTCCTCCCCAAAAAAGAAGAATGTTTCCCCTGGTAGCTTTTGATTTTTTCCCAACTAAGTTGAAATTTTTTTTTGGTTAAATAAATAGTTCTTGCCTTTCATACCGGATCTCTCATGTAAAAGCGTTTTCAACCTTAATTTTGTAAAAACTAAAATAACGTAATAACGTACATTGCGATATTCTTATGCCTACATGTAAGATCTTGCAATACTGGAAAAATATCTTGTTTTGCTTAGTTGATGCTTGGTTTTGTAAAAAAAGTAATTATATTTTTATTAATTTAAAATAATTGGAGTTTAGGAAATTAAATTTGAAGCCTACACAAATGTCCATTTCTTTTTTTTTTTTGCTAAACATGGTTAGGGGCATAGTTCATGTCCTTTTTGTTTTTTCAGCTACTCAACTTTCTCTCTCTTCAATTTGATCCGTTTACAATGCTTTTATTTGGGGTTTGACATAGTAATTTATTTTGGTTGATTAGATAAGAGGATTCCATAATATTAAGAGAAAATTCTAGCTCTTAATTTAATAAAATAAAATAAAATTATATTGAAGTAAAATAATTAAAGCTTAAAAAACCGAAATTAAAACTACAAAAATATATGATGGGATGAAGTTAACGAACAAGACAACTTGGTTAACATGTGGAGGAAGCTTATCATGTTTTAGCACCATACATAACTTCCTCAGATAGTCAAACATTCAAACATATATTTATATGATGGTGTTGAAATCATCATGATGAGGTTGTTTAGAGAGGTGAATCATGTTGATGAGGCTTAAATACCTTTTTTTTTTTTTTCCTTCCTCTTTTATTTCTCATTTCCTCATAGATTTGTATCCGCCTAGCTAAAATTAAAAGGTATCCTATCATTTTGTTTTTATATTAAATTTAATTTTTATTTTTTTAATTGCTATTTTTTTTTATTTGGGTTCTTTTGAAACTTTGTTTTTTTCCCTTAAATTTTATTATTTGATATTGAATTGATTAAGAAATAGAAATCATAATTTTTTTGATGGGACAACCCTAATTTCATGACTTAGGTTATACAAATACATGGAATTTGAGAGTTGATTAGAGAGGTCTTTCTCCTCCTTCATTATTGTAACTTTCTTTACAAAAAATCATCGGCATGATAATTATTTGATAAAAAGATAATAGCATGCCAAAGTTTTCATAAATAAAATATGTTAAAAGGGTTTTTAGTAGGTTTAATACGAATAATGCTAATTCCATGAATATATTTTTAGAAAGTCATTTTGAACTCAATAAGAATCAGCCACTAAAAATTGAGCAAAACCATGACAACATGGCTAAGGTTCTATGTCTCAACTATTATTTCTATAATATAAGCTATAGTTTGTACCAAACCAAATATCATTCATGTAGAATGAGTTATGAGTTGATAAATAAGTAACCTAGCAAAAACATATTGGGAGGTAGTAAAATGGGTTACGAGGTATTTAAAAGAATCCTCAAATACTTGTATTAGTTTCACAATAGTTTAAAACTAGAAGGATTTGTAGACAATAATCTAGTAAGTGATGTTAATAGTAGAAATAGTAATACAATGTTTATATACACTCTAAGTGGTATTAATGCTTTCTAGAGTTTTACATTTTAGAAGACTTTTGTTATTTCGATCATAGAATAAGTTGAATATATTGCAATATCAAAATCTGTAAATGAAATGCTATGGTTGTAAAGTTTCTTTAAAAACTAGGCAAGGAAACGAGAAGATACTCTCTATAGTGATTATTAGAGAACAATCTTTTTTTACTAAAAATCTATAATTTCATTTTAAAACTAAGCATATTCAAATCAGATATCACTTTATTTAACATCTGCTTAATGATAAACAATTAAAGTTAAAGAAGATATTTGAGAGCAAGAATCCAATAATCATGTTAACCTAAGTTGTGCATGATACACTTAATCAATTAAAGTTGTGCAAATATTCGGTAGGTCTTTAAGGATATAAGACAATTCTGGCGTTGTTTATCTCCAAGTGGGAGATTTTTATGAGCTGAGACAAATAACCTACAGTCGAACCAAAGAAGGCTGCAAATTAGTCTAGAAAGGAGGGGAGATTTTAGTGATGTAAATTAGGCTACAAAAAGGGAAAAGCTCTAGTGGTTTGTCTGTCAATTTGTAGCAGAAATCATGGTTGAAAATGGAGATGTTTGTTCTGCCATTTCAACTAGAAATACAACTTGTGAAAGAAGAAGAAAATACACAACAAAAGAGCAAGAGATAAGTGAGACAAATACATAGAATTTGAGAGTTCATTGGAGAGGTCTTTCTCCTTCTTCATTGTTGTAACTTTTTTTTTTTTATGTATCTTTGGTGAGTAAAGTAAGCAGCTCTATTGAAAATAAATGCTTTGTTCATTGCCTCATCATCTAATCGCAAGGATACTTCTAGGTCATCTAAATCCTGCAAATTTTTAATAATTGTTTTTATTTTACAACATTCATCCGCCAAAGCAAGTTTCTAGTAGCATCATTCTCTTGTTCTGGGTTATCCAAAAATAAGCGATCTCATTATCTAATTACAACATTAAAAGAACATTTTAATATAGTGTAAAATCAACAGAAAAGAAAAGAAAAGTAAAGAGAATTCAATATAAAAATATTCAGCTACTGCAGCGATTTTTTATTACTGGGCTGTACATATTTCTAAGTTGTGTGTGTCTATGTTAACTCTAGCACAAACTATAAGTGTTTGGTACAAACTAGAACAGGAAAAAACATGTTTGTAGGGCTGACAATATGGTTATGTAGTTTTCTGTGCTTTCTCATCAGTAGTGGGATCTAATATTCTCCTGCAAGTTGATTATCGGCAGGAGCACACAACTAATTTGAATACAAAATATATAAAATGAGATATGTTTAACCGCAAGCCAATGGTCCTTAGATAGAACAGGCATGGATTGATAAGCTTATGTTGTGTAAAAATAAGATACGAAATATTATATTTTATAAGGCAAGATATATATGTTTAATAATTATATTCAGTAGGTTTTGGTGGAAAATTTCCCTCACATTTACTTATTAACATGTTATCTCATCAATGATGTCAATCTAAATATTATCTTTAAGTGTTGTGTAACTTGTGTTCATGTCATTATTTCACAAATATATTAAAATTTGACCACCATACATTCGTGAAGTCGACACTTTATTATACAAAAAAATAAAATTAAACATCTATTTAAATAAAATAAAAAATCAAACATTCAATTATAAAATCATACAAGTTTAGGCATTTAAAATCGTGCTATACCAACTAGGATTTATATAGCTTTCAATTAGATAACTTGAGAGGAAGAGTTAGGCCACAGAATCTGATACTGATAGAGCAAATATTTTTTGATTCAAATTGCTTTTTACCAGACAAAAATGCACAACTGATACTGATAAACTAGCAATCGATCTTCCAAACATCAAATTTGATTGATTGACGCATTACGTCACCACCACTTGGCTCCTTGTTCATACATTGCTAACAATTCAGCCATTCTTTAACTTAGTCTATCTATGCTCATGTTCGATAAATTTCAAGCATCAGCGAGAGCTATGATCCATGGTCAAAATGCTCCAAGCAGTCTTGAGTCTTCAGGTAACCTGGAGACTTGCTGTTTGGAGCTTCAGCCTTACAATTTAATGGATGAAATTGGCAATTTTGGAACAGCTCATCAGTAGAGAGAAGGCATGAAATTGGTAGGGATGAATGTTTTATTGGATTAATTGGTAAATTTTCTTTGCCTTTTATAAAACAAAAGTACACAGTTAAGCAGAGTGCTTTTTTTTCGAAGTGTTGAATTGAAACTGTTAGTTACAAGTCATAATTTCATGGCACACAGGACCTGGCGATAATTTCAGCAGTAATAGTTTCCTAACAATGGAAATAAAGCTGTAAGCATAAAGGAATTCCTATTTAACCTGATCTTGGATAGTAGCCCTGTGTGTAACCTCCCACGTTGTAAGAATTAGGTTGTAGCTTTGCAAATGCAGCCTGTCCTTGCATTCCATCCTTCGCGTATTGCTGCCAAAGTAGCTGCTCTTCCACTAACAGCTTCTGTTTCTTTTCCATCTCGGACATTTGCACGTAAGGTGGCGGTGCAACCGCGAGTGAGGCAGCAAATGGATCTACGTTTGCTGATGTTGTCGCACTACTATTTGGGACTGGAGGTGCTGGCAAAGCCAACATTGCAGGCCTTCCAGCTGAACCAAGGGCAACGCTACTAGCACTTCCATGAACTCCATAACCTGTCGCAGACATTTCTGCTGTTTTCAACCCATGTTGGTACATGCCATCAAGCAACATCATATCAAGACCACCAGCTAGAGTTACTTTCTGGCTTGTTAAATCGCTTGCTGATTGAACCAAAGTTGTCTCCCAATCTGCTGTATCATCATTGAAGGCTTCCCATGCAAGAGCTTGAGCAGGACCAGCTGGTGCACCACCATCAAACAAAGCTATGGCCATATTATTTGCGTGTTCTTCTGTTGACAATGCATCATCATGCAAGTTCAACAAATCAGCCTCCTGTTGTGTATTTATTTCCTTTTTTTCCTCTTCCTTCGCTGCATCTTCCTGCACTTCTACGACAGGGGTCTCCGTGTAACTTTCAGGTGGTGGTAGTGCCTTTATTGCATTCATATCATCTTCACATTTTTTCCCCTCGTCAGTTTCATTCACTGGCTCTTCAAATGTAGCTCTCTCGGTTTGTGCCAATGTGGACTTGTCTTGAATAAATTCGTCCATTAGGTCAAGTTTCTTCTGTGTAATCTTCTCAATGTCCGGGTACTCTGAAGTGCGTGCAATGCCAACAGTCTTGCACCAGCTATAGAAGTTGTCGAGTTCGTCCAACTGCTTTGAGACTCTGCAGAAGATCTCGTAAACCTTCACGGCCTCAGGAATCTCTAGTTCCATGAAACGATCAATTAAGATGCCCAATATTTCTGTTATGTCATGATATAACTGGATACTTTCCTTCACCGTTGAATAGAGAGCCACAATTACAACCCTGCTGTGCCTCGCCCCCCCTGGTTTAAGACAGACAATGACAGAAATTGCAGATTGAGAGTATATGTACTCCTTGATAAAAAGTCTAATTTAATTGATAACGGATGCAGATGCAAGATACCAACATATGATCGGGAATAAATATTTAAAAATAAATAAATTGTATTATGTTTATTTATCATTCCATGACAATTACCAAGCTTAATTTTTACAATCGCTGAGACCCCTGAAATACTTCATTAATTGTTTAGAACCGCAGCAGAATTCTTCACATCATATTTTTAAGGTCTTGTCAGGACAAGGGCCATAAATTTATGTTGCTCCAGAACCTTGAGTTGAGTCTTTTTTTTTTTTTCCAGATTCCTTAAACAACAAACAGAGTGCCATCTATACATGCATTGTATTTCCTGGGTTCTCCTCTCTCCAAGGTACAATATTAATATTATTTGCTTGCAAGTTGATTAACATACACGTAGGAAGGAATGTAAACCAACCTGTGGGGCGGCAGGCTAGAAAGCGCTCAAGGAGCTGTTGCAAATGTTGTATCCTGGAAAAGATATGGTCGATCTTCATGTCACGGACAGGCGTTGATTTCACAGATGCCCGGCCAGCCTCCTCTTCGTCTTCTTCTATTCCAAATGCACTACGCTTCCCGCGACGCCCTTGCATCCTAAACTCAAGCCTTTCGTCAAGATAGAGAGCAAGCGTGCGCACAAATGCAGAGTAGTCCCATGAGTTGGATCGTGAATCACGGAAATCTGACATGTTAAGGAGGCGAGTCCCACGCCTGGTTGCAAAGAAGATCTCCTGCTCATAAGCTGGATCACCCTCGGCCAACAGCCTCTGAATCAAAATAAGCGTCTTCAATGCCACAGTCCAGTTCCTGGTCTTGTTGAGACGCCTGGAGAGGCTGTTAACACACGCGCTGATGTAGGCACGGGAATACGAAGTTAAGCTCAAGATTTCCCGAATGTGCCTCTCGTCGGCGGGGTATTCTTCATGCCTGGTTGCCTTAACAATGGCCACATCAAGGTCTGATAATGAGTGGCTGTTGCCAACTTTGGCTAGGCCTATGCTAGTCTGGTCCTTCACTGCCCCAAGAGCTCTTCTGATCTTGCTCGTAGCCATTAAAGACAGCACAAAACTCCCAAGGCTGATGAAGCAAGTACTTATTCCGTGACCCAGCTTTGTTGGCGATTAGTCCCCGGAAAGCTGCAAAAACTGATCAGGGGTTCTCACACAGGCTACCTACTGGATATGTTGGTGAAGAATGGCGAACAATGCCAGCGAATCACCACTACTTGAACACTAGATTTTAATGGTGCGACAGAAAATTAATAAGAATGCAATGCTCTCTCCTCCAAACGGTTAACAGGAATTAATTTCTCTGTTTGGTTTGGATGAAGAGAGAGCATGCATGGTCGTGACATGGAAATTAGCTTTTATGGTTAATGGAGAAAATGTCTCCAACTTGAGGTTGTAATCAAAAGCATGCCCCGAAACAAGAGGGGTTGAGAAATTGTCGGGCTGTTGAATGATTTCCCCTACTTTATTTACTTTTTCATACAAAAATAGATTTTGACCTCAATTAAATTTAACTATACCACAGAATTACTCGTCACCGATTCTGCTATATATTTGTTATTTGATATAGGGAAACAATTATAAAAACTCAAATTAATTAGAATGTATAGAAATATAAAATATCAAGTAACAAAAAAAAATATTGTTCAGCAACTTATGTATATTTTATAGAAGAGATGATCAAATAAATTCATTATAAAAAAAATATAAGATTACAAGATATTATACAAAATTATTCATTTACCTAAAATTTTATTATTAAATTTATGTCAGTTAATTACTCATTTAAACTTATTAGCTTGCAATCCAAAAGAAGTCTATCAAGATTTATTGTGACGGGAAAAACCAGGTTGTCACTAGATTTATATATACTTTCTATCTTTCAGTAATTTTTCTATATTGAAAAATTTTATTCTAAAATTTTTATTTTTACATATTATTAATTTATTAATTCATACTATCTATTTCTTATTTTATTTAAATCACTCTTTCATTCTAATATTGTTGTCTTCGTAGAGTAATGTTGGAATTCATGATGATCAATTTGCCATCACCAGCTGACTGAACAAGGGACTTAACCAGTAATTAATCAGAGTGGTGTAATTATGTTAAGGATACTTTTAATCAGATGGCTAAGTCCTGGAAAATAAATTACGGGCTCCATTGATCGGCCTATTCCTTTTATAGTTTTTCAGGGTTTGATGAGTACTAACTTACTTAGGATTAGGAACTTTTCCACGTTCATCAAGATTGTTTTAACTTTCTGGTGCGTAGAGCTCAGAGAAAGTTTATACTATAAATATCTCGTAGTTACGAACATTCAAAGTGTATATATACTTGAAACCAATCTTTCTTTGTTCGAGTTTCACCAACGCTACTTGGCTTAATTCCTTTCTTTTCTTTTAATTAATTTAGATGTGTCAATTTGTATATATTTTAACTAATTTTATAAATATTAAAGTTAATGATTATATATATATAAGTCTTCAGCAGCTTCAAAAGAATTTAAACTTATAATTTTTAAAAAATAAATTTAAAATCTAATTATTTAAATTAAGCTCAAGATTGCTTAATTCTTTTCTTGTTGGGAAAGCCCGTGTACTTAAAAGGGAAAGTCATCTACTTTTCCAATAATATTTATAATTTATTTTGTAATTTACGATAGGTTTTGATTACTTTCTTTCGAGGTAGAATCAACACTTCTAACATTTTTTAGAGGTTTAATGACGATTTAATTTCCCCCCTGAACTATAGAAAATGTGGCACATTGAAACCTGAATTATTAACTAAACTATTACATTTTGGACAGTTTGATTAATTATGAGATCAGTACCGAATAAACCAATCCACTCATTTTTTATATATATTTTCCATTGAAATTTTTAAAAATGATAATGAAAATTTAATGCATTTTAAAAATAATTTCAGGTTTTGCACAGACAGAATTTTTATTTTATTTTATGAACAATATAAGTTGGAATTATCTCAATTTTTTAGAAAGATTCTCCATGGAGTTTACATGAATTCATATAGGTAATTTTTTAATCGACTTATTTTAAGTTTGGTGAGGTGTTATGTAATATTTAACAACTCTAATATTTTGAGAATCAGATGATATGCAGATAAATTTATATAATTTCTTAGATCTCTCAACAAAATTTGGGATCATTTTACATTATTTTCTATTTTTTAAATTTTGAAAATATTTAAGGGTTAGGAAAATTTAAAAAAAATTCTTTGACCTCAAATTTTTTAAATTATTTTTTGATTTTAATAAGTTCTTATTAGCATATGTGAAAATTCTAAACTCAAATATTAAAAAACAAATTGAGGATGGGGTTTTGATGGATAAAATTTACTCAAAACATGACTGCTTGAAGGAATAATTATGTTTAAGGTGATTATTTACATTATATTATTAACAAGACGCATGTGCAAGTTTTGTACTGATTTATTGAATTTCATTTGCATCTCTGCAAGTGATGATGTAAGAACATGTTTTTTTACTTATTTCTTTGGATTTTTTTACTGAGCTTTTTCTAGGAAATTCTTCATTTATGTAAAAAAAAAAATAATCTTTTTGCGCACTCATCTCTTGAGTTGAATTATGATTGATGTAAAAAGAAAAAAAAAAGTTTAATTTGTCTTGGTTGTAATGGGAAGTAGAAAATAGACTAGTGCATGATAACAACTAAAAAATTCCTGCATAGAAATAAACACCATGACAACATTCACAAGTAATGATTTTTTTTTCTATCAAAACTTTGAATATTGGTTTTAAATTTTTCAATTGATAAAATTAAATTTAAAATCAAACTAGGTTATGTTTAAACTTTTTTAATTTAAATTTGTTTTTTTATATAATATTGTGACTCTAATTAACTATCATCAAACTTTTTTCATTGCACGAAATCCATGAACACCAAAAACAACTATCTTGATGGTAAAAAATAACGTGAACGATGACCTTTTTTTTTATTGTTGAAATCTAACCATCCCTTTCTTATCTTTTTAATTAGGGATTTAAAAAGAAATTTTGTTTTGAAATTGAACTTTTCATAATTTAAAAGAACCTAAATTATATAAATTATATCATCTTTAAAGTTGAAAAATCTGAGTGTATTTTTTGTGAAGCTTTTGTACACACCATCCATTTTTGGCATGCTTTTTATTTTGATCTCTCATTTTTCAATTTCTCCCTTAATTAAAAATTTTAAAGCATATAGCTTTTAATTAGGATCCCATAAGAAAATGAAAAGATAGATGAGTTATATCATACTTTTTCAGCAGAAAATACCACACCCTATCATTTTACTAAAATTAATTGTTTTTTTTTTTTCATTTTATGGGTGTTCTCCCATATGAATTGTGTTTTAGAAATTGGGACCGCTGTGATTTGGACTTATTAGTGACAACTATAAATGCACCAAATCAAATAGTTAGATTTGATTCTTTAAAAGAAAGTTGAGATAGATTTTTAGAACTGATATTATTCAAGGTTACTTTTCATAGTTTTTTTTTGTTTTTGTAAGATTTTTTTGAATTGATGTTCACGTACGTGGCTGTTGTTAGCTTTGCTTGTAAACTCTGGCACAACTAAGAATCTACTTTCTTAAATCCCGTGGACAAGGTGGGTCCGACAAATGAATTCATGGCATCAAAGGCCATCTGTCGTGACAGTGATGGATAAAGACATCGCATACCATGTAACATCTATGCGTGTATATGAATTGAAATAATATCACCCGATAAATCAATTTGATAGGCTTAAAAATAATTTAAATAATTAATAAAATTATAATTTAATTTAAAATTTTTTATGATAATATGTTATTTTTAAAAAATATTACAATAATAATATATTGAATCAACCTAAATTAATTTTTCAAATTCATGACTCAAGTCATAAAACCATAAAAATATTAAATAAAATAAAATAAAATAAATTATAAAATTTAATTCTTAATAAATCTATTGTTAAAAGATAAAAAAAAAAACTTAATATAATAAAAAAAAACACAAAAAAATAACCTTTAAAACAAAATTATAAATTTAAATGATATTATAAAAATATTATTAATAATTTTGTAAAGTATTTATAAACTCTGATTACTCTAAAATTTTAACCTAAGATATAATAATATGTTAGGAGAATTTTTGTAAAATTTTAATTTATTCAATAATTGAATTGAAAAATATAATTAATATAGTCAAACTATATGATATTTAAAATATATATATATATATATATATATATATTATTTAGCTGGAATATTTTAGCCAAAATTTAAGTATAAATTACAAAAAAAAAAAAAGATTAATGAAAGATGAAATTGAAAAAAATCTTAATTTAATAAAAAAAATACAAAAAAATATATTTTAAAACAAAATTATAAATTTAAATGAAATTATAAAAATATCATCGACAATTTTATAAGGTCTTTCTAAATTTTAATTGCTTTAAAATTTTAACATGAGATATAACATATTTAATAATCAAATAAAAAAATATTATTTAAATATTTAAAAAAATAAAAAATAATTATTTAGCTCGAATATTTTAGCCACAATTTAAGTAGAAATTACAAAAACAGATGGAGATTTTTTTATGAATAAATGAGGGCTGATTGGGATAGACTCTTTCTAGTTGTCAAGTCTTATCACTTAACTTCTTCATGCGTTGTTATTTTACGCCTTCCCTGAGTGCTTGTACACGTGTTAATATCTAGTGATTCAAGAAAATTCTTTTTTATTGGTTTTGCTTTCTATTAGAGGCTATTTATATAAAGGATATTGGTGTTGTTTAGGGAGAACAAAATGAAGATTACAATCTCTTATAATTAATATTATGATGTCCTCTATTTATATATATAGATATATATATAAAGAGTAATCTTTTATTATTATAAAATATTTACAGCATGTATAGCTCTTTCAAGTATAAATTGTTTTATCTATTTAAAAAATATAAATAAAATTAAAATTTATTTATACTTAACAAAATATTGAAATCATTTTAAATTTAATATAAGAGTTCAGAAATAAAATTGCAAGTAACCTATTTGAATAAAGACAAATAAAAAATAAAAAAAATCTCAATCCAACGATTTACTTCATAATATCATTTATTTTAATAAAAAAAAACAATACTGTTTTGGGCAAAATTATTTACATTATATAATTTCACACCAAACAAACTAATTAATATTTATAATATTTAATATACAGCAGGAATTAGTTAAATTGATAATCGTGGTCTACTTTTCATATCAGGAGAGACGTGTCCAATTTAAAATGCGAATAGATTCAGGTCAAGTCCAAGGCTATATATAAAACTCCAAATCAAGGTTCTCAATTCTATTGGGATAGGTGTTTTTTCTCAATTGAAATAAAATATTTTAATTTTAGAGTGTTTTAGTGTTGTTTTAGAATTGTATTATTCACACACACACACAAACACACACACACACACACATATATATATATATATATATATATATATATATATATATATATTCAACAAATATAATTCAAATTCAAGATAAATTAATTATAAATTATGCAATACAAACACAATGCCAAACAAATATAATTTTAAAATTTAAAATATTTCTAAATAGTCAAAATTAAATAGATCTTTAACTTAAAGTAATTCAATTTAAATAAAATATCAAAATATTATGAAAGTAAAATGTTTTAACACAAATATTTTAAATATAAAGTTAGGTCAATATTATCAAGGCTAATGGAATCTAAATCATCCCTTATTTTGCTCAAATTCCTACAAAGTATAAACATGAAAAAAAAACATCATGAATATAAACCATATATATTAGTGATAAATCTAATTTTAAAAAATTAATATCATTGTTAATGAAAATAGTGATAATAGTTTTCAATATTATTATTAATATCATTGTTATTAAAAATAGTAATGAAAAAGAACTTTTTATACTTGGGTGGTTTAATTAATTAAATTGAACAAGGTTCAATTTGATTCAATGGCTTTTCAAAAGCGGAATGGAACATGTGGAATGAAACCGGAACATTCCGGCCGAAATTTAGATGAAAAATCCAGAACGGACCAAGATTTAAAATGAGATGAAAATTATTCCATTTTGTTCTGTTTTGTAAATTGATATAGAATGTTTCGGCCATTCCAAACGAAACAAAATGGAATTGACAACCTTGCTCCAAACAGCATGGATTCCATTCCACCCGTCAGGCTTCCACTTATCGTGCAGCTTCTAGCCCAGCACCAATCATCCACGCGCCTCTCATCGGATCAGAAGCAATATTTTATTTTTTGATATTTTAATTTGTATTATGATTTTACGTTGCAGAAGTGTATTTATGGACGCCAATAAATAAAATCAAATCAAAGGAGAAAGGTTTGTTCCCCGGGGAAAATAATGTCCTTTTGCGGTAATTAATATTGATAGAATCACTAGGATAATTACACGTGTAAACGTAATTTAGGAGGAGTCCGTCTACTGTGGCAATGAGGTCACCACTTGACCAACCAAATTTAGTTATCCATAATTTTTGAGAGGTTTAACTCAACTAGTTAGATTTTAAGTTAATATTTTTTAAAAAATTTAATTTGAGTTTGAGTTCCATAAATTTTAGAGTCTTTGAAAGCTTACATGGTCATTAGTTTTAGAGGCCGTGGAATAAATAATCAAGATACACATAAGCTGGGCCAGGCATTCATGTTAATAAAAAAAAAAATAGTTCTATAGAGTTTTAAACAAACTATTTATGTTTGAATTAAAATGTATATTTTTTATATTCTTTCAACCTCTCTTAAGTTTTAAATAACAAATCATAACATAAGAAATATACTTACCAAAGGAGATATACATAATTGTATATACATGGTTATAGGAAATACTGTTGATTATCAGAATGTATATTAGCAAGTAAACTGATAGTCTTTATTAGCTTACTTAGACTTGAAGAATAGGTGGCTTTAAATAGCCTTACATTGCAACTGATATCAAAAAATTAAGCTAGAGAATAATAACAGAAACCTACACCTACTGACTCGATCAATCCTAACAGCTGTGATTCCTAGTTAATAGGATTTATTAACAGAAAACAAATCAAGTAAATCCTAACAACTTTAACACTTTCCCTTAAACTATATGCTTATAAGCAATCAGTTTATTTCATCAATTGAGCACATGCCAAGTAATGCTCTCAGCTTCATGAACGATTCAGCTTTCAAAGGTTTAGTTAGAATGTCTGCAATTTGCTCAACACTTCTGCAATGAACTAGTTCAACTTTTCCCTCTTTGGTGAGATCACGTAGAAAGTGAAACCTCACATCAATGTGTTTGCTTCTTCCATGCAAGACTGGATTTTTTGACAATTTAATAGTTGAGCTATTGTCACAAAATAACATAATTGGACCTTGTTGTGTATACTTCACCTCTTCCAAAATTCTTCTTAGCTAGATACCTTGACAGGCACATGATGCAGCTGCTATAAACTCTGCTTCGGTTGTTGATAAAGTAACAACAGGTTGCTTCTTTGAGGACCATGAAATTGCAGCTCCACTTAAGATAAATACATATCCTGACGTGCTTTTCCGGTCATCCACATCCCCAGCATAATCACTGTCACTAAAACCAATTAACTCATGTATTTCACTCTCCTTCTTGTAGAACAAACCATAGTCAAGAGTGTCTTTTAAATAGCGAAGTATCTTTCTGACAGCTTGATAATAGAGTTCAGTTGGCGCTTCCATAAATCTGCTAATGAGACTAACAACATATGTTAAGTCTGGTCGAGTGGCTGTCATATACATCAAGCTTCCAATCATTTGCTTATAATAGGTGTTGTCGATCTTTTCTCCTTCACCTTCTCGAGTTAGCTTAGTTCCAGGAATTAAAGGAACTTGAACCGGATTGCAATCATTCATTTTGAACCTTTCCAAGACCTCACGAGCATATTTCTTTTGACATATAAAAATGCCACCTGCAGATTGAGTCACTTCTATTCCCAGAAAATATTTCATATTTCCCAAATCAGTCATCTCAAATTCTTTCATCATAGACTATTTAAATGTTTTAAACATGTCTTCATCATTGCCAGTAAATATTAAATCATCCACATATAAGCACACAATCAAAAGATTACCTTTTTCTCCAGTTTTGATGTAGAGTGTGTGCTCATATGGACACTTGTGAAAACCAGATTTGTTGAAGTAGGCGTCAATTCGATTATACCAGGCTCTTGGAGCTTGTTTCAATCCATAAAGAGCTCTTTTCAGCTTATAGACCATATGTTTGCTTCCCTTTTTTACATAGCCTGGTGGTTGATCCACAAATACTTGTTCTACAAGCTCGCCATGTAAAAACGCAGATTTGACATCTAGTTGAAAAACAGCCCACTCGTTCATAGCAGCTAATGAAATAATCATTCTTATTGTGTCGTGCCTTGCTACTGGTGCAAACACTTCAGAATAATCAATTCCATACTTTTGAGTATATCCTTTAGCAACTAAACGAGCTTTGAACTTGTCAACTTCACCTTTTTCATTCAACTTTGTTCTGTAAATCCATTTTACTCCCACTGTTTTTTCTCCTTCAGGCAACTCCACTAACTCCCATGTGTGATTTCTTTCAATAGCTTCAATTTCTGCATCCATTGCCTTTCGCCATTTTGAATCTTTAATCACCTCATCAAATGCAATAGGATCACTTTCTGCAAATAAAACAAGATGAGCCAATGTGTCTTCATCAGAAGACACTTCACTGTTTGTATAATCATTCATCCAAATTGGTCTTCTCCTCAATCGTTGTGTAGTTTGTAGTGAAGAATCAGATGCCTCAGGTAGTGAATTTTCTGCTACCTCATTCGCACCTGGTGCCTCATTCGCACTTGTTGCCTCATTCGCAACTGCTGCCTCATTCGATTCTCCCTCATTACTGTATGCATCTTTGTCAACGTCAGTTGTTTCATTGTCCGTGAGTTTAAGATCAACTGAATGTCCCTTTTTATCGTTACTTTCCCAATCCCAATTGCTGGCTTCATCAAACACCACATCTTTAGAAATGCAAAGCCTTCTTGTTAACAGATTGTAAAGACGATAAGCCTTTGATTCGTTGCTCACACCAAGTAGTACACATTTTTCTCCCTTGGCATCAAGCTTCATTCTCTTTGGATCTGGAATGTGCACATATGCCACACACCCAAATATTCTGAAGTGATCAATAGCTGGTTTGTGACCTGACCAAGCTTCTTCTGGTGTCATATTCTTCACAGAAAATGTTGGACTGCGATTTAGAACATGCACACTCCAATTAACTGCCTCAGGCCAGAAAGTCTTTGGCATGTGCTTGCTTGCTAGTAGACTTCGCACCATATTCATAATGGTTCTATTTCTCCTTTCTGATACACCATTCTGATGTGGTGTATACGCTGTAGTCAGCTGTCTCTTGATTCCATATTCATAATGGTTCTGTTTCTCCTTTCTGATACACCATTCTGATGTGGTGTATACGCTGCAGTCAGCTGTCTCTTGATTCCATAGCTTTCACACACATTTGCAAACTCATTGGATGTATACTCTCCACCACGATCTGTTCGAAGGCATTGAATATTTTTTTCTGTCTCCTTCTCAACTCTGGCTTTGAATCTCTTAAATACTTCAATGGCTTCGGATTTTTCTGCTAAAAAATACACCCATGTTTTCCTGCTAAAGTCATCAGTGAAGGTTATAAAGTACCTTTTATTGCTGTTAGAAGTAGGATTCATAGGACCGCAAATGTCTGAGTGCACTAGTTGTAGAATCTAATTTGCTCTCCAAGTACTTTCTTTGGGAAACGACTTTCTATGTTGCTTTGCAATTACACATTCTTCACATACATGAGATGGAGCTTCGATCTGAGGGAGCCTTTTCACCATTTTCTTTAGCTGCAAAGTTTTAAGTCCACTAAAGTTCAAGTGTCCAAACCTGTAATGCCACAACCAAGAGGAATCTTGAATAGATGACTGGAAACAGGTTTGATCTCCAGAAGTTTCAGTTTGTAGTTGAAACATTCGATTTCCAGACATCTTAATATCAGCAACAAATTCTCCTTCTGGATCATGAATTTGACAGCTTCCTTTCTGGAACATGATTGAGCAACCTGTTTCTTGCAGTTGTCCAAGGCTGATCAGATTGCTTTTGAGTTCTAGTATGTAAAACACGTCACCTACATTCTGCATTTTCTTGTTCATCAGCATTTTGACACTTTCTTTTCCCATAACACTCATGCTAGAATCATTTCCAAGCTTGACCTTCTCTCAAAAGTTTTCATTTAAGTCATAGAAAAGACTTTTGTTTCCTGTCATATGATTGTTGCATCCAGAATCAAGATACCACATTGCTCCCTTTCCAGCTAGGTTGTTCTCTGTGTAAGCCATCAACAACACTTCTTCTTCTTCCTTTATTTCAGCAAAGTTTGCCTTTTCTGCCCTTTTATAAGGACATTCCCATTGAAAGTGACCAATCTTATGACAATTGTAACATTCAATAAATGCTTTGTCAAAGTTTCCTTCTCCAGTAACACGACCACGTCCCCGACCTCGATCTTCCTCTGAAGCTTCCACGACCTCTGCCTCTTCCAAAAGAATTTCCAGCATAAGTCACATTAAGTGCTTGTTCTTCCTCAATGTGTTTAGACATGCGTTGTTCATGCACTAATAGTGAACTCTGCAGCTCATCTACTGACATAATATCAATGTCATTAGATTCTTCTATTGAACATACCACATAATCAAACTTAGAAATCATAGAAAGTTTCCTTTGAAATACCATTGAAAGTGACCAATCTTATGACAATTGTAACATTCAATAAATGCTTTGTCAAAGTTTCCTTCTCTAGTAACACGACCACGTCCCCGGCCTCGATCTTCCTCTGAAGCTTCCACGACCTCTGCCTCTTCCAAAAGAATTTCCAGCATAAGTCACATTAAGTGCTTGTTCTTCCACAATGTGTTTAGACATGCGTTGTTCATGCACTAATAGTGAACTCTGCAACTCATCTACTGACATAATATCAATGTCATTAGATTCTTCTATTGAACATACCACATAATCAAACTTAAAAATCATAGAGCGTAGGATTTTCTCTATGACTGTCACATCTTCTAGTTTTTCGCCATGCATTTTCATCCGATTTGCAATCGTCAGTGTCCTTGCAAAATACTCATCAACAACTCTCCAGCTTTCATGTGTAGCATTTCAAACTCTTTACGAAGAGCTTGCAACTGAGCGCGTTTAACTCTAGTGTTGCCTTGATACTTCTTCTTTAATGAGTCCTATATGTCTTTTGCAGTGTCCTTCTTAAAAAGAGTCTCAAGAACAGTTCGGTCTATTGCTTGAAATAAGAAATTCTTTACCTTCAGATCTTTAAGCTTAAAGTCTGATATTGCCTTTGACTGTGCTTCAGTCAGATCTGTGCCCTCTCTTGCTTCTGGAATTCCTTCCTCGATGAGTCCCCAATATTCATTTGATCTTAGAAAATTCTCTATCAGCATACTCCAATGATTATAATAACCATCAAGCCTTGGAATTGCTGGTTGAACAAAACCACTAGTGTTTCCCTCAGATGCCATTTCAAACGTTTACAGAAAAAACAATTGTTTGATACTGCACTCTCTCTGTGTTTAAAACAAACTCACTCTCTCTGTGTTTAAAAACTTTCACTCTCTCTGTGTTTTAAAAAACTTTCACTCTCTCTGTGTTTAACTCTCCTGAAGAAACTGTTGTTTCTTGTCTCTCATGAATAAATCCTATAACCTTGCTCTGATACCAATTGTTGATTATCAGAATGTATATTAGCAAGTAAACTGATAGTCTTTATTAGCTTACTTAGACTTGAAGAATAGGTGGCTTTAAATAGCCTTACATTGCAACTGATATCAAAAAATTAAGCTAGAGAATAATAACAGAAACCTACACCTACTGACTCGATCAATCCTAACAACTGTGATTCACAGCTGTGATTCCTAGTTAATAGAATTTATTAACAGAAAACAAATCAAGTAAATCCTAACAACTTTAACAAATACGAGATGGCATGCCCGTGCTGCCGCGAGCTTATAAAACAAATATACTTGATAGTGTTATAATTATGAATCAGCGTTAGATAAGTAATAGAAACTAAAGTTATAATGGAGTCAATATTCCATAAAGAAAAAAAAAGTTGTTTTGGTGATAAAAAATTTAAAGACTGAACAAAATAATTTATAGCAATTCATAGTATTTTGTGAGGAAAGATACAGTGCTTTCCCCACATGATTTAGCTTTTTTGTTAATAAAAAAATAATTACAAAGCTAAATTCACTACCAACTTAATTAAAAAAAAGTCGACAAAGATAATTTTAAAAGGAAGAAAACCTATGAGGAAAAATATTATAGCAATTGATAATTTTTTGTGAGGAAAACTATTGTGCTTTTCCCAATAAAATCAACAAAGATAATTTTAGAAAAAAATTATATAGAAAAAATCATTTGGAGAAATATTGTAGCAATCTACAGTGTTTTATGAGAAAACTTACAATGCTTTCTCCATATGATTTAGCATTATTGTAATTATAATTCTTAACCAACTCAATATTAAAAAAAAAAAATCAAAAGAGACAATTTGAAGGAAAAAAACATAACAAAAAAAACACATAAAAAACTGGAAAAAAAATACTATGTTGTAAACATTATAACAATTCACAGTATTTTGTGATGAGAACTACAATGCTTCCCCACATAATTTAGCCTTATTTGTAATTACTTGTAATTGTAATTCTCAACTAGCTCAATATTAAACAAAGAAAATTTTATAAATAAAAAACATAAAAAGCCATGTGGAAAAAATATTGTAGTAATTCATAGTAATTTACGAGAAAAGCTACAGTGTTTTTTCCCTACATATTGTAACTGTGATTTTTAACCAACTCAATATTAAAAAATAAAATCAACAAAGATAATTTTGAAAAAAAATCATAAAAAAAAACAAAAAAAAATATGTGGAGAAACACTGTAGTAATTCATAATGTTTAAAAGAAAAAAAATTACAAAACTAAATTATCAACCAGCTCAATATTAAAAAAATAAAATTGATAAATACAATTTTAAAAAATCATAAAAAATAAAATAGAAAAATATGTGGGAAAACACCGTAGCAATCTATAATAATTTTAAAAATAAAATTACAAAGCTAAATTTTTAACCAGTTTAATATTAAAAAAATAAAATTAATAAAAATAATTTTAAAAAATACAGTAATAATTCACAATAATACATTAGAAAAGCTACATGTTTCATCACTTTCCCAAATGTTTTAGCTTTAGCTTGATGTATAATAGTTAAGCACACCGTTAAAAGAGAATCGGCGATCAGGTCAGTGCAGAAGGAAAGGGGTAAAATCGGAATAGGAAAAAATTGCATGAGAAACACGCAGGTAAAGAGGATGACGCTTGGCTTGGAGGAGCAACCACTGCAAACGTTCAACTCTTTCTGCTGAAAAGAAGTGAGAATCCTACCGAAATAGAAAAAGGAGAGAGTGGGAGTTTTGATTTAGTGGCACAAGCAAAATCATAACAGGTCTATGCATAGTTAGCTTAGCTAAGAGAAAACAAACTCCACGAGAATATGAAGTAGGAATCTGATTGCAAAAAAAAGCTTGCATGTAGGTTTTCTTCGATGAAGCTCATGGTGTTAATGGTTCCATTGATACTGGTTTCTGGGTTTGTTGTCATTTTTGGTCTAAGATCTACTACGACTTCCAGCTGGGATTTTATAGCAAGACAACCGGCCTGGCTATGGTGGGGACATATTGGTAATTCTTCTTTAAACGGTGCTAGTAGTGTCACGGTACATGCAAAAGAGAGTGATGAGTCTCCGCCTCTTATTAACGGCTTTTCTCCTCCACCGCAAGCTGTTGAGGCTTTACCATTTGAAGACCATGTAAGTCCTTTAACTCCTGTCTTATTAATTACCTCCTCTGTCTTTTTTCTGTGGTATACTATATATCTGGATCAATGATTCATCTATATATATATAAACAAAAGACTTTGATCTTGATCAATGTCTGAAGATTTTCGCTGTTTCAGTTTGCATTTGGCGGTTTTCTGTCTGCTGAATATACATTAGCTTGTAGTGCTGTCACTGTGACAGTTTTGAAAGATCTAAGAATATAGTGCTCTCTTCTCAAAAAATAAATTATATACATCTTTCAATTTCGACTCAACAAAACTTTCTGGTTAGTGATTTTTTATTTTTAATAATTTGGGGCTCTAGGTGAGTGAATAATTTTAAGTTTACTGGTGTGCAGAATGTTTTGAAACAAGATGTTTCAGAAACTTCAGGGCCCATTGCTGCCCCAGCAAACGAAGCTCTTGATCTTGCCAGTAAAACTAGACATAAAACGGAGCACACCAGTCTAGAGAAACTCGAAGCAGGCCTTCAAAAAGCTCGAGTTGCATTAAAAGAGGCTAAAAATGGAAAGCAAGCAGATGACCCTGATTATGCTCCGGCAGGCCCTATGTACTGGAATGCCAAAGTCTTTCACAGGTTTGTTAAATTATTCTTTACTGCAGTCCATATTCCTGTTTATTAATAGTCATTTGGACCAGATATTATGCTGGCTGCTTAGCTTACCACGTTAAAAACAAAAAAGGTATGGCCGGCGACCTGGATGGGTCTTAGGAGGGTGTTTGTTTACATGGATGCCACAGAAAAATTGGTGTTTGGTGAAGCGTGGTTTATTATTTGTGGGACCTAGAATTTTTGCGTTTAAAATACAGATAAATGGAAAGCAGCTTTAAGATACTTTCCGTACATATATAGTGATTTTTAATTCACTCTGCATTGTTTGCTTTTGTGAAACGAAAAGTGCAGAGTAAATTATTTGTGTTTAAAACACAGGTGAATGAAAAGCAGCTCCAAGCTGCTTTCCGTATATACAGAGTGATTTTTAATTCACTCTGCACATAAAAGTGAATAATACGAAGTAAATTTTTACTTTCACTGTTTACTTGAATAACAACAAATTTATTTTTTTATATTTTTAATTATATTTTATTCAAAAAAATTAGTGTTTAATATTATTCTATGACACTACATAAACTAGAAAGAAATCACATGATGACGTAGCATTTGCAGAATTTGATCGCAATTTCAATTTTATTCCTGATGATATTTTACCTGATTTTGTTGCATGCTAAAAAAACCAAGAAAATTATAGTTTTTGTCTGATGAATTTCATACGTGATGGAATTGTAGACATTTTAATGGAACAATAAAAAATATTTTATATATAGTATTATTTATTTCATGATGTAATAGCAGTATTTAAATCTATAATATTTAAATTAAAAACCATCAATATATATATTAGTTATTTTATAATTTTAATTTAAAAAGTATTTTTAACTAAACACATTAAATTACTTTTTATTCAACCTCAATTTCAATCACAGTTTTAACCAAACATATATAAATACTAAATCAACCCAATCAAAAATGATTTTTTTCAAACAAAATCTACTATAATGCAGTAACACTCCTCTTCAGACGATCCCAAATTTTTGCTATCATCACCTAAGTATGCCCTATAATTGAACTTAAATTTTTGGAGACTGTATAGAGTGAAGATATATAAAAAGGGTGTAGCTTTATTGAAGGTTTGGGTCGGCTATAGTACAAGTTAAAATTTTATTGATATTTTTTTTTACTAATATTAAACTAGTCCAAGTTATATTTAACTAAATTAGCTCAAGAAAAACACGTTTTGTTCAGTAAATTAATCACTTTTTTAAATTAAAATCTTTATTTTTTTAAGTTAAATTACTTCTTGTTTTCCTACACATTCAGCTCACAAAATTTGGTCAAAGCAACACACCTTTCCTCTTTTCATTTATTGTATAGTACTATCTATCACACAAATTTAACTTAATTTTATCTCAACTACTAAAACATTGCTTCAAACTTTAAAAAATATTGAATTTGATCTTTTCCTTGCTCATGTGCAATTTAGTTACACATAATATGAGATTGATATACCATATATAAATACTTTATATAAAAGGCTACGGGTCATTCATGTCAATAACAAGGATTTGTTACAACTTACTAACACTATCATTATAATATATTTAACTCATTAATAAATTTTCAGTTGGAAGAGTTGAATTATAGATTCAAGGATGAGATTGTGAAGCTTCTTATACTTAGCTCTGTTTTAGAACATAAAAACAACTTTAAATTATTTAAAGTTGATGCTATTTGCAAACTTGCCGATAAATTTTATCCTAAAGATTTCAATGAATAAGAGATGCATTATTTAAGATCTCAGCTAGAATATTATCAGATTGAAGTGATTCATCATGAGAGCTTTCATAATATATTTATCATTTTCGAATTATATCAAGGATTAATTGAAACAAATAAGTCGCAACACAATCATTTCATTAACAGTTAAACTCATTTTATTTTGACTTTGCATGTTTTCACTACCACTAGGGAGCGAGCATTTTTAGTTATGAAGCATGTTAAAAATATTTTTCACAGTTAAATAAAAGAGGGGTTTTTAGTATATTTTATGATGATTTATATTGAACGAGAGCTTACTGAAAATATTTATTTAGATTTGATTATATATGAACTATATTTCATAAAATATCGGAGGGTGTAATTTTAATAGTAAGTTTATTTTTACTTTCACTTTAATTTTATGTTCTTTTAAATTTATTTTTTATTATTTTGAGTAGTGTTTTTGAATTAAAACTTTAATATTAACTTCATAAATTTATGTATATGAGTTAATGATTGATCTTGAAAAAACAAATTCAATGTATTTGCTTAATAACAAGGGCTGAAAAAATTCTGGGCTCTGCCTTTGAATATATATATATATATATATATATATATATATATATATATATATATGAAAGAATTGCCTTTTTCATAACAGGAGTTATTTGGAAATGGAAAAACAGTTTAAGGTCTTCGTGTATGGAGAGGGGGAGCCCCCTGTATTTCATAATGGTCCTTGCCGGAGCATATACTCCATGGAAGGAAATTTTATTCACAGGATGGAGATTGACGGCCATTTCCGTACCAAGGATCCTGACAAAGCACATGTTTATTTCCTCCCCTTCAGCGTAGCTATGATGGTTCGTTTTGTCTACGAGCGGGACTCACGGGATTTTGGTCCGATAAGGAGGACTGTTTCAGACTATATCAATCTAATCAGTGGAAAATATCCTTTTTGGAATCGAAGCCTTGGTGCCGATCATTTCATGCTTGCTTGCCATGATTGGGTACGCATGCCTTGCATCTTAGTTGTCTCAAGAACATTTGATGAAATACATGTAATCTAGTCATTTCCACGATGAAAGAAGTGGCTAAGATAAAGATATAATTACAATCTTTTCAAAATAAAGACAAAAATTTCAAAAAGTTATGGATATAATATGACGGTAAAAATAATAATAAATATGGAAAGTTATTATAAGATGACTTTTAAATTAAAGGAGAGTATTGAAATTAATTTGAAGTTTTTATTTAAAATATCTTTTAGTTCTTTTCAAGTGCCTTCTAGATTTATATATAAATATTAAAGAATATTTATTTTTTAAACTAGTATAAATATACGTGTTCAGAGAATACTATAGGTTTAAATCCAAGTTGATTAGAACTTCTTCTCTTAAAAAGATTATTTACACACACACACACGAACGAGTTTGTTTTTCACCATGCTAGCTTTATATTTATAACAATTATATACATAATTTGTATTTGTTTTCACAGGGGCCAGAAGCTTCATTTTCCGTTCCTCATCTAGGCAAAATCTCAATTCGCGCACTATGCAATGCCAACACGTCAGAAAAATTCAATCCCATCAAAGATGTATCCTTGCCGGAGATCAATCTCCTAACCGGTTCAATAAAGGGCTTCGTTGGTGGACTATCTCCATCAAAACGCTCAATCTTAGCTTTCTTTGCGGGAAGGCTTCATGGTCCAATCAGACCTGTAGTTCTTGAGCACTGGGAAAATAAGGATGATGATATCAAGGTGCATCAGCACCTCCCAAAAGGGATATCTTACTATGAAATGATGAGGAGAAGCAAGTTTTGCCTTTGTCCAAGTGGTTATGAAGTTGCAAGTCCCAGAATTGTCGAGGCGCTTTACGCTGGGTGCGTTCCGGTGCTGATTTCAGATCATTACGTGCCACCTTTTAGTGATGTTTGAATTGGAAGTCATTCTCTGTTGAGGTTCCGGTGAGTGATATCCCCAGCTTGAAGAAGATATTGACACGTATATCTCCAAGGCAGTACATAAGAATGCACAGAAGAGTGCTACAAGTGAGGAGGCACTTCGAGGTTAATTCTCCTCCAAAGCGGTTTGATGTCTTCCACATGATTCTTCATTCTATTTGGCTTCGTAGATTAAATGTTGCAATTCATGATGATCATTTTTACAGTAATTAATCAGATTCCTAAGGAGTTGTGTAATTATGTACTTAAGGATACTCTTAATCAGGTGGCTAAGTCCTGGAAAATAAATTACAGGCTCCATTGATCAGCCTATATCTTCTATAGTTTTTTAGGGTTTGGTGAGTACTAACTTACTTAGGATTAGGAACTTTTCCACGTTCATCAAGATTGTTTTAACTTTCTGGTGCGTAGAGCTAAGAGAAATTTTATCCTATAAATATCTGGTAGTTACGAACTTTCAAAGTGTATAATATACTCGAAACCAATCTTTCTTTGTTCGAGTTTTGACAAACGCTACCTAGCTTATAAGTTCCTTTCTTGTTGTGAAACCTCTTTGTACTCAAAAGTGAAAGTCGTCTCTTTTTCCAAGGCCAGAAATTCAATGATTATCCTGTAATTTATGATCATATGCAGGTTTTGATCACTTTCTTTTGAGATAGAATCAACACTTTTAACATTTTTTAGAGGTTTAATGACGATTTAATTTCCCCCCTGAACTATAGAAAATGTGGCACATTGAAACCTGAATTATTAACTAAACTATTACATTTTGGACAATTTGATTATGAGATCAGTACCGAATAAACCAATCCACTCGTTTTTTATATACATTTTCCATTGAAATTTTTTAAAATGATAATGAAAATTTAATACATTTTTAAAATAATTTCAGGTTTTGCTCGGACAGAATTTTTATTTTATTTTATGAACAATATAAGTTGGAATTATCTCAATTTTTTTTTAGAAAGATTCTCCTTGGAGTTTACATGAATTCATATAGGTAATTTTTTAATTGACTTATTTTAAGTTTGGTGAGGTGTTATGTATTTAACAACACTAATATTTTGAGAATCAGATGATAAGCAGATAAATTTATATAATTTCTTCGATCTCTCAATGAAATTTGGGATCATTTTACATTATTTTCTATTTTTAAAATTTTGAAAATATTTAATGGTTAGGAAAATTTTAAAAATTTTCTTTGACCTCAATTTTTTTAAATTATTTTTTGAATTAGATTTTAATTAGTTCTTATTAGCATATGTGAAAAATTCTAAACTCAAATATTAAAAAACAAATTGAGGATGGGGTTTTGATGGATAATATTTACTCCAAACATGACAGTTGAAGGAATAATTATGTTTAATATGATTGTTTACATTATATTATTAACAAGAAGCATGTGTAAGTTTTATACTGATTTATTGAATTTCATTTGCATCTTTGCAAGGGGTGATGTAAGAACATGTTTTTTTACTTATTTCTTTGGATTTTTTTACTAGCTTTTTCTGGGAAATTCTTCATTTATGTAATATAAAAAAGAAATCTTTTTGCACTCTCATCTCGAGTTAAATTATGATTGATGTAAGAAAAAGAAGAAGTTTAATCTCTCTTGGTTGTATTTTGATTTAAAGGGATGTAGAAAATAGACTCCGTACATGATAACAACTAAAACAATTCTTCATGCTAAAAAACACCTTGACAATATTCACAGGTAGCGTTTTTTCTTCTATCAAAACTTTGAACATTGATTTTATGCTATATAATTGATAAAATTAAACTTAAAATTAAATTAGGTTAGGTTAGATTTATCTTTCTTGATTTAAATTTGTTTTTCATGTACTATTATAATTAAAAACAACCAACATTAAACTCTTTTTGTTACACGAAATCCATGAACACCAAGAACAACTATCATAGTTGTAAGCAAATGATGTGAATGATGACTTTCTTTGTGATTGTTGAAATCCAACCATCTCTCTCTTCTCTTTCTAATTAGGGACTTAAAAAGAAATTATGTTTCAAAATTGAATGTTTTATAATTTAAAGGGATCTAAATTATATAAATTGTATTATCTTTAAAGTTGGAGGACCTAATTGTATTTTTTGTGAAAAACATGTACATGACACACCATTTATTTTTTACATTCTTTTTATTTTGGTATTTCTTCTTCTAATTTCACCCTTATTTTAGAAATAAAAAGCAAATGATCTTCCGTTAGAATCAAATCACCCAAAATAAAAGTTTGGAGACAAAAATAAAAATAAATAGCAAGTCCACAATAATTTGAAGTGTGTGAACAATGTTTTTCCTACAATAAAAAGGTCACCCAACTAAAAAATATAGTAATTAGCAATTAATTAATCCATTGAAAATAAAACTAAAATCTGTTGCTAAAAATATTGAGCAACGGAATAAGCAACGGCAAATAACACATGCAGATGTGTCGTTGTTGATTTTTCAGCAACGAATTTGTCCGTTTCTGATTTCTCAGCAATGAAAATTTTGATGCTTATAATTAGCAACGAATAATTCGATGCTTACAAACCAACAACGGATTTTTCATTGCATATATATATAGCAACGGAAAACCTGTTGCTGATTTTGTGAATTAGTAATGGATTTTTCATTGTTGATTGATGGATTATTTACAATTAACAACGGAAAATCAGTTGCTGACTATATTATTTTTATTAAATTAATTTATTTATGGATATTTTGAAAGTTGTAGAATATATATAAACAATATAAATTAATATTAAAAATCACTTTATCACCAATAAAAAATGGAATGAAATTAATATTCATAGTATAAAAATTTAGTTAAACTTGCATTAATGCAAATAAGTCGAAATACAAAAAAAAAAAAAAAACAATCAAAAGATACAATTATGGTGTTTGTTGTTGAGACAAACCATGATATTGTGGATTGACATAAGATGAATCAGGATATAGTGGTCGAGGTGTAGGTCGATAAATTGGTGGAGATGTGGGACCCATAGGTGCTGGCATACCTTGAGCCAATATTTGATATCCCACAATGGTATTCAAGATTGTTCATAAAATATTTCTTTTATGGAATCTATTTACCGTTTCATTTCAAAAATAAAATTATTATTTTTATTTTTATTTTTTATTTTTTATCTATTTTTGCAATGCTCGATAAGATGAACTAGGATATTATGATTGCAACGAGTAGGAATATGATTAATTAAACTAATTTTTACTTTTAATAAACTAGTGTTTTGCTGATTAATTAATTATTATGCATAAAGATATCACTAGAAAGTCACATCTAATGCAATCATTTTTATATTAATCTTGATTAATTTATAAGCTAGTTTATTAAAAAAAAAAAAAAAGTATTTGGGATGGAATGTCGACAATCATTCCCGTAATCTTTCTTTAGTTCAACTGCAGTCCAATGTCTAATAAAACGTTCACTTTTTTCTTTAACAACATCTGATAAAAAAAAAAAGATCACATAAGAAAATGAAAAGATAGATGAGTTATATCATACTTTTTCAGCAGAAAATACCACACCCTATCATTTTACTAAAATGCTCATATATATATAGATGATAGTTTCATTTATAGAA
>CM031979.1:8049967-8224989 GCA_018804465.1 Populus tomentosa | reverse complement strand
TATTTAGTAATTAACTTGTTAATTGTTCATGCTTCAGATCAGATTTAAATTCTTTTTTGTCAACGTAAAAAAAAAAAAAAGCATTAGCGCGCTTTTCACCATAAAGAAAAGCTTTAATTACAATATATGTTTAATAAAATAAATTAAGAATTATATTTATCAATAAATATAAAACATATTTATGACTCTAATAAAAGATATTTGAACGCACTATGCATGGAACTCTTCAAAAATATTTTATTTAACTATACAACAATAAAGTTGTTTCTTGAAAAAAAGAAAATATTTCAACAAATCATTTAAGCAAATTCTAAATCAACGCTATATTTAAAAGAAAAAACAAACTCTCAGACCAAATTAGAAAATAAAAAAGGGTATACAATTGCATGCAATTCAATGAGTCTTTGTGATGTGATGAGTAGTGATTTGCAAAATAAATTTAACACATACTTTGTATTTATTTTTAATTTTTTTCCTCAAAATACAGCTAGTAGATTTGCGTAGTCATTAAGAATTAAAAGGGAAAATTAAAAATATAGATTCATGAAGTTAAGTAAGCTCCATGCTAACATGATACTCAAGAGCTCCATGTTTGCTTTTGTTTTAAGTGATCGTCTTGCCACACCTAGCTAGGGTTATGAAATTTAGCTTTTAGGGTTTTTGGGAGAAGAAATCCAAATTAGGTCACGGGCAAACAAATGTAGAAGAAAGGGAGGAAATTAGAAATGTAGAAGAAAGGTCAGTGTGATGTTTTTTTCACGTGAGATTCTCTGTGTAAAGATGTAGAGTTGTAAAGAATTCAGATGCTCTTGATCCTAACACTTGCCATCTTAGTTTCTTTTCACTTTGTTTCTCTCTTTCTTTTTTCTTTTTCCCTTATGGAATAGATGACGCTGAAAGTGGTTTTAGTTAGAGGATTGTTTTTTAAAAATAGATTAAAATAATATTTTATTTTTATTTTTTAAAATTTATTTTTAATATCAATATATTAAAATAATATAAAAATATTTAATTTTTTAAAAATATATTTCTAAAACATAAAAACAAACATGTGAGATCGGCAGCCTACAAGGCTAGAACTAAATCATAGCTGTTATGCTTGTATAATTGATTGCCTAGGCATCTTTGACACATTTGAACAACATGTGAGGTTAGGTCCGTGACCAATAACTCCGCTAAAAAGTCAATTTAAATTTAAACTAAAAATTTGTTTTTTAATTGAAATACATTACTAATTGCATTACATCATCAATATAATTATCAAATATTAGATAATAATTATCGTCCAGTTTGGCTCACACCGTTTAATAAGATGAAAATTTTGTAATTGGAAAGGTGATTTTTTTATTCTTGTTTTAAAAAGTGCCCAAGATTTATTTTAATTTTATTGATGATTTCTTTTGATTTTTATTAAATTAATGACATGGGACAACCATTTTTGTTTGTAGAGGTAATAAATTTTAATAAGAGAAAGAAAGTTTATACTAACAAATTATTTTGTTGCAATAACATTTAAATTATTACTTTTTTATGTATAAAAATATTGTTATATAAATAAATAAATAAATAAAATCCCAGTTTTCAATTCCAATGTGCAATCATCATATAAATTCGCAAATATAAGGGCGGGACCATATTGTAATTGTATAAGACTCCACTCTTCCCAAATATCATCATATTGTTATGTCCCTTGGAAAAGCAATTCTATCATTAGCTACAAAAGAAAAAGATCATGGCATATGACCCTAGAAAATATCATTATATAAGCATATAAATTAATTATTTTATTACAGTGAAATGACATTACAGACCCTTAAAATAGGGATGGTCAAGTTGATCATCTGAGATTGTCTATATCTTATTACAGTACTGTAAATAAATTATAATGAATGAGCTTCTACAATAAAATTATTATGTTTTTATCAATGAATGTCTTTATATTAAGAATAATTTAGTATTTTTTTAGTAGCTCATTGATTATTTAAAAATTGTTAATAGATATATGTGTTTTTTTCAAAAACATTTAATAGTCAAATGACTTATTTACTCTCAAAGTGAAAAAATTTAGAGCTATTGACTAATTAGTTTTCTATCCTTTTGTTTCTTAGAATATAATAAAAAAATATTTTTTTCTTAAAAACATATATAAAAATAAATTATACGGCTACTAATATTTTAGTCCTTTCACAAAGGTTTTTTTGGTAAATTTTCAGACTCATGGAGGATATTTTGATCTTCTTACATTGAATAATTAATTTTTTATTCAAAAAAGCTAATGACACATGCTTATCATGCACTAGCATGTAAGAGATATCTGTGCCTTATAAAGATGAGTGCGACACTTCCCGGTAGTCAAATCTAACCTTTTTTTCATGTCGTTAGTAGCGCCACCACATCCTCTTAAATCAGGTGTGGCGTGTGACAAAGATTAATGGATGAGTGACAAAGATTAATGGATGACTTGTCAACAATTTTTTTTTTAATTTTTTTCTCTCTCCTACCCATAAAAGTACACATCCTTTCTCTTTGATTTTGGTATTTTAATTTCATTCTTTATTCTTTTAATTTTTATTCTCGGTTTTTTTTTATAAAAGTTTTGTTTGTTTTCAATTTAGTCATTTAATTACAACTTGTCATATATTATTTTATTCAATTCGGTTATTTTTCTTGGCTTTTCCTTTATATTTTTATTATTTTTTAATTTCATCATTCAATCAAGGTTTATAGTGCATTAATTTTTTCAGTTTGACCCTCCTTCTTTTGATTTGTTTTTCTTTTTATTAAAGTTAATTTTCTTTTCAATTTAACCATCCAGTCTATTTTTTTTTTCATTCTCATTCTTTTAATTACAATATTCTTTTTTGGTTTCATATCCTTTTATGTAATTGTTTATTTTCATGGTTTCATACTTGAGCGTTTGATTCACTATGTATTGAGCTTTATGATTTTTATTTATTTATTGTGTTTCTGATCTAATTATCTGAGTCATAAATTTGAAAAATTAATGTGAGTCGACATTTTTTTTAGCTCATTTTCTTTTTTAATTTTAGCGTTTTATGTTATTTTTATTTAAAGATTGGTTTTGTGGTTATTTTTAATTTCTTTTCTATTAGTTTATTCAATCTTATGATCCAGGCCACCAAATTTGCAGGCCTTTTTTGAATAAAGGTTTTTTTTAATTAATTTTTGTATATTTAACTTTTAGAGATATTATTCTGATTCATTTATATATTTTTTGTTTTATATGGATTAAATTTAGTTTTTTAAAAAATATTTATTTTTAGATAATATTTCTAATATGTTCGAACTTGCATATTATTTTTTTTGTTTTTATTTTATTTAACTCGTTTCCCGTGTGTGATTATTTCTATTATTGTTTGATTCAATAAAAAAATTAATTTTAATAAATAAATTCAGTAAAAATAATAAGATAAATATCATATATTATGAAATCAAGTATTTTAATCTATATCCATCTCTTAATTATTCTAGTTTTGCTTTTAGTTATTGTTAATATTTTTTTATCCACTTATTAAATAGATGATTATCAATTAATTTAATTAGATATTTGCATAAATTTTTTGATTTATATTTTGATTTTTTATATAAAGAAACACATTGAAATAACTTCTATATTTAATTTTTTAAAAAATATACTATCCATAATAAAAACGCATGTCAAATAACTAATAAACACAAGTGAATTATTCCTTACATGGATTCAAAAAATTAGTTGGATGAAATGATTTGAATACCTTTACACCAAAGATAACAAAATGATCAAGATGATTTTCTTTCATGTAATGATAATTAGCGAAAGTTAAAGGGTTTAACTTCCCGAGAATAAAAGCGTAGGTTGAACTTCAAAGGCAATTGATGCTGGTTAGAATATTATAGATTGAAAATCTCAATGAATTAGTATAAGTTAAAACTAAAACTTGAAGAAAATGGATTATTGAAAAGTAAGGACTTATGCCCTTACTTGGGGAATAATAGACACGTGGCTCCAAGATAGCATCTCATCTTAGGATATGATATATATATATTTTTTTTATGTTTTAAAAAAATATATTTTTTATTTTTAAATTGCTTGGACATATTAATATTAAAAATAAATTTAAAAAAATAAAAAAAATATTATTTTAATATATATATTTTAAAAATATTTTAAAAAATAATTACTATTATAATACTAAATAATCTCTTAAATGGGTAAATAAATTAAATAGAAAGAAGTAAATACGGGCAGATTTACCATTCTGTCTTGTTCTCCTCCATTGACAAAAACCACACCAGAGCACCGATCTCCCTAAATCTGGCTCTTTAAGGCTAATTAATTATATTTTGACCAAACCCACGAAGATAAGCAGGTAAAAGATCATATTTATCCCCAGATAGTATAAAATCCTCAATTAAGTCCCTTTACAAAACCAATTCTCACTTGGGTCCCCACATACCGGACAGTACCCGATTGACCATCTTCATGAAAATATATTTCCCTTTTAAATCATATAAAACAGGAAATATTTATTGTATTTAATACACACCGTTTTGTCATAAATCCCAATGGTGGGGGTGGGATGGGATAATTAATTTGGTCATGTTTGGCTGATGGGCACTCGATTGATAATAGTTTTTGTTCGGAGATCCATTTGATATTCATATGGTGTTTGGGGACCAAATATGTAATCTGTTCATATAAATAAATAAATAAAAACACAGATCCAAACCCCTTTCTCTCTTACATGACGTAGAACATTGAAGAAAACAAAAGAGAACTAGGTGACTGACTGTCTCTCTTCGCATCAACTGCACTCTCACTCTCTCTCTCCCCCCTCTTTCCTGCAGCAGATCTTGTCATCCTCTCTCTCTCTCTCTGTGACATACATTTTGCTGCTTTAGAGAAGCTAATATGTGGATGTTGCTGGTAGTAGCTTAGCTAAAGAAAAAAAGAAGGAAAGAAATGATGAATAGTAATAATAATAGTAGTAATAATAATAATTCTAGGAGCACTAATGGGTTTTTGAGAGAATCACTAGGGGGAGGGAGGAATATTCCGGTGCGATCCCAGTACCACCGCCGTGGTCATAATGTGACGGGTGGCGGTGGTTTCTCTAAAATTAATAATGGCACGGACGAGAACTTGGATCTCTTCTCCAAGAACCGCCGCGGTCTCTCTGTCTCCTCCGATGAATCTTCTGATGGTATGTTATGGGTTTTCTTTCAGTTGTGTTGCCGGAAATGCACTCGGTGGTGTTCTGTGTTTCTCGCAATCATTTGATGAGGTGCTGGAATGAGGAAGAGGATAATTTGGTCATTTTACTGACGAATTAGAGATTTGGAAATGGAAAATGATGTCACTGACTAAAATATTTATTGAACACTATGTATAATAAAAGAAACAGAAAGAGAAAGAAGATAAAATCAAAACGTTGTCCTTTCTATTGCTAGAACTACCTTTGCCTCTTCCCTTGTTTTTGTGTTTAGTTCTAATGGATTTGATTCATTATTTATTGATTTCTGAATTTATAGATATGGTAATTTATTATATTGGGTTTTTCTCTTAATTCCCAATTTTATTTTAATTTAGCCAGCACTGAATTTTGCTTGTCTACATGGCTGTGATTTTCTCTCTGTTTCTATATATATAGTTGTTCTTGTGGGGGGAAAATGTGTGGTTGTCTTATGATTTGAAGTGGGGTTATTGGTTACAGTTTCAGTGAAATTGGGGAGACTTGCAGTTGGCTCAGCTAAATTTGCAAGGAGCGGGATCGATGATCTGTTATCATCTACGGAGGGAGGGAAGCATGATTATGATTGGTAAATCTCTGACGCTTTCCAGATTCGGCAATTACATGTTGAAGTTTTTGTCAGATTTTCTTGTTCCTTTATTTTTGAAAATAATTGAAAAAATTTCAATAGATTTGTATCGTTATTGATATGTGTAGGTATGTTGGATTGATAGTTCCAGGGGAAACATGGTTTGCTAAAGGATCAGATTGTCTTGGAAGTCCTTTAACTTTGGATAATCAGTCCCCCTTTTCTGCTTTGATTAAAGATATTGTGGAATGGATAGTACAATTTAGGCAACCCAAGAAGATAAAATAAAAATAAAAATCAAAATGGAATTCTGATTCTTATGTTGATGGCACCTAGGGATCTCTTATAGAGTTTTGCGTTCTAGCTTTTAATGAATTCAAAATGGAAATCCTGACCTGCTTTGTTCTGATGCTTCTAAGAGTTGCAGACAACTTTGCACTGCTTATTTCGAATGGTGAGCAATTTTATTGTGCAAGATAGAGAAGAGTATCAGGAGAAACTCTCAACACGGCAGTTGGAAATGGTTACTTGAAGACCATTCAGAACATTTCTGCGCAAGCGCTTTCTTATAGACAAAAAACTTGACGTTTTTAATATGAGTTGAAGTTCTAAGCGAGACATTGTCCTGCTGTTAATTTATCTGCATTTGACTGACAAGATTTAGAGAATAATTTAGGCTTGAAGTATTAGCAATTAAATATTCTTTTTGTGTTGAATAAACATCCATAGGCTAAGCTTGTTACTCTTGTATCGAAAACCAAGAAACTAGCATTCATATACCATAACCCATACTTATTTCTTTTTATGTCATCAGGCTTCTTACCCCCCCTGGAACTCCTCTTTCTCCTTCATCGGAAGGAAGTGAATCAAAACCAACTTCAGTGGCTCCACGAAGCAGTTCTTTGGCTAGATCAACTTCTACTACCAAGGCGGTTTCTAGGGTATGATGCTCTCCTTTTTTTTCTTTAAGCTATGCACTGTCAGTCTTTGCCCCAATTTTAGATCATTTTATGCTTGTTGAATTACCCCTTGGTTGAGCAAGAATATTTCTTCTATTTTGGAAGGAATTTATTGTGATAATGGGATGACACAAAATCAGCTATGGAAGTTTAAGCCTAATTCTCTCTCTCTCTATCTCTCTCTCTCTCAGCTTTCAGTTTCACAATCAGAGAGTTACCATTCCTCAAGACCAACTAGAAGCAGTTCAGTGACACGGCCTTCTATATCTTCTTCACAATACAGTACCTATTCCTCGAATAGGTCCTCTTCAATCCTAAATACAAGCTCAGCCTCTGTCTCATCTTATACTAGACCACCCTCCCCAATAACCCGCACGCCACCTGTAGCAAGACCTTCCACACCACCAGCCCGCCCAACACCATCACGTTCCTCAACCCCGTCAAGAGTTCAACCTGCCCCCACCAGCTCATCAGTTGACAAGACTCCACCCTCCCAAAACTCGAGGCCCTCCACTCCAAGTTCTAGGAGGCAAAGTCCTGCAAGCTTTAGTGCAGCACCCACTCGATCAAATTCTCGTCCATCAACTCCTACACGTCGAAACCCAGCACCTTCCTCATCTGCTGCATCAAGTCCTTCAACTTCTGCTGGACGTGTTCTCTCAAATGGTCGCATTCCCGGGCCAGCATCCCGACCAAGTTCCCCGAGTCCTCAAGTTCGGCCACCACAGCAACCAGTTATTCCTCCTGATTTTCCTCTAGACACACCTTCAAACCTCAGAACAACTTTGCAGGGGAGGCCACTTTCTGCAGGTAGGTCCAGGACAGGTGTTTCTTCAGCTATGAAGGGGAACCCAGAAACCATGGGCTCTTTGAATGCACCGAGAAGACATTCATCTCCAATTGTCACAAGGGGAAGACTCACAGAGCCATCTGGAAAGGGCCGTGTGCATAGTAATGGGCATGTTGCTGATACACCAGAGCCTCGAAAGGTCGCACATGTGTCAGAAGTAGGAATACGACGACCAGGAAAGTCATCATCAGCTGCATCAGATAGCACTGGGTTTGGGAGGACTATATCTAAGAAGTCTCTGGATATGGCCATCAGGCATATGGTATGTGTACTCTTCCTTCCATGTTGTGATAAACTAGCTTTCTATGTTGTGTTGCACCCAACTCATTAAAAATGTCTAATGTGATCATTTTTGTCCATGTTGATTTTAAGTGCTAACCTTCATGCATCACACAATGCTATGCCAATATCATCATTATAATAGATAACGATGCTGTTTATTTATTGGCTGCCATTGAACTAGCAGCATACACTTTTTACGTTTTTGTTCCCTGGTTGTTGGTTCAAATTTCATACCCTGATAGTTTTGAAGTGTGACTGGGATGATTTGCCTATTCTTGTGATCGAGAGCCTGGATTGATGATTATTGTCTATTAAGTTAGGTGACACAGGCAGAAACAGCTGCTTATATTTCCTCAACAAGAGATTTTCATGTTAGGTTACTGTTGCATGGAACTTTTTCTTACCTTCTTTCTTCACGAGACAGTTCTATCTTATGATAATCCTAACAGTATATCAACTTACTGATGTAGGACATAAGAAATGGCACAGGAAGCGCTCGATCACTTTCAAGCACCACCCTCTTTCCTCAGAGCATTAGATCCACCACTCCCAAAAGCCAATCTGTCCGTTCTCGGAGTACGCAAGAATCCATCAACAACGGAAATTCGCAAAATGGAGATGTTTTGGATGATGAAATCCACTTTAGCAGGGCTGCAGAAATCGGGCATGAAGCAAATGATGGGCGATACTCTGCAAAATTGAGTGACGCTGACATCTATGAAAGCTCTCGATATGATGCAATATTACTCGAGGACTTGAAGAACACAAACTGGTTGCACAGTGTTGATGATAAATCCGATCAAGGGCCCTTCTTCGATAATGGATCCGAGTCTCTGCCTGAACCTTTCGGCCAATTGTAACATCTAATAAAAGGAGATCTTTATTGAATGATTTATTTTTTTCCTTTTTAATTTATTTGCGTCCTTGGAATTAATGAATGATGTAAACTTTTAACACTAAGAACAGATAAAGTAAAGAGGCAGTGTATTCTCTGCAATGAAATGATGATTTCGGTGTTGGAATTTTTGTTTACAGTATATGCTGCCTTGTGAATTAGGTTCTCGCTGCATCAGTTGCAACCATCCATCTTGTTCTTTTCCCATAAATTGTAGCAAGGTTTCTTATTTCAGTAACCAAAAAAGAAGAAAAAATTTTAAGAAGTCAAGTAAGATAGCAATAGTCGAAGTCTGTGAGATGTTCTAAGCTTTACTAAGCTTGCTGTATGGAATTTTTTGATATTTTTTTTTGATATTGTTATTAAAAACTCCTTTCTCTAATTTCTTGGTTATTTTTAGCTTCAAATTAAATTTTATAGAAATAATTTCAATATTAACCAGTTTGCTTGGCAGCATCAAATAAAATAAAACAAATAATAAATAAAAAGAAAACAATTATAAAAAAACAAGTACAACCTAAAAAGTATGATATATTAGATTAACTCGAGTTAACTTAGGTTAATTCATCAAACTCATGAGATGAGTTATGAGCTTTAATAATATAGTTTTATTATTTAATTATATAATAAAAAAGAAATCATTTTAAAATCAATAAATTATTAAAATGTAAAATTAAAAAAAAAACCAATAAAAAATTTAATAAAAACCCATCTTTGAATAATAAAATTGAAAAAAAATATTAGACTAGATGTGCGGATCTGGGTGACCCAGAGCTCTATAATCTAACCAATTAATTTATACGCTTTAATATTTTTTTTTTTTGTAACTTTGTTTTTATGTGATAAGAACATAGGCAGGGCGAGTATCTTTATAGCTTTGACGAAGCAATAAGCATTGATGGTGTAGATCCAGAATACGAATTATACGAAGAACATGCCATACAAGTGGGCTAGGCTTTGCAAAACCTAAAGCCCAGCAGCAGTCTATTACATGCATCAAATTAAAAAAACTTAAAATGTTACAACTTAAAAGGTGTTGTTAATAATTGTTCATTAATTTAACTAATTTAAAAGTTATATATATATATATATATATATATATATATATATAAATACAAATACAATCAATTCTATTTCATGTAAAATATTAAGTTGAAAATATAATAATAATAATTTTTGTATTTAGAATAACCTAGATATTAACATGACAAAAGAAGAAGATATTTTAATAAAGCATTATTTCCGAACCCTCTTTTCTTTATTTACAAAAACACGTTTTCAAGTTAACCTCATCGAATTTAGCAGAAACACAACAGCAACGGTTTTCTTAGGACAAAACAAGATTTTAAACCACTGAATTGCAATAGCACAACGCCATTATTTTCAGGTCTGGGAACTGATGGCGTAATCTTCTTTTGAGGAACTCTGTAGCCATAGCGACAGCAGCAGCAGCGAAAAAAGAATAATAATCAAACCAGCAAAACTGGAAAAAAAAAACAGTGGAAAGATGCAGAATCATATGGGACTAAATTGTTTCCTATTATAGTTTAAATTAATGATCAAATGAGGGAGAATATCATGATTCTGAACTTCAATAGTATTTAAAAGCATAAGAAATTATTCATAAAATACATGGAGAAACCATAAACTCTAGGAGGAGTATTAAAACTAAAAAAGTATTTTTTATTTGAAATTGTATCAAAATAATAATTTTTATTTTTTAAAATTTATTTTTTATATCAGCATAGCATATCAAAACAATTCAATAACATTAAAAATTTAATTTAAAATAAAAATATACATTAAAATTTCATGAAATTCCGGTTGCATAACTGCCCCATATATGCTCTAGATAAGTGAGAATGTAGTTTAATGAAATGGTGCGCATAGACTAAAACTAGAGATAAAACACAGCGTTGCATCCAACGGTAGAATAAGCAACAATAATATTTTTTAAAACTCTCTTATTCAGTAATTCTTCCTTCTTGCTTCAGTAAACCTTCTTCAATCAAAGTTCACCTGTAACAATTTGTTTATTTTAAATCTCATCAATCCTAATTCCTAACAAAATCCTAGTATGTTAGTTGATTTTTGGAGAAAGCACAACAATTGAAGTTATAAATGTTGGATAAATATACAAGCAAACTACACTAAAAATACTAAAAAATATAAATAGGTAAGTTTGTTTAATTAGTGTAAGAGATATTTAGAGAAAATTATATCAAGACAATGATATTTACACCATAAAATGTTAGGTGGCCAAAATTTATAATGATAAGACTTAGATTTGTGCCAAAAGGAGGTAATTTTTTGATTTGTAGAGAAAGAAAAAGGAGGAGGAGGAGGAGGAGGGGAAGGAGGAGGGGAAGAATGGAGATCAGGCCGTTATAACACTTTTTGATTAAATACATTATCAATAATTCCGTTAGTTATTGATAACGTGTCGTTTTGGAGATGGATTTATCAACAAAAAAATCTTTTTATATTTTAATTATTTTATTCTGTTAATGATTATGTGGTATTCATTTATTGAAATTATTTTATCACTGTTATAATTGGGAATTGTTAATCAAAATATTTTGTCCCTATATCCATAAAATATTACTAATGAAAAAAAATTTGGTCGGTAATTCAATTGGTTTAAGATAATTTCTTGGTAGTGCACCTTTGAAGAGTACCGAATGCATGGATATGATGTATAAACAAGAATTTTTATTCTAACATAATCAATATGAAAAATTAATAGCTTAATCATTCATTAAAAACTAGTTTAAGATTTTCAATTGTCAGCCTTAAGATTCTTATCAGATTATTGAGCACCAATTATTCCATGAATGGTGGGCTCCACAATAGCTTAAGATTCTTGTCAAAAGAAAGGCTGGCTGGCTCCTGTCTTATCTTCGTTATTTCTGCCTTCATTTTAAGTAAAAACGAAGTGGTTGTAGCTAGTCGAGCAACCATAGAATGGAGGACTCCACAATCTGCAATTCCTGGCTAGAGAGACAGAAAGTCGCCGAGTATATGTAACCCTTGATGGAGAAGGCTAGTAATGCTAATTTTGGTTTTATAGCAATTCTCTATGATTGTAGTTGAAGGTTCTTAAATTGCTGTCAGATAACGATGGGTTGGAAATGCTGTGAAATCATGGTATATATCCAAATGTAGAAGCGTCTGCTGCAATTATCAAAGACGGGATGTAAGAACATGCTGTGAATCTTGTGTTCTAAACCAGACATTGCTTACCTGCAGCGATGTTTTGGCAGAAACAACGAGAAGAGTCAGCTCTTGGCCTGTGCACCTTTTTGTGGGGTTGGACGATTCAGTCAACAAATTCTTTCTATCTTTCTAACTTAATACATACGTTGCATGATGAGACTTACCAGATTTTTGCAGCTTCGAATCTCCTTGGTGCACAAATGAATCGCAAAAGCAGGATGTGTTGACAGCTTAGCAGTATCATAATATATATACTAGCTAGCTAGGAAAGAAAATAGGAAGAAGATAGTTCACCGGTGAGGACGAGCTGACAGAATTGCTTGTTCGCTGAGCTTGTAAGCATCAAATGACACCAGGAGTTCCCCCAAACACTTCAGTAGGAATGATAACACCTTTTCATTTGATCGGAAATTCCCAGTGAAGTGCTCAGAGGAACTCTAGGGGACACTTGATCTATGGTATGCTATGCGATGCCGATGCTTCTTGTTTTAGTGTATGCATGGAATGCTCACCAGCCTTGATATTTATAGGAGCTCTTTTGTGCAGCAGCTAGCAAGTACGCGGAGAACCTGGACGCGAAAATGGGCTAAATTAATGGATGAGAATTGCGAGCAAGAGAACAATATCATGCGACTCCTTTCTATTCTACGATCTCTATCCAGCCTCTCCTTTCTAGATTATCTAGATATATCTAGGTAATCTTATTAGATTCCAGGACCATATTAAAAAAAATCTAAAAGAATTGTTGAATTCAGGGCAGCTCCCCTCATAGATTCTCTGAAACAATAATATATATTTTTTATTTGGTTTTTTAATATTGTGTTTATTAAGAATTAATTTTTATAATTTGTTTATTCTTAATAAATATATATTTTTTATATTAATTTTTTTTTAATCCAACTCATGGAGAAGCGTGAAACACGTGACCAGTGTATTCTTTATACTAAAACGTGATCACAAAAAAAGATTTTATTCTTTTTGCACCAAATTGATAAGTACCCCTTTGAAGCATCTGTAATTAAAATTGCTCTCTTTTTTGCTTATTATTGGTCACTTGGTATGAAAATGGAGCCTCCTAACAAGGACAGCTTTTTCCTGTCTTTGGCTTTCTGCATCGAAGCATATAACATGAATCTAGACGGAACTGTGCGCAACATTGAACGTTCAGAATAATTTCCCTTTTCCCATTCTGATCTCTATCCAACCTTTAATTTCCTTTTCAGCTTCTGCAGAATCTAGCAATTGCAGTTGAACATGAAGATTTTCCTGGAAAGGTTGCAAGAGTTGGAAAGATACAAGTCAGGGTATTTACAAAAGGTTGTAGGAAATTCATGGCCACTCATTCTCTCGCCTAAACAACGTTCACCCAGTCTGAATTCCGGCCAGGTTCAGTTCTGTCATCTCTTTAATGTTCGGTCCCCTACTTTGACAGAATATATAAAGAAACCTTCAGCATATTATAGGCAGATGTTTTGTGTTGTGTAACAGAGAGCACGTCGATTTTCCCCTGGAGTTTCCCTAACCACTTAATTACTTGACACTGATTTAAAACCAGAAGCTAACAGATTATGTCCGATTGTCACCATACTTCAGAACTTGTTCAGCCTATTCTTGCATTAAGCTGGCATTTTCCATGGATTTTCACCACACTGGTTCGTTGTTACCAATTTCGTGAGCCAGTAGGAGCGTCAATTTATAAAACTGTACTTTAAGAGTACTAACTGAACCAGTCAACCTGTCTTTGGAATTAACAAATAATAATTCTGGTAAACTGTGAAAACTGATTCTACACTGAGAATTTTCATATCTTTAAAAAGAAGACGAAAGAGGTAGCTGCATAAGAAACAATGGTTTCTGCTTGCTCTTTTTTATATAAATATAGTCCAAGTTGTCACTGCTAATGCAGGTTTCAAGAAAATTCGAGCTTGAAGGAGCTATCTTCGAGCTCTTTAGTGGTTCTGAAATGATAGAATATCAAAACATAAATCAAATATGCTGGAAAATCTTGCAGCAGCAGATGATACTATTATTGCAGTGAGTTTCCAATCTCTGTACAAGTACACATACAATTATATTTATAGGAGAAACTAGATAGCTTGATTTGTTTTCAATCTCAAGACCTTATACTTGACAAAAAAGACAATGGGCTCAATTATACTACTAGGATAATAACATATATCAACAAGCAATCCGGCCATTCTTTCTTTCCAAGCAATGGAGTGTAGCAATGCAAGCATTCCAAGCAATACAAAGCAAAGTAGCTTAAACATTCATCTTCTGCAACTTCTGAAAAGCCAAAGCAGACTCCACCAACCAGCTTCCAGGTTGTCTATATTTTTTTATTGTTGGCAAACCTCTCAAAGTCTTAGCCACTAATCATGTTGTGATAATAGTCCGCTACATAATATACCTCAGTGAATTGGCATCAAGCATCAAGCATCAACCATTGTGTATTTATGGTATCGTCATTGCCTTGTCTAGAAAAGCTCAACAGCACAAGGATCAATATATAGAACCACTCTTGCTAGCATGACACCCAAAACAACACCAAGCTTAGTGATGTAGTCGGGCCTCCGTTAATATGTGATTTTGAATTGTTAGATGTTGAGATTGTCTCAACTAGATGATAATTTGTCTAAATAAATTATGTGGATAGTCTATTAAGTGTATTTATTAACTAGTGAGATAAATTAAGATCCAAGAAGAGATCTAGTCGCGACATGCCAGAATAACAGTTTAAAAAAATTATAATTTTAATTTAATCCGACTATTGGATCACACTTAAATTTTTACAGTAGTTTTTAAAGACTGTTTTTTCATTAGTAACGACTATATCGCAACACGGATCATCAAATTTTTAGATATTGAAAATCTTGTAGTGGCCCAGGTTTTGGCTTTTTTTTGTGTTTTTCCTTCTTATTTTTAGATTTCTTGTTTTTTTTAGATTTTATACTTCTTTCCTTTATAATTTTGAATTTTTGTTTTTGTTTTTATTTCTAGGTAGGGTTTCTGCATATTTAAAGCTTTATAAACCTTACAGTGATGAGACTTCATCATCATTATTTTTGGAGAGTTTAAAGAGAATAAACTTGCGATTTAGAATTCCATCTTCCGCTCTTTTTGCGATTTAGAATTCCATCTTCCGCTCTTTTCATCCATTTAAAGTATTTTATATTTTTTGTTTAATTGCTGTCTTTAAATTCTGACTGACGGTACTCAGTTACTCGCTTCCTTTCCCTCTTGTTAGAATTAAGAGTTTGAAATAGCTCAACAGTCACACTCGAATTTAATTCCATTAAATGCAAGTTTAACTTACCACATTCTTGAAGCATAATTTTTTTATACTCGGAACAATCCCTCCAAGGAAAAGAACAAACAAGGAAGTTTACACCTAGACAAACGTTTTCCATCTAGTTAAAGTTTTAGTTGGGCTGAAAAGAAATTCAAGTGACAGATTTTCTGCAAAATCTGTCACACGTGTGATTTTCTAAGTAAGCCAGCTTTTATTTGGGTATAAAGTGTATAAGATATTTGTATTGTCCAAGACTTAATTACCTGGGACGTACCTCCAGTGCTGTATTGTTTGAGAATCTATAGGTACAAGCTACTGTACTAAAGGAAGGAAAATATTCACACAGAATGAATCAGAATTCTACAACATGCAGGATGACTTCTGCAATTGCCAATCATATAATAGCCATTATCGTCTTCCTTGATTGCAGACAGTGATTTTGTCTCTGGAAGATTTTGTTTCATATTTTGCATACTTGATTCATTAGCAAAGTGAAGACATTCCAAAAAATCTTGTCAAATATTGACTTGTAAAGGCTTTACATGTGAAAGTGATTTAGAGTAAAAAATGTCAAAGCTGCTATGGTGTTTGTTGACAAAGAGGGCAGTCTTGCTGGTTGCAGAAACGCTGGCAGAAGGGTTTTGGTTCTGCTGAATTCTCATTTCAGCAGCCTGCACACTTGTCACTAAAATGGCCACAATCTTGGTAGGAAGATCCGAATCTCTCACAATTTGATGCGTTGGAAACTCGACACTCACATCTTCTTAATGACACGTGGCTTGACTAGTAATTTGGTCTGGATACAAGTTTTGCGTCTGAATTTGAAACTGGAACCTGTTGTGAGAATTTTCATCTTTTGTTGATTTCCTTGGGCTGAGCTCAGGTTCTTTTAAGCTTTGTTGGAAGCATTTAATCCAAATTCATTAATGCTCCTGCATCAATTCGAGGTTCTTAAATTTGTGTCAAATAATGATGACAGCAAATATAGTGAAAGCTGGTGTCAAAATATACAGCCTCAAAGATGGGATATGTACAAATATGTCATGAATTAGTTTTTTTTTTAAAAAAAAAAGAAAAGAAAAAAGACATTGCCTACCAGTGATGTTGTTCTGAGACATAAAATGGAAAGAGTTAGCTCTAACCTGTGCACCATTTTGTGGGGTTTCAGTGTACAAGTTCTACTTGCTTAAGTTCTCGTGGTAACATGAAGCCTGATTTCTTGTTTTCTGAGCTTTTCATAGTGAAATATTAACATCAAATGACACCAGGAGTTCCCCCAAACACTTCAGTAGGAATGATAATACTCTTTCATTTGATCGGAGATTCCCAATGAAGTGCTCAGAGGAACTCTAGGGGACACTTGATCTATGCTATGTTGGTTTACATGCTTAGTAATGGTCATCAGCCACACTATTTATAGGAGCTGTTTTATGCAGCGGCTAGCAAGAACTTAATGCACCTGGACGCGACAGTGGGCTAAATGGATAGGAGATTATGATTGAGAGAACAAGTCTGCTCTTTTCTATGATCTCTCTATCCACTCTTTCCTCTTCAATTTCTCTAGGAATCTCCTTTTCAGATTCTAGGAGTTTATACATATTACCCTAAAGTGTGATCTACTAAAGATTCTACTCTTTTGTACACATTTGGACTTGCTGTAATTCTTGAAGCTCTTATCTTTAAAAAGAAAACAAATGATTATTTGGATACCAAAAAAGAAAAACCTGTGACCACTCTCCACAAAACCATTAGACGGTCCAGGTTCAATCTGGGAATTTTATGATTTCTCTCATCTTCAAATAGAGGCAAAGGCATGGTTTTTCAGAGACAGGCTCCATGCTTTATACAGAATGTGCAAATCCAGTTGAATTTGGCTCTCTTATTATTATTTTTGTATGGAAAAGAAGATTTCTGTAAATGCTGAAACTCTTATTATTGTCAAGATTTTATTTGAAAGTTAAACACGCTAATTGTTTCTTACCTTGTAGCTTAATATGGCGAAAATGGAGCCTCCTGACAAAGACTGCCATAAAATGTGAATCTAAACAGGATTGTGGGCAACATGGAAGGAAGATAATATTTCTTGTTCTTCCAATTTGATCTCTTTTCAACCTAAAGGTTTGCAGAATTTAATGTCCTTTTCAGCTTTGCAGAATTTCCCAGCATCAAATAAAGTTGAAATATCAATGTCAGGGTACGTATAAGATGCTCTCAGAAATTTATGTCCACTCACTCACTGATCTAACCAAGCAACATTCATTCAGTCCAAATTCTGACCAGGTTCATCAGTTCTACCGTGTCTTTTTCTGTTTGGTCCCTACATGTTCATTGATCTAATTGTTGGATCCAGGATGTTTTACAGGCTCAATTCTGTAGAGGTTGAAGGTCGGGAAAGTCTTCAAATTAGACTTAAAAGATGTTGTTTGAGCCAATTTCTATATTTTTCTTTCCTTTTCAAATCTATAACACAACACAAACACATAAACAACATTCTAGTTTCTTTTTCCAATCTCTTCATCGTCCTTCTTCCCTTCTCTCTCTTTATCTCTTCTTTGTTTCGATCAAAAGTCAAAAATGCTTTTTCCACTCTTCAAGATACCCTCTCTTCAACACTTGTCTTTCAATGGTAAAACCCTATTCCTCTCTTCAAGCTATGCCAAATGGCTATTCAAATGATGCCCAATGGAACTCAAGAAGCCAGAGACACCCGCCCCATCCTCCTCATCAGTCTACCCCACAACCTGGAAACTACAATCACAATCAATGCATCCAAAATCAGCAGTGCCCTACTCAACACCAATTTAACTATCCAAACAGGGGATATCAGCTGATAAAATGATGGCTGCGAGTATGGCATTTGGGGTGTGCTTGAAAAGAGGTGTGATAAATTGCAAGGTCAAAAATACAACAATCGTCAGAACAACGTTAGAGATTGCAGTTTTGCAGCCAGCCATGTAATTCACAGCTGATCAAGAAAATGACCTTGCAAGTAATGAACATGAGAAAAAAATATATCAAATGACACACTAAGGAGCTTCCCATGCCAATCTCAACCCAAAATGAGGATCAAAACATATACAAGTCAAACATTTATTTGGGCAATATTATATGCATCTATTCTAACCTAGGCTTCACAAAGTTGTAATATTAATTTGATGGCAAGTATAATTATTAGTTTGATGAAAAAGCTGTAATATTAATATCATAAGGGTGTTTTAGTCATTAATTTAAATATAATAATAATAATCTTATAAATCATATGATTTTTTTGTTGATTTTTTTAGTGTGTATAAAGGAGTACACAAAATGTTATCAACTTATTGGATGGAAACTATAATCTTCGAGATAAAGTAAGAAAATAATTAAACAAGAGTGATGATAATTTTCCTTAAATAAATTCAAAACTAACATGCTACTTGCAAGTTACAACCAAGAATGCAAAAGTAAAATGTTTTAAAATTATTAAATATATTTTTGATATTGGTGAAGATATTTATTTTTAAATAAAAAATAATTTTTTAATATTTACATCTAAAATTTTCACACTTTAAACTTTAATTGTTATGTTGGCGAATTGACCATGTGGGCTCCAGTAATTTTTGTTTTATAATTTTTATTTTTCAAATTCTTTTCATCTCATGATTTAACATTAATTTTTTTAAAAAATATTAGGTTTTGTAATTTTCTTTGTTTTTTTTTTTTTTTTTATGTTATCCCAATCTCATAACTTGACCTGTAAATCAGGCGGTTGGCTCGAGCAGCCTCGGATTTTTTTTTAGTTTTTTAATTTTTTTTATAAGTTTATCTCGATCTTATAGTCTCGGTTACGAGTTTTATAAGCCTTTTTTAATATAAGTTTTTTTTTAAAAAAATTTATTTTTTTTATTGATTTTTAAAGATATTATTCTTATATGTCTATAATTGTTTTATATAAAAATGAGCTTTATTTTTTGTTTTTATATGTATTTCAAGATTCTTGAACTTTTTTATTGTTTACTTTATTTTTATTTTAATTGTGTTATATTATTATTTACTACTTAGTTGATATTGTCAATTTAAGTTTTACTTACAATTTTATGATATGAGTTTACTTTGTATTTTTCATATCGTGTTAAAAAAACATTTTTAATAGCCTAACTATTAATTATTTGTGGAGAATCATGAAAATTAAAAAGAAAAATCCTTGTTATTTATATTGTTTTTCTTCTAAATGTTAATATATAGTCAATACTTATATATTTGTTTTTAGTAATTGTCACCAAATTACTAAAACCACATATCATCTATTTAAATAATATGCAACCCATCAGAGATAAACACATGAATTCCCCAAACGATTTTAGTTTTCCTATAATTATTCAGATGAACACGTCCAAATATAAACAAGGTCAGGCGCATCACAGATTAAAAAGTCCACGAAGGCGGCATTCAAAACTTCAATCATTGGCTTGATAAAGTATCTATTCAATTACATTAAACAATTTCTACTAGTTCTGTGAATTTGAAACCGTCTTTACGGATACAAAATGATGATTTAAAAATATAAAGTTGCTGACCAAAGGTTTTTGTTTTTTTTTCCCTTCTTAGAATACAGTTAAAATACATGTTTGCTTTTAGAGAAAACAAAAACCTAGGTATGAGTGTAAGGGTGCTTTTGTCCTTTCACACGGGTTTTTCGTTTGTAATTTCCAGTGTTATAAGGAGTATTTTGGTATTTTTACATCGACTTTTTTTTTAATTTTTTATTCAAAAAAGCAGCTAGCACGTGCTCATTACATGTTAACAAGTGAGGGGCGTCCGTGCTATTTGAGCAGCGCGTGCAACGCTACATGGTGACTTAACCTGACCTTCCACAATGTCTTTAGAAGCGTCATCGTGTTCTCTTCCTCCTGGTATGACGCATGGCGAATGATAGGTTTTTTTGTCAGTAGTGATTGTTGTTTTTCTATCTTCTATAAAAAAAAATACATTATTGTCCTCATTTTTTTGTATTTTAATTTAAGTTTTTATTCTTTTAATTTTTATTCTTATTTCTTTTTTAAAAAATTTATTTGTTTGTCGAGGAAGGCGGCAGTCAAAACTTCAACTCACTACCTTGATAAAGTATCTATTCAATTATATTTTACAATTTTTATTAGTTCTGTGAATTTGAAACCATTGATCTTTACGGATACAAAATGATGATTTAACAAATTAAAAGAAAAGAAGAATTACATATAAATTTCAAAACTGTTACAGTCACAAAGGCTTTCTCTTCTTTTGCAGTTTCTACAACTTTCTCCACTTGAGATAAATCTGATATGATAACCCAGAGAACACCATGACCACGCATCCCCATTGTTTTGCTGATAGGGGGTTGTCGCTCAGCATCGAAGAAACCACAATGCTGACAAACTTGCGGGTTGTGGTAATGGTCGTGTTAGCTAGAGATCCAAAACGACCAATGGTTAGAAAGATAAAATTCTGACCCACAGTGCCACACATGCAATAGAGAAAAATGTTCCATGTTGTTTCTGGATGCTGCTTGCAGAATTCAATTGCCTCATATCCAATACCATGTGGCCAGCCAAACATGTAGATCAGGTTGTATATTGTTCCCCACAAATTCATTCCCAGCATTATATCCCAAGCGCTTGTCTTGTTGGGAAAACTAGAAACAACCGAACACCAATTTGCCCGGATTACAATTCACAAGCCCCAATTCTTTCCCTCTTTGTGTAGTAAAAACAGAATCAAACAATGATCAAATATAATGCAAATAATCACACAAATCAACACCAAGATTTTTACGTGGAAAACCCGATGCGGGAAAAACCACGGGACCGTAGTCCACCTAAAAACTTCTACTATTAACAAATAATGGGTTCACAACTGTTTTTTCTCATATTCAACTAAGGGATACAACATATATATCATCAAGAATAACTTATTCTCGGATTACAACAAGATTAAAGGAGAATTATTTGAGAAAAACTCACAATACTGACAGCCCTGTTTTCTGTCAAAATGGCCAGCTTCCATGCTAACAATCTTCGATCCAACCGTCCAGAATGAAGAGTAACGTGTCTAGAAGTTGTTGTTAAAATTTCAGCCCGATCCAACGGTGAACGAGCTGGGGAATCAAAGGAAGAACACAGGCTGCTTTGCTGCCTCTTCTTCTCTCTTTCTCTCGGTTTTTCTCTTTTCTTTTGTTCAATTTGCTACTGCCATCTACAGTAATAGAACCATTTAATTTAAAAAGAGCTAGCTGCCTCTCTTTTTAATTAATGTGGTGGTCTCACCATCACATGGTGCGGGACCACACATAATAAATCACATAACAAGTGGTATCAGAGCACTGATTATGTAGATTGAATTTCTTGTGCAGTTAAAATGAAAAAGGAAGATTCGGGCATGATAAAGCTCACTTCCTCAAATTATTTCCTATGGAAAACAATGATGGAGGATCACTTATATTACAATGATTTGGCTTTGCGGATTGAATGTAAAGGAATAAAGTCTGAAGAAATGGATGATGCAAAATGGAATAGGCTTAATATAAAGGTTACCGCTAATGTTAGAAAATGGGTATCTTCTAAGTCCATTAATCATATTTATCAAGAATATGACTGCTATAAGTTTGGAAGATGTTAGAAGAAACCTTTGCCAAGAAGAGTGTATAAAACAAGGTTTTTGTAATTAGAGACCTTGTGAATTTGAAGTATAGAGATGGTGAAGATGCTTCGGTGCATATAAATGTATTACAAGGGTTCTTGAATCAGCTGTCATTGATGAATCTTGAGTTAACCGATGAAATGCAAGCATTAATCCTATTGAGTTTATTGCCGGATAGTTGGGAGACTTTGGTGGTGTCACTTAGCAATTCTCCCCCTCATGCATTATGTGAGGAATTCGTCATACTGGCAATCAACATGTAAACTTTAATTTAAGAGGCTTTGACAAGCCTGCTTCTCTTCTACAAAACTCAAACTTCTCTTTCGGTAGAGGTTTGGTCATCATGTCTGACACGTTGTAATTGGTATGGATTTTCTCAACAACAAATGACCTCATCTCCATAGCATCTCGAATTCATTGATATCTAACCTCAATGTGCTTTGATCGAGAGTGAAAAGTGGGATGCTTACTGAGATGGATTACACTTTGACTATCACAATGCAACACAAAGTTCTCTTGAACTAGGCCAAGTTCATGTAAGAACTTCTTCATCCATAACTCTTTGCCCCCTTCAGTAAGAGCAATATATTCAGCTTCTGTAGTGGATAATGCAACATATTTTTGCAACTTTGATTGCCATGAGACTGCTCCCCCTGCAAACTTCATCAAGTATCCTGATGTGGACTTTCTAGAATCAACATCACCAGCCATATCTGCATCTGAGTATCCATCCAACACAAGTTTATTATTACCAAAACATAGGCTGAAACTAGAAGTACCTTTGAGGTACATGAGTATCCATTTCACTGCTAACCAGTGTTCTTTACCAGGATTGAAGAGGAACCAACCAACCACACCAACTGCATAAGCTATATCCGGCCTTGTGCAAACCATGGCATACATCAAGCTACCAACTGCGGATGCATAAGGAACCTTTTTCATCTCATCTCTTTCTTCATCACTTGAAGGAAACTGCTTAGAACTTAGTTTAAAGTGGCTTGCAAGTGGAGAATAAACCAGTTTGGAGTTGCTCATGTTGAATCTCTCAAGTACCTTTTGAACATATCTCTCCTGAGATAGCCAAAGTTTCTCCTTCTTCCTGTCACGTGTGATCTTCATGCCAAGAATCTGTTTTGCCGATCCTAAGTCTTTCATTGCAAAAGACTTGCTTAACTCTTCTTTTAACATCTGAATCTTCTTAGCATCATGGCCAACAATCAATATATCATCCACATACAATATAAGAATAATAAAGTTTCCATCAGGAAACCTTTTCATAAATACACAATGATCAGAAGTGGTCCTGTCATAACCATGATCCACCATGAAAGAATCAAACTTCTTGTACCATTGTCTTGGAGCTTGCTTTAAACCATATATGCTCTTTTTCAACTTGCAAACTAACTGCTCTTTACCTTTTGCTTCAAACCTTTTAGGCTGCTCCATGTAGATCTCTTCATCTAAATCACCATGGAGAAAGGTAGTTTTCACATCAAGCTGTTCAACTTCAAGATTCAAACTAGTAGCTAAGCCAAGCACAACTCGGATTGAAGACATCTTGACCATTGGTGAAAAGATTTTTTCAAAATCAATACCCTTCTTCTGACCGAAACCTTTCACAACCAATCTTGCCTTGTACCTTGGTTGCGAGCAATGTTCATTAATTTTTAACCTAAACACCCATTTGTTCTTGAGTGCTCTCTTACCTTTAGGAAGCTTCACTAATTCAAAAGTATGGTTTTCATGCAAGGATTTCATCTCTTCTTGCATTGCTTTCAACCACTCACTTTTCTTCTCATGTGACATAGCTTCATCAAAGCATTCTGGCTCTCCCCCATCAGTAACTAACACATATCATGAGGAGAGTATTTGATGGAATGTTGGCGAGGTCTAGTTGACCTCCTCAATTGTGGCTCATCCTGGAGCTTCCTGCACAACCTGTTCAGGAATAACATCAATTTCATCATTAGTTGATTCAACATCACCAACTAATGGCTCATTAAGAAAACCATTATTATCATCATTTTGCAAATCTTCCCCATGATTACCAGGCATCAAAGGTAACTATGGAGTAGGTATTGGATTTAATTAGATGGAATAAAAATAGTAAACTCTGTTTTCTCCTTCTGTTCAAAGTCTTCAATGGTTTGATCTTCAAAGAAGATAACATCTCTGCTTCTCATAATTTTCTTCTCCTTTGGATCCCACAACCTATAGTCAAACTCATCATCTTCAGATCCCAAGAAAATACACTGTTTTGTCTTGCTGTCAAGCTTAGACATTTCATCCTTTGGAACATGTATGAATGCTCTGCAACCAAACACTCTCAAGTGTGCATAAAAGACATCATTTCCTTTCCAAACTCTATCTGGAACATCAAAATCAAGAGGAACTGATAGAGAAAGGTTGATCATGGCAACTGCAATCTTCATTGCCTCACCCCAAAAGGACTTAGGCAGCTTTGCGTGAGAGAGCATACATCTAATTCTTTCAACAATGGTTCTGTTCATTCTCTCAGCCATTCTATTCTGCTGTGGAGTTTTAAGAACTGTCTTCTCCAACTTGATACCATGTTCCCTACAATACTTCTCAAAAGGACCCCTGTATTCACCACCATTGTCAGCTCGAATACATTTTAGCTTTCTACCAGTTTCTCTTTCAACTTTGGCATGGAAATCCTTAAAGACATCAAGCACCTGATCTTTGGATTTCAAACAAGTGGGCCAAATTTTCCTGGAGTGATCATCAATAAAACTAATAAAGTACAATGCACCTCCAAGAGACTTATCAATCATAGAGCAAACATCAGTATGAACTAAATCAAGAACATATGACCTTCTATGTGAAGGTGATCTTTGAAATGCGACTCTATGTTGTTTACCAACTAAACAATGAGTACATATGTTCAGGTTCATACCTTTCAATGAAAGGTAGCTCTTCTTGGCAAGGACGCCAAGGCCTTTCTCACTCAAATGTCCAAGTCGTTTATGCCATAAATTAGTATAGCAATCTTCAATTGCATTCACCTCCCCTTTTGATCACCTTGACTTGTGACATGTAGAGACCCATCTTCTTCCATTTAGCAACAATTAAGGAATTTTTGGAGAGCTTCCATTTACCATCTCCAAAGTAGTTGTGATAGCCTTCTTCATTAAGAGTACCTGTAGAAATCAAGTGTAGACGCATATCAGGCACATGCTTAACATCTTTGAGTAGCAACTTGCATCCAGTATTGGTTTCCAACCAAATATCTCCAATGCCCACAACACTAGCAATCCCTTGATTTCCCATCCTAACTTGACCAAAGTCACCAGCACTGTAGGATGTGTAAAAATCACGTCGGGGTGTAACATGGTAAGAAGCTGCTGAATCTGCAATCCAGGTGGTATCCTGACATGCAAGATTAACACAACCATCATCATAAACAATGGCAACATCACCATTAAATACAACTACAACTATACCATTCTCTTCATTCTTGTCTTCATCTTTACCCTTTTTATCTCTTTTATACTTTCTACAGTCTTTTTAAATATGCCCAGGCTTGTCACAATAATAACACTTAAAACCCTTCCTTGACCGAGATCTTTCTCTTGGCTTCCATTTGCCTTTTCTATTGCTGGATTCTCTATCTTGCTTGTCGTGAGAGAACCTGTTTTGACTTCTCCCCCGACTTTCTATAACAAGTGCATAAGACTCGGAAGTGCTTGTCCCTTTCCTCCTCTTTTCTTCATTGAGAATACAATCCTTCATTGTTTTCAAAGTGATCTTTCCATTCGGAGTAGAATTGCTAAGTGACACCACCAAAGTCTCCCAACTATCCGGCAATGAACTCAATAGGATTAATGCTTGCATTTCATCGGTTAACTCAAGATTCATCAATGACAGCTAATTCAAGAACCCTTGTAATACATTTATATGCACCGAAGCATCTTCACCATCTTTATACTTCAAATTCACAAGGTCTCTAATTACAAAAACCTTGTTTTATGCACTCTCTTTGGCAAAGGTTTCTTCCAACATCTTCCAAACTGTATAGCAGTCATGCTCTTGATAAATATGATTAATGGACTTAGAAGATACCCATTTTCTAACATTAGCGGTAGCCTTTATATTAAGCCCATTCCATTTTGCATCATCCATTTCATCAGGCTTTATTCTTTTACATTCAATCGGCAAAGCCAAATCATTGCAATATAAATGATCCTCCATCATTATTTTTCATAGGAAATAATTTGAGGAAGTGAGCTTTATCATGCCCGAATCTTTCTTTTCCATTTTAACTGCATAAGAAATTCAATCTACACAACCAGTGCTCTGATACCACTTGTTGTGTGATTTGTTGTGTGTGGTCCTATACCATGTGATGGTGGGACCACCACATTAATTAAAAAGAGAGGCAGCTAGCTCTCTTTAAATTAAATGGTTCGGTTATTATAGATGGCAGTAGCAAATTGAACAAAAGAGGAGAAAAACCGAGAGAAAGAAAGAAGAAGAGGCAGCAGAGCAGCCTGTGTTCTTCCTTTGATTCCCAGCCTGTTCACCGTTGGATCGGGCTGAAATTTTGACAGCAGCTTCTAGACACATTACTCTTCATTCTGGACGGTTGATCGAAGATTGGTGGCGTGGAAGTTGGCCATTTTGACAGAAAACAGGGCTATCAGTATTGTGAGTTTTTCTCAAATAATTCTCCTTTAATCTTGTTGTAATCCAAGAATAAGTTATTTTTGATGATATATATATGTTGTATCCCTTAGTTGAATCTGAGAAAGAATAGTTGTGAACCTATTATTTGTTAATAGTGGAAGTTTTTTGGTGGATTATGGTCTCGTGGTTTTTCCCGCATCGGGTTTTCCACGTAAAAATCTTTGTGTTGATTTGTGCGATTATTTGCATTATATTTGGTCATTGTTTGATTCTGTTTTTACTACACAAAGAGGGAAAGAATTGGGACTTGTGAATTGTAATCCGGGCAAATTGGTGTCCAGTTGTTCCTGGTTTTCCCAACAAGTGGTATTAGAGCCATGCCCTAGAGTTAGCCATGATGGATGAATCCTCGGAATGCCGAACGAAGGTGGTGGGCCCCAATTAGATCACGATGTAATCCGTGGATCAGCTCTATTGGATAGGCAGTGTGCTCCAGATGCTTCATGGACGTGTCCTGACTCCAACACGGTGAAGAGGAGTTGACCTAGAAAGAGCAAACTCTCAAGTCAGGTAATGGTCTTCGGATGCTTCATAGACGTGTCCTGACCCCAACACGATGAAGTAGAGAATGAAAAATCTTGGTTGGTAGAGAGTTGACGGATGAATAATCGTTTAAGGGGAGGCTTGGTGGTCTTTTGTTCGAGGGGAGGATTGTTAGGTATACGATCAAAGTCCCATATTGGCTAAAAGTGGGGAGGATTATGGGTATATAAGGATGGACAAATATTCCATTAGTATGAGGTCTTTTGGGCATAGCCAAAGAGCAAATCCATGAGGGCTTAGGTTTAAAGTGGATAATACCATAAGTGATGTCCATATTCCTTACATGTCTTTGGATACCTGATCAACCCAGAAAATTATTGAGAAATGAAGATATTTTGAGCAAAAAATAAAATGGATGCATGATATATCCCTGCAACGAAAAAAAATCTGGAGATATTCCTCCATTAATTATGCACAATAGGCTCATAGCAGCTCTAGTTGAATTACCTTCCGATTTCAGAAGGGACATCAATTGAGATTTATAAGAGATCGTTTGTGACAAAAGCCAAACTCTTGACCAAAAGAGTATCTCCTCCAGGAAATTATTCTAAAGCTACCAAAAACAAGAGAGACAGAGAGAGCTGAGGGCTGTGGAATATAGAGGACTATAGGTGCAAGTTCTCTCCTGAATACTCCTAACTTGGCTAAGATTTCTGTGCATAACTGAATGTTTTCTAACAGGTTGACTTTTAACCAAGTGTACTTGACACTTTTATGCTGTAATAACATGATGACGATACGCAGCCAGAAGCTTAGAAATAGCTAAGAGGGTTAGAGATGAAGGTATATTTATACATACCTGGCTTTTAGTGAGTCCTGAGTAGCGTTAGTAAATCCATCAAATGCAAGGTTCAAGAAACAAAGGCCATATCGGAGGGGTGCATTTGGATGTGCTAGTTTATTGATGGTCTTCGAGCTAGTCTGAAATGGTTCCAACCCCAAGCAACACGTAAGAAGAATCATGTAATTAATAATTATAACGCAGCAGATGAAATTTTACTTCTGGTCACCTTCATGAGAGCAAATGTGGATACTCCTCCAGCAACAAGGAAAGTGCAAAGATACTCAGGAAGGGTGTATCTTATACCATACACCAGACTACCCATCAACATCACTGCCACAAACCAAAACCATATCCCATCCGTCACAGAGATATCCATTATCAAAACACCACAGCATCGTAGCTTGGTGATAATCAACCGGCCTACCTGGTATCATTTTGGATGATTTTGCCAGGACCTGGGCAGGGTAACTGATATACTTTAGGGCTTCAATACCCAAGGCTGGCCCGATTGTATTTGTAATGCCAGGGCTCCAGTATGTCCACCACGGAGCACCCATGCTGCTGCTGCTACCACTCCTCGTCGACCACATCTTTATCACTGTTTTTTATGTTATGTTCAGTTTTATCATTTAATAGAATTAGCAATAGCATTGTGATTTAGAACCAAAAATAAAATAAAAATCACTTACTCATGTATGACCATATCAAACAAACTACATTTTGCGCCAGATTTAGGAATGCTAGTTGCTCAAATCTCTTCCCATCTAAACCAAATCTCTTCGTCGATCTACATCAAATTATATTCAAATTTAAAGAATGCTATCAAATATATATATCACTAAATAAACACAACGTCAGAAAACGAACTTACAGAGTTTCTTGAAGAACACCTTGATATATATAAGCCGACCAGATGCCGGCTACGCAAAATGCCAACACTAACACTTGCCGGAGGCTTCCACTTCCGCCGCCTCCACCGTGTGCTTCCATTTCCGATTACGTGGCTTCCTCTCTTTTTTTTCCTTCAGTGAGCAGGAAAACAAATGAGAAATAGAAACAGAGATCGCAAACGACAACGAATGAACAAGCCGGAAAAGACTGACCTTTTTAATTTAACGGCCTCAATTAACGGCTACGTATATTTTCCACGTGGTTTTGTTTTATTGGTTTGGTGACTTCATCTTCCCTATCTTATTGGCTGCTGATACCCATTCGCTTTCTTACAGTTTGGTGGGGGGCTTTTTTTAACTTTATTGACCACTGTACTGCGAGCTTGATCTGAGTTAATTATATCCGACGGCTGTGATTTCTTACAGTTATTTACTTAGTGAACCAGTGCGCGAAGATTTTTTATTTTCCAGGGATGAGGTGGGGGGATATGATTGGCTGCACGAGTGTAAATTACGAGAATGCGGAGCAAGTTTTCTGCAGAAAATAAACAACACAACTTATTGAGCCATCAAGCCCAAGTGATGTTACCACTACGATGTCGCTTAAACGGCCTTTGTCATTTTAAAAAGCCGACACGTCATGCAAGAGCAGTGGACAATATGATTTGTTATTTAGGCCTTGTTTGTTTCCCGGAAACTAGTTTCCGGGAAACCATTTTCCAAACTTTCCTGTGTTTGTTTGTCATTAGAAAAGTTGGTCAACGGAAAACAATTTCCGGTCAGCGGAAAGCACTTTCTAGTCAACGGAAAACAATTTCCGGTCACCGGAAAATACTTTCCAGTCAATTTTAGTCAAAAAAAATTGACTTGATTTTCAGGAAAGTGTTTTCCTTTTAGCTGTGTTTGTTTTCCGGAAAGTGGTTTCCGGGAAAGCACTTTCCAAATTTTCTTGTGTTTGTTTGCCAGTAGGAAAGTTGGTCAATGGAAAACACTTTCCAGTAAAAGGGAAATTTGGCTTGGTTTTCAGGAAAGTGTTTTCCTGGGAAATTTGAGGGGAAAACACTTTCCGGAAGTTGTGAAAAATTTAGAAATGTCATTATTTGCTGATTATATCAAATTTGATCCTCAAACTTTTGATTGCTATATATATTTTATTTTGAATATTTATTTTTCAATTTCATCTCTTAAAATTTTATTTTTATATTAACTTTGGTCCTTATTTTTATAATTGCTATTTGCTTTTTTCTTATCATTTTTTTATTGAAATTTTTTATTTATCAAATTTGATCCTCATTCTTTTGATTGTTACTTATTTTATTTGAAATAATTTATGAAATGTTGATTATTATTATTTTAATTTCTTTATTTTTTATTTTTTTTAATTTTTTAGATTTGATCCCTATTATTTTGATTATTATTTGTTTTATTTGAGATAATTTATGAAATTATATTTTTTTTTTCAATTTCATTCTCATTCAACTTTTTAATTTGTAAGATTTGTTCCTCATTATTTTAATAAACTTGAGAAAAATAAAATATTAATAAGTTATTTTTCAGCTCATTTTCCATGACATAACCAAACACTGGAGAGTGTTTTCCAGTTCATTTTCCATAACACTACCAAACATCGGAAAATACTTTCCCGGAATTCACTTTTCAGGAATTCACTTTCCCCGGAATTCACTTTCCAAAAGAAATTCACTTTCCTGCAAACAAACGGAGCCTTAGAAGTTGTTTAGAATTGTGATTAATTTTTTTATTATTTAAAAATATAATAAATAATATTTTTTTATTTTTTAAAATTTATTTTAACATAAAGCATCAAAACAATTAAAAAAATCCAAAAAATCAATTAAAAAATATTTTAAAAATATTCTCCCAAACACACCCATATAAAAAACAAGAAAAAAATATACGCAAGTTTAGGACAAAAGAAAATGGTCTATCAACACTACAGTTAACATGTTCGGTGTGGTGATAATAATAATAATAAAAAAATAAAAAAAGTAATGGCTCCCACTTGCCCATCATAGAAAAATGAAAATGGATAAGAAGATGCATGGGAATAACGAAACATCATATATCCTAGCCAATGCCCTAATTTGAATCATCTGTTGACCAAGTCACCACCACTAACGTATTTTGCAACAAATGATATTAACCGGAAAGGAGCTCCGATTAGTGGAGCATCCGTAAGTGGCACAGCACCACTCTTATCGTCAGTCTCGGCAGCTTGCATCTCCAAATCCGGAACTTCATTATCATCCAATGGGATTTGCACAATTTCTCCAGAGCCAGCTTCTGGAGAGTATTGAACTACCACAGCAGGTTCCACTTCCAAGGACTCTAGCTTATGGCCCAATGCAGTCAAGTTTGCATTTGAATCAGCCATGGGATGAGTTCCATTGGCGAGTTCAGAATTTCTAACGATAACACCTATTCCAGTTGCTGAAGAAAAACTAGCTGCTGTCCTTTGATGGTCAAGTTTAATGTACAACTCGTTCACCTAAGAAACAAATATAGAGTTAAATGAGAAAAAAAGAAGTCACAATACCTGCTGCTAACACATTCCACACGAGTGCATGCACGCAAAAGCGAGCTCAAACCCACGCATTCACGTGCATTAACCTGACTAAAAGTTGGTGGATGCATAACATCAGCAAACACCCACTTAAAGACTATATACATAACGCCTTCTTAGGACCATTGGAATTAGTTAGAGGGGGGGGGGGGGGGGAATATAAAACTATAAACATTGACAGGACAATCGAGGGATAGCAGAATAGCGGTTCATTACTTTCTCAACAAGATCTGCATTTTCTGTGATCAATTTGTCTACCAGTGCACAAACTGCTTCGATCTGGGAGTTCAATTCCTCTTTTTCAGCACCAAGCTACATTAAACACCCAACTTTTCAATACGTTTAATCACAATTTATCATGAATGTGAACACAAGAGAGAACAAGGAATCTCAATGTAAGAATAAAACCGCACGCACCAAAAAACTTTTAACAGCAAAAACTAATTGACATATGACCATAAATTTAACTTCCAAAAAGCTCACAAGCTGGGTACAGGATGACAAACCTTTCCGAGTTCTGATGTGTTAGCAAAGGAGACACTCGTATCGATGTTTTGAAGCTGTAACTTCAGGTCAGAGATGCTTTCCTTCAGTTGTTGGTTTTCTTTCACGAGACTATTCCTGGAATCTTCCAACTCCACTACCTGCCAGGCTTTGTTTTAATTTCCATACCAGAACAAATACAAGGTTATGATGCAGAATGGCTATGAGCTACACATACTACTCTCTAGGATAACCAAATCTATCAGCCAATTAGCTTAAACATGACAGAGCTCATGCAAACCACATTTACAAACACAGTGAAGTTCAATAGGCTGTTGTAACAGAAGCGTTGATGTAACAATAACTACATGAATAAAACTATATACCTGCATTCGTAGTCTTGTGATGTCGATATTCATTCTAGCAATGGTTTCTTTGGTTGTATTCTGTGTAAGATCATTGATGCGCAAGTATATTAACGGTCATCTTTGATAATTCAATCTGATGACTATAAAAAGGATAAATACAAACTGTTACTGCAAGAGATAAATGCCACAACAATGCAAGAGTAATGGAACAACTTTAAAATATTTTTTCTTGAAATTTTATTCATGTTATTCTTATTTAGAAGTTAATGATTATTATAGTTTACCATGACGTTAATATTTATTTAGTCAGAAGCTGTACTGTATAAAACTTTATTCCATTTCCTGTTACGCATATAGATAATTGATCTACATGGTTTTATTCTTCCTCTCTTTTTTGCTGCCTATAAATGAACGCACACATTATGTCTTATAGACATCATTTTGATGATTAAAGATTAAGAATTGAAACCAGTATCTCCTCCAATACAGTTATTATAGTTTTATTCCATTTCATTTGCTCTACTTCTCTACCCTCCTTCCTCTCCTCCCTAAACCCCTCTCCGTGTACAGCATCATTCTTCAAGAACCCTCCAACTCATTACCAAGCTATGAATTGAAACCAGTTTCTCCTCCAATACAAGTCTTCTAGTTTTCTCCTATTTTATTTCCTCTGCTTATCTACCCTTTCTTCCCTCCTCTCCTCCCTAAATCCCTCTCCTTGAAACACATCATTGTGCATGAACCCTCCCATTTTCAGCACCTAACCAATTTGTCTCTCTTTCAGCTGCCCCCTTCTCCCTGTATAGAATTATATATATATACTGAAAATTTTCATTTATCAAAAGAGAACAAGAAGGCACGTATCCTAAGAAGCTCTAATTTATGGCAGCATACCAAGCAAGTAAGCATGGCTAATAAAACTGTTTTACCACCTGATCTATATTTGTATTGACATTCCAAAATCATCTTTCTAAATTAGAAGCTTTTGAAGATAGAGAATTATATTTGATTCTCAATAGGAAGTAAAATAGAAAAGTAAAGAAATGATGCTTTGCCTTTTTTAATAGCAGATCTGTATTTGGGAAAACAACAAAAAGAAAAACAGGACACTCTGTTATAATGGGCACGGTGCAATTAAAAATGGTTTAAATATGTTGCAATGGTTTAAAATGGCTTGAATACATATGATATGAAACAGCCAATACCCAACACGTATGTGATAGTTCAGCTCACTAATTAACCAAACAAATTCTTGTGAGAAGGAAAAACAGAACATGGGAAAAAGCAAACACAACGCACATAACAAAAGGTGATTACCTCTGATAAGGTCCAAGAATCTTTATCACTCTCTAATATTCTAATCTTTTCCCCTATGCTTGCCTGTGGAACATATCACAAAGTTATTTAACTATATTGATAAAATTTCAAATTTTTTTTTATCAAGCACTATTTCTCATGAGCACAAGATAAAAGACCAAAAATGAAATGCACAATGCCAATCAATGAATCACTTCTTGTTATGGTTTCACTGAAAGGCTGTAAGGCATGAAATATACAGCTTTTAAAACCAGAGCAGCCTTCTCATCCTGTAAGTGGTTAAGTTTCTCCCCAAAGCCAGCCTGCACGTGGTATGATAAAAGTTAACAGTGCATCTTATAGGCTGCATGCATGCAGCGTTAAAATGCTATGATGCTTATAATGAAAACATATAGCTGGCAATCTAGTGATAAGCTGGGTATAGTCAAATTGCATATTAATATGCAACGCGATGTCTTCCAACACTGGTTCCAAGGCTTATTATGTTAAAGAGAAATGCCCTTGAATGTGTTAAATGTTCCAAAAGAAAGAAGATTTATTTATAAGCCTATAAAACCAAAATTACCTCTTTCTGAAGCCAGAAATCTTTTTCGCTCTGCAATTGTACAATTCTCTTCTCTAAATCAGCCTGCAAAACATCCATTTTAGGGCAGACAGTAAGACTACATAAAGCATTAAATTAAGATTCAGCTGACTGCTTATACTACCTCTTTCTGCAGGTGGGAATCATTTTCAGTTTTCAATTGTTTGATTGTATCTTCAAAGGTAGCCTGTAAAAATTATAGTCAAAAGACTTTCTTTCCCCAAAAATATCAAACAAACAGATTGGAACTTCATTAACATGAATGAAACAGAGGAGGGAAAAAAAACCATTTTCCTGTCTAAACATAACTCAAAACAAATTTCATCATCTATCTAATGATTAAAAAACATTTCCGCTACCTCTTTTTGTATGCACAAATTGTTTACACTTCTTAATTGATTGATTGTATCTTCTAAGGATGCCTGCAAAAACACATTGCAAACAACAACAAGAGACTTAAATAATTAGCCTCGTGAAGTCCACAGCATATTAATGCATTCCATCCCACCATTGAATGCATTGATATTACCTCTTTCTGCGTGTGCGAAGCACTTTCATCCTGTAACTGTTTTACTGTCTCTTCTAAGGTAGCCTGTAAAACGCAGTAAGTTTCTTCATGGTTTGCATAAATGTCAAAAAAAAGAAACCAATTTAATATTACAAGACGAAGTGTGTGAAGTAATTCACATAATTTTTGTCAGGAACATTCCCACAATTAGATTAAGTTTGTAGTACCTCTTTCTGTATGTGTGAATCATTTTCATCTTGTAATCGTTTGATTGTCTCTTCAAAGGTATCCTGTTAAATGCAAGACATTACTTCTTGCAAGAATTAAAACAAAAAAGAATAATTCAACATGACAACAGGAAGAGTTTCTTGTGCATGAGCACGTGATAATTCACAAAATATAATTCAGCACCTGCGTCCTTGTGAGTGAATCGGTTTCATTTTGTAAATGTTTGATTGTCTCTTGTGAAGCAGTCTGTACAAAAGAAAGGAAACAAAGAATATATTTCCTCTTCAAAACTAATGTTAAAAACAAAGATATGAGATTGTGTAACATAAATGATAGGGAGAAGAAAGAGGGAAGAAACAAGGGTGAAAATCTAACTGATCGAATGCCTCACCTCTCTTTTCAGCCAGGGCTGCAAAACAGAATTTTAAAAAGGTGGGATCATCACCAGCAGTCAATCCTACAGAAAATCTAAGTAAAAGTAGCAAAAAGAAGAATCTGAAAACATGTAGCAATTAAAAAATGGTCACAAGTACTATCCTTTCTTCCCTTAGCATGAGGAAAATGTAGACAAAAAGACGTGATAAAATACACTATAAACCATAATCTCAGAAATTTTCGTTAAGGAATTCAAAAAATGCAACTTGTAAACTCCATTGTCAAATCTCGCCGCAGACAACTTAAGGAGAGCGTGGCAGAAGACAAAGCGCTTCTTGGGTTATCATTATTAATCAAAACGTAACTTAATTTATCAACAAAAGACACAAAAAGCTCACCCCTAACACACCAATAATCCAGTCATATCATCTGGCAGATTATTTTTCCCTTTCCTTTTCATTTCCATTTTTTATTACAAAATTAAGAGGCTAATGCTCCATTTATTTATTAATTAATTAACAAGAACCAATCGAACCCATATAAAACAAAACTCAATCATTACTTAAGCAAGCAAGCGCGCGCGCACACACAAATTGGTTTTAAAATTTAAAAAAAAAAAAGGAAAAAAAGAATTGAGTTCTTACAGAATGCGGTGCTGCTCCTTTGGGTTTATCATAATGTCCGTTAAAATCCTCTGCGTCCACGACATCACCATTTGAAGAAACCTCTATAACTTGATTATCATGAACATTACCATGATTTTGCCCATTACTATTATTATTAGTAGCAGCACCAACCGACACGTCGTCTTCTGATGCTTTATTATTGTTGGTTTGGTTGTTCTGCTTGCATTTCTTCTTCTTGTTTCTTTTCTTCTTCTTCTCTTCCTCCATTTTTAACCAACCTCCGAGATTCCCTTAAATTGAAAAAAACCTGCAATCACATCCAAAAAGAAAATAATCAATGACCAATTAAATTAAATATCACTTTGATTTTCTAGCTATTAGATCTGCATCAAGAAACAACGATACTTTTTTTAAAAAGAGAGTAAATTCCATATATTGGATGCATTGATCTCAAACACATACTGATGCACTAAAGAACTCCTCCTCCTCCTCCTCTTCTTCTTTAATTTAAATTCGAAACGTTTCTTTGCAAAGGAGAGTGAAAACCTCTCTTCTCCGTGCTGGTAACGGCTCCCTTTTCGTCGATTGAAAATAAGTAGAGAGTAGATGTTGTGATCGTTGATAAAAGAGAGGTATTCAAATCGGGTGGCTGTGACTGTTGCTCTCCCTTGTGCATCTAGTGGACCAGAGAGTAGGGGATTTCACCTTTCTTTATTTTGCGTTGATGAGGTGGCGTTATATAACTGGCTATATTAGAGGACGCGGGAGAATGTCTAACATGTTTCCGTGGAAGATCGTTAAGCGACACCATGACTTATCAAAGTGTTGACTTCTGAACCGTCATCCATGACCCTAATACCACGCCGTTTAAGGTGAATGACAAACTATAGAGATCCCATAGACGACTTGTCATTTAGTGAAAAATCAACAGATTATTTAGAACAAAACAATAAGGGTCTGTTTGACACTCTAATTTGCTACAATAATTTTTTAAAAAATTAAATTTAAAAATAATATGTTAAAAATACAAACATATTAACAAAAATTGTATTTTTGCTTTGTTTATCATAAACCTCTTTCTTTCCTCTAAATTGTTTTTGGTAAAATAAGACAATTTTTATTGGAATATTTATACAAAAAAAAAAAAACTTCTTAACATTCGAAAAAAATTTGATAGAAAATATCTTTTATCATATATATTCAAAAAAAAATTCAAAAAATATTTAATAAAAAATTAATATGAGTCTTTTTTTTTTAAAATGCCTATATTTTATGTTATTTTAAATAAATATAAGGGTATTTATAACCAAAAAAACTGTATTAAAATCATTTTTAAATTAAAAATAAATAGTCAAAATTATTAATTCAATTTATTTCCAATGTATTTCAAATAATATAATTAAAGTTAATTCTATATTTTAATATTTTATTCTAAATCTAAAAATTACAATATTTCAAACTTAGTTAATAATTGAGCTCAAATTTATTTTCAAACCTCCAAGCGGTGATTTCCACCTCATCGCCGCCAAACAGACCCTAATACCAGAGCAAAACGTTATAAAAACAGAATCCGAAAACAGAAGCAGACCCTCCTCCTCCACCTCCGCCTCTGCGCTATCTCTGGGTGTAAGAAGAAAAAGAAATAAAAAGAAGAGGCCAGGGAGTGGGAAATCAGCGGTTGTGTTGGATCCACCGTTAATTCATTACCAGATCGTCGATTCGTCGATTTCCCCCTTCCACAACCCCATCTTTTCATCTTCAGGTATCCTTTGCCCTTTCTTTTTATATATTTTCTATGTTCTTGTTGTAACCGTGATTCTTTTCTGTTTTTTATTAAGGGTGCATAGGAGGAGTAATAATAATGGCTTCAAAGCGTATTTTGAAGGAACTCAAGGATTTACAGAAGGATCCGCCTACTTCTTGCAGTGCAGGTGTGCAATAATTTTTTATTTCTGAAAAGCCCAGTTATTTAATCATTCTAATTTTAATCATTCTAATTTAAGCTAAATTTCAACTTCTTTCTGTCAACATTACTGTGCTTGGTCATGGCTTGGAGCCCACTTTGCTTGCATTTTTATTTTGTATTGAATGATCTGTTTCATGTGGAATGACTCAAATTTGGGGTTGATAATTTTTTTTTCTGGGATATAGGCCCTGTAGCTGAAGATATGTTTCACTGGCAAGCAACAATAATGGGACCTGCTGATAGTCCATATGCAGGAGGGGTATTTCTAGTTACTATCCATTTTCCTCCTGATTATCCTTTCAAGCCCCCTAAGGTAATTTGTTTTGCAGTCAATGGTGCAATTTCCGATTTTGAGCCGTGTCTGTATGTGGTTGCATAAAGAGGCTTTGCTTTGTTTAATTGTGTGTGTTTTTTGGAGGGCAATTTTGTTTCTTTTTTTCCCTCTTCAGGTTGCATTTAGGACCAAGGTCTTTCATCCCAACATTAATAGTAATGGAAGCATTTGTCTTGATATTCTCAAAGAGCAATGGAGTCCTGCTCTTACCATCTCTAAGGTTTGATTTCATTCTATTAATTACTGCTGATAACATGTTAATATGCTATAGTTCTCGTTTTTACTTACCAGTAGCATGCCCTAGTAAAGTTTGTAGACTGTCATCGGTTTTAGGATGAATGGAGAACGGAAGAGTTTGATCGCATATTTTATGTAGCAATAGTTTAAGAATACGGTGGCATTCACATCGCTGTTTTCCAAATTTAGCGCTACTGATTATGTTTATTGCTAAGAGCCTTTGTCTTCCATTGATTTTTTATCCTTTTGCATTGCCTGTTTGTTGCCTACAAAAGTTTTCCATCAAGAGTTAGAATGTTACTCTGAGATGACTAAGTCTCCTAAAATTAGCTTGCCAGTCTATGCTTGCATGTAGCAATGGGGTGTGTTTTGGCCTCCTGTTTATCAACATGAATGTCCTCCTGTAGTTTATGTTTCTTAGGATACAAAAGATGAATTGGCTGTATGTTCCATAGATAAACAACATGAGGGAAGCTCTCTGTTGCTGATGTTCAAACAGGGTTCTAGTTCCTTGAAATTGCTTTTTTATTTTTTATTTTTAAGAAGTTTATATCAATGTTGTCAAAGCAGAGTGGTTCAGTGGGTTGAGTGAGCACGAGGCTTTCAATTTCATTCTGAAACCAACACAAAAGTCTCTATACTTTTTTTCATGCTACCATAGTCTAAAAAAGATTTATTACTACTAATCATTGGATGCATAATCATATACTTGGATGCACATCAGGTACTGCTCTCCATTTGCTCATTGCTGACTGATCCAAATCCTGATGATCCTCTTGTACCGGAGATTGCCCATATGTACAAGACTGACCGATCCAAATACGAAGCCACTGCTCGCAGCTGGACACAGAAGTATGCCATGGGCTGAGGTTATGGAGGCAATGTATAAATGGTTTATATTTATCGTAATATGTGTTGAAACATTGTCTGTTTTACTCTTTTGGTGTTGTTTTAAGGGTGGGTTTCAATTTCGTAAGAATGGACAACATTCCATGCACCTCCAAACAATGTTTTGGGGATTGCATGGAAAATAACTGAATGGAAAGTATGTCGTTTTGATCTAGACGTTTCTTGTTACTGCCTTTCTTAACTGTTTATCCTCTGGCTTGGCATTTCATCTTTATTTAATTGTCTTTATCTTGCCTTGCATGCCCATTATAATATGTAGACAATTTTTTTGTATGTGAGTTTCATCTTTAGAGCATAGACATGGTTGGTGCATTCCACTTCTATTTTCAACTTTGAAGATGTTGGTTGTTTCGATTTTATGTTCTTTAAGATCCAACTGTGGGAATACGGAATCAAACTTTGCCATGATAGATCCAAACTCCTGACCTAATTTTGTAGGTACTGAAATTGAAATTTTAAGATATCTTGTAGGAGATGGTGAAGCCAGGAAAAGCTTAAACCACTCTAGGCTTGGTCCCTTTGCATGTTTAAACAGAACAAAATGAGATTTCATTGTTATGGAGATTCTGTCTAGGGGGGATAGATGGATCTTCAGGTTGAATTGTATTCAAAGTTCCAGAGGATGGAGTTCTGCTCTCAAATGTCGTGATATCAAATAGTAAAACCTTCGAAGTGAATTCCCGTGAAACATGAAAGAAGGTATCATCGACCTCATGTAACGTTGAACAAGATGGAACATGAAGGATTCAGTTTCTTATCCTCCACATCTTGCCGCTCATCTAACTTGCCTCCATTTTGGCAAGTTCTCATCTTGTCATCCATTGCACAATGATCCTTGGACCATCATCAGTTTTGCCTAGAACGAGGGGAAAGCTCGTCGGCCCATTGCATATGAGCCTGTTTTTTAAAGTATATTTTATCTAAAAATACATTAAAATTTATTTTTAATCAGTATATCAAAATGTTTTTTTTATTTTATTTTTTGGTAGTGATGGTTGAGTGCCAAGTGATCCTAGCGTGGACATTGCTTGCACTCTAGCAAATTTAGTGACCTCTCAAATCCCAATTATGCCGTGTTCGTGTTGTTAACAACTCGGGCATTTGTAGGGCGTCAAGGCACATGCTTATCTCCCGCATGCCTCGTCTAGCTAGAGAAAAAACCAAAAGAAAGGACATTACCAAGTGCCTTCATTAAAAGGGCAGATACATCCAGGATGGCGTCCAATTAACTTCTTCATTTAAACTAGCAAAATACAAAAGTCAAATTACGAATCAAGAAAAAGACTGAAGCAGATCTGACAACTCATGTTCATTTTGACAGCAAACACTATGGATTCACACGGTGTTTTCTCTTCTTTTTCAAGTTCTTTTTATTTTTTTATATTTCATCCTTTTAAATTATATTAATTTGGATTTGAACTTTGTTATTTGCATTTGTTTAGCTTGGTAATGGCTACTCAAGGTATCAAGAAACAAAACTGACTCTTGTTTATTGCTTGATTTGATGTAATTAAATAAAATTAAAACAATTAAGTTACATGAATTTAATTTGAATACTAGACGAGAATTAAGCCCATTTTCCTTGTAAACATCAATGATTGAATTGCACCAGCAAGAAAGAGATTTATCTTCTTCTTTTTTTGTCTCTCAATTTTTTTCTCGATTTGATTTTTTTATATTAAGTTTTTTTAACATAAATATGGGGATTCCACAACATCTAAGAAAAATTGTGACATACAGTTGATGATTAGTTTTGTAAAATAAAATTTGATTTTATTACTCTAAAACAACCAAGGTTTAAAGAATCCAATTTGAAACTTGAAAAATTCCAGGGTTCGAAAAAAAACAGGCATGGCAAATTGGTGGGGCAGGTGTGGGGGAAGCCGGCATGATTTGGCAATTCGTGCACTTTCCTTTAATGCCAAAATACCAGTATTCTTGGTGGCGTTTGAAACAGTTTACCGAGATCTTTTGAGCGGCGCAACTCATGTAAATAGAGGAGTGGCAATGAGGCTCCAATAATTTTTTTTTTTGTTCTCTCTCTTCACGTAGGGATTTGCGTTAGTCGGCTAAAATTGAAAAGTATTTTATTATTTTATTTTTGTGTTAAATTTATTTTTATTTTTTTAATTATTATTTTGTTTTTGATTTTTTTAAAAAATTAACCTCTTTATATATAAAAATTAACATTTAACATGATTAATTAAAATTTAAATTTCATGATTTTTTTGATATAAAAGTTCTTATTCTCATGACCTGGATCACATACTTAAAAGATTAATCAGAGTTATAATTGATGTTTTTGTTTTTTTATAATGATTTTTTAAAAAAAATTATTTATTAAAATTGTGTTTGTTCAAAATTATATTTCATGATTTTTTTTATTTTTTTTATGAAATTATCCGAGTTTTATGATATAAATTCTAAATTAGCTTAAATTAATTGTGGTTTTTTTTTAGATTATTTTTTTTATAAATTAAATATTTTTTTTATTTTATTATGCAACAACATGGGTTTTGGTGTTCTTCCTTGGTTTTGCTTATATTACTTTTTTCAGGTCCTTGATATTAATTGACTTCAAATTCATCCGTTCATACTGAATTTATTAGGAATTTAGCATTATAATTTTTTTTTTCTATACAATTCTCCCGACTTTATGACCCGGTACGAGAGTTCACACTCCTTTTTTTCAATTTGTTTATTGAACAATAAATTGACCGGAAATATGTTTTTTTTGTTTTTGTTTTTTGTCCAGGTCATTGCGGAACCACTAGGTCTTACAATATATATTAGTTTGATAGCAAGGATATCATTGAATTAACTTGCGCGTTAACCGATAATGAAGTCTGTCTCACGATGATTTAAAGAGTTTGCTCTCTGTATTGGTTGGGTAACCCTGCAGAATCTTAGAGTTATAAAATGGAGCAGATTGATAGCCATTGAATCACAGCAAGAACAGTGTGGACAACCCTGGACCTTTGTAACTTATCTCTTCTTTTTACTGGTTCAAACATAAAAGCAAAGGACAGAAAGCGTGTCTGCTTATAGACACAAAACATGCTTCTTTCTCTTCTCTTTTACCTCCCTTCTTTCCTTCCATTGCTCCGCAATTAAAGACTAGGGTTTTCATTCGACCTTGACAATTCATTCATAATCTCCTTCTAATTATCTTTAAGAAGGTAATTAATTATCCACTCCCGTCTTCATTTCTTTCTCTATACCTCTTTCTTTCTACTTCTAATGCAGCTGCTGTGTTTTTTTTTGTTTTTTTTAGAAGAACTGATGCTAGTGTTACTAATATTATTGAAGAAGAGAGTTTCCATGCTGATTGTTGAAGTAAATAACCATAATTTTTGTTCTTAAAGAGAAATGTTTTGAAAGACTTTTCCTTTTTCGTACCACACTAATTTAATTTATCTGATATGCAACAGTGGCGCTCTTCAAAGTTTTGATTCGAAGTGATCAATTTATTTATTTATTTATACTGTTTCTGTTGTCAATTACGGTGAACAGTATAAATCTTGGTGGTTTTTCTTTTGGTGTGCTGAAGGTTTTGGATTTTGTTCCATTTTTAGGATATTTGGTATACTACGTTAAGCTGCTTGGGATAAAAAGTTTTGAAATCAGATATGGGACTTTGCTTGGATAAGGTAAGAGTTTCCATGACAATTAATCATTTTATCTTCTTATATATAATTCCAATCCATTACTCTTTTTGTTTGTGTGTGTGCAAGATTATTTGTGAATCCGGGTTTCTTATTGTTTTTCATATTGCTTTTATAAAGGAAAATGAATCACTTCTTTCGGCTTAATATTTTTAAATGGACGCACTTTGAATGTAGATATAGCTGACTCCATGGTTTACTCCCCACCTATTTGCGAGGCTTCTAATTTATGTTTTAGCATCATTCCAAAGGATCAAATTGTACCTTGTCCACTGTGTATCACCAAGGCACACTCAGTGTTGTGTTTAGTGTGGACGTTTGTATGTGGATTTAAGTTTATTGTTGTCTTTCATATTGCTTTCACAGTAACAAGGAAAATTGCTTCGGGGAAAAGCGGGAAAATGGAAGCTTATCAATGAATTTTGGTTCCCTTGAATGTACTGTGAAAAGTTTAGAATGAAGCAATGTCCAAAATAGTAGTTTGTAAGATTGCAGAAGAAAGCAATGTCAAATTATGAAAAATGGAGGTTGGGACCTTAGCTATGGTATTGCAGAAAAGGATTCCCCAACCTGACCTTGAGGTAAAGACTGTTGATCGAATTTTTATAAATTTGTTCCACGGCAACCAGTGGGGAAAAGAAAGAGCTTTTAGTGGTTGATTTTCATTTGCAGCATGGAAAAGATGGCGAAGAATGAGACGGATACTATATTGTTGAGTTGTTAATTGATTTCTTCTAGAAAAGTTCTCTAAGTTAAAATGGTGCAGGTCTGTCTCACATATCATGGTTATGCATTTAGGAAGAAAAACCATTGAGCTATAACAAGCTTCACATCATTGGTAGTTTTAATTGAGAGATATCAACTGAATATGGAATACAAATAATTATTATGTGCCCTAAAAATATTGCGCTCACAATTAAAAATTCCATACGCAGTCAATGACAATCAACAGAGGGGAACTATTTTTAGAGGATAATACACCAACATGAAGAAGAATGAACTCTCTTAACCACTCTAAACTTGTAAAACAATAACAGAAACTTTTCAAATTTGAATATGAAACTTTGGTTCAAAAATCTGCATTCTACTTTGTTTGAAAAAAAATGTCTATTTTGTTTTATATGCTTTTGATGTTATTCCAGTGAACTTACTTTATAAAGAAAATAAATCAATTCTTCTGGCTTAATATTTTTAAATGGAATCCTTTTGAATATAGATTTAGCTAACTTGTTTTATCATTATTCCCCACCTATGCTTGAGGCTTCCACTTTGTTATGCCACTGTTTCAGAGGATTAAATTGTGTTTTCTCCGCTGCAAATGCCAATGCGCACTAAAACACATGTTTTGTTCTTATCCTATGGAAGTCATATGAGGACAGGGTTCTGACTGTTCATGGTTTTTGCAGCATAAACGTGATGCAGACAATGATGAGCTGCATGTCGAGTTTGCTGGTGGTAATGTGCACCTCATTACCACAAAAGAGAGTTGGGATCAGAAGCTGTCAGAAGCAAGTAGGGATGGCAAAATTGTAAGTTTGATTTTTGTCTGTGCACGAGATTATTATTTTTCTGTTGTCCTTAATAATACACTATTATGTGTTTTGGCTGAGAATTATAGCCTTAGGTTGGCAAATTTCTAAATAGTTCTATTGAGAACCAAAATAAGAGATGAAATAGGTTCATCCAAAAGTTTTCCATTATTTCTACTCAAGCAGGGGGACAGCTCTCATTAGCAGCTGTTGCTATATGATTTATGCTGGTTGGGTTTGGAAGTCAGCTACTTCAAGAAAAGTTTGTTTGACCTGACTAGTGTTTTCTAATAATCTATTTTCATTTTGAACTGAATATGGATGTTTAACAGGTGCTCGCAAATTTCAGTGCAACATGGTGTGGTCCTTGTAGACAGATTGCACCGTTCTACAACGAGCTTTCTGAAAAATACCCTTCTCTACTGTTCTTATTGGTCGATGTTGATGAACTATCTGTAAGTTCTAAATTCTATTATGTTTGAATGATATTCCTTTTTCTCTTCTCGTCCATCTAAATAGGTTGGACTGTCTTAACTAGACTTTTAGTTGCATGTAAGCACTGTCACTCATTTTTTTGAGACTTATCCTGCAGTTTGCACAATTGATATTGAAGAAACATAATAATAATAAAAAAAAGAATCTTGATCTTGGAATTTGTTCATTGAGCAGATTATGCAGAACTTAATCTGCTGTTATATATTGATATTGTTATAGTTTCTGTTTACATCAGAATATGTCGATCCCAATGATGGTGGATGTCGGTATCTTATTGTGTGTGCTTTGCAGGACCTCAGTACATCATGGGAGATCAAAGCTACTCCTACTTTCTTTTTTCTTAGAGATGGGAAGCAGCTGGAGAAGCTTGTAGGAGCCAACAAGCCAGAGTTGCAGAAGAAGATAACTGCTATTGTAGACTCATTGCCCCCTAGTGACAAATGACTGCCGTGATGGTTCCCGGTGTCTTTGAGAGCCTATCGAACAACTTGTGAGGTTCTACCTGTATGTTTTGTGCTTGTCATGTAGATCTGACCAATTTGATGAAGGTATTCTGTTATTGATACATGGTCAGAAAGAGCAATTCCACTTGTGAAAGACTGCTTGAAGGGTTTTTAATTCTGAGTGTTTGAACTTGGAATTAGGGTTAAAGTTTGATGTAGTCGGAATTTGGTTTTTGTTTCAGAAGGGTTTGTTGATGGAATAAAGCGCTGTGAAATAAAAGCTATTTTTCTTCGAAGGAAAAGAAAAAAGGAGTTTTGAATAGCAATTTGAGGTACTCTTTCAAGCCTGTAACAAGTCAAGAAATCAGGGAGACGAAAAGAAGAAGAAGAAGAACAGACTTCAAGTCTATAAATATCTTTTAAACTAGCAATTTTATTTCATAATAACTCAAATTATGAATAATATGAAAGTTTGTGTTTTAAATTAATTTTTTTAAAAAAAATTTAATATATTTTTAGTATTTTTAGATTATTTTGATACACTAATATTAAAAATATTTTTTTAAAAATAAAAAAATATTATTTTAATATATTTTTAAATCAAAAATACTTTGAAAAATAACCATAACAATACTTCTCCGAAGGCTTTGCTAAATTAAATAATAAAGATTTATAATTTTAATTTAAAGAGATTGTTTCTATATTTTATTTGTTATTTCAATTCAATTCTTGTTATTTTTATTTTTTATATAAAAATAAATATATATTTTAATATAAAAATATATTTTTGAGATCTCAAGAACCCTGTCAAGTTTAAAGATACAAACTATCAAGACCTTGCAAATTGATTCAATGCAGAATAATCGAATTGAAAAAACAAATAGCAAAGAAAAATAAAAGGCGCTACAGTGCCATTAGTTCTGCCTCCACTAGTTTACATGGATGTTTGAATTAATTTGTAAATATCTTAACTAATTTTATAAATTTTAAAATTAACAAACATAAAACATGCTATCTTCAAAGGATTAGATCGTGCCTTGTCCGCAGCTAATCACCATTACACAGTCGGTAGTGTGCATTGCTATGATGAAAAAGAATAAGAGTTCTAATGTTCTTGATATTTGCAGCATCGACGCGATGCAGATGATTTTACATGGGATTTCACCAACGAGATTTGGGATCAGAAGAGAAAGTAGGGATGGAAAGATTGCAGGTTTGATTTCTGACAATCTCTTGCCACCCTTTTCAAAGATTAAACTAGATGCCTAATGGATAAATATGGATGTTTAGAAAAAGACCTTTCTACCCCTAACATCAAGGCGTTGATTTTTTAAGAGCAAAATAGTAATTATATTATTATAATGAATAATAATTTGTGTCTAGGTAAAAACCGTCCATGAATTTTTAAGTTTTTTTATAATAAGTTATTTTGTAATATAAAAACTCAAATAGATATCATGCTGCAAAATTTTGGAACGTGGCCACTCCGGGACAGGCTCGAATAGAAAACTAAAACCTACCTGGATATACTTTCTGATTATTGGTTCAGCCTGCACGTTAACTATCTGTAAGAACTAATAATAATAACAATAATAATAAAATATTTTATTAAAATTCTTCCCTCATGAAATTCAATTAATCAACAAACCCTATGACAGCTCTCCCAATGACTCGTTTTTGCCAGCTGATTCAAATATTCGTTGAACCGAACAGTCTGGCCTGTCCTCGTTATGACAACAATCAACTTGGCCCCCACCACATGTAAGAGACCAGATTTGATGGCAATTCAGTTCAGACCATCAAATACCAACTACCACCACATGAAAACATGCATCTTCAGACATGGACGGTTGTTCTATCCAAATCCAGACACTGGAGAATCTAAGCAAGAAAGAACAGCATGAAAGCAGATAGATTGTAGAGATACAAATAAAAGTTACACCACACTCTTCAGGTGAACTGGAGATACAAATTATAGTAATTGATTTGATCAAAACATATCAAAACCAGGAGAACAGGTAACTAAATGAAATAGATAAGAAAAAAAAAATAAAGAAAAAAGCCAAATTCAAGTCCTCTGATGATTGGCAGCAGATTGCAAACTGCCTTAATGGGTTTCCGAAAACTTGATAACAAATCCAGTCCTGTTTATGATCTCATCTTCCTTTCGGGTTCATGATCTGTGAGAAAACAGCACTTGGAGTTAAGCCATCAGAGTCTTCACTGGCGAGGCTCCGACCGCCTATGCTCATACTGATTCCACTGCTCCTTGAATCTGTTACGTTACCATCATAACCAGGGGATGCATCGGGATCTTTCTTCCCTTTATAGGCAACATTGAACGGCACCTCCTCGTCTGCTCCGACAACACCCTTGGCACTGTCCTCTGCACTCTCTTGTAGCTGCAAGGCAAACTCTAGGTTCCAGAGTACGTCACCCATTGATGGCCTGTCAATGCTTTCATCAGAGACGCACTTCATTGCAGTCTCGGCAAACTTTTTGAAGCATTCTGGTGCAATCTTCCCCTTCAGATAGGGATCAAGAATCTGATCAAGAATGCCTTTCTTATGGCAATGAGCAGCCCATTCTGCCAGGCTCACCTGTTCCTTGGGCAGCGTTGGGTTCAAGGCTGGTCGAGCACAAAGTATCTCAAAAAGCACAACTCCGAAAGAGTAAACATCGGATTTTTCAGTTAGTTGCTGCCTCCTGAAGTACTCTGGATCCAGATAGCCGAAACTACCTTTGACAACAGTGCTGACATGAGTGTGATCCAAAGTAGGGCCTGTTTTTGACAACCCAAAATCAGAGACCTTAGCAACCCACTTCTCATCCAAAAGAATGTTTGTTGTCTTGACATCACGGTGGATGATAGTGTACTTTGCACCAGTGTGGAGATAGTGCAAACCACGAGCAGCCCCAATGCATATCTCAAGTCTTTGCTTCCATGGCAGAGGGGGCTTTTGGGTTTTGTATAGATGTTCACGCAATGTTCCGTAAGCCATGTGGTCATAAACAAGGATCATCTCAGTATTCTCTTCGCAGTACCCAATCAATGAAACAAGGTGGCGGTGTCGAAGTTTTGAGAGCATTTCAATCTCAGTCTGGAACTCATGCACTCCTTGCTCAGAGAGTGGATTACCACGCTTGATCGCAACTTTAGTTGTTCCACCATCAATCTCTCCCTTGTAAACTTTACCAAAACCTCCCACCCCAAGGATCAAAGCCTCATCAAAGTTATTGGTGGCAGCCTTGATCTCAGCAAATGAGAAGTGGCGGCAAAGGTTTGAAGGCAGGGAGGAAGCATAACTCCCTGTAGTATTTGTCTTGGCCGAACCAGCAGAATGTGAATTTCCATAAAGAGAAAGAGGAAGCCACCCAGATGGCCCGTCACTTGAACTTGGCTCCTTTCCATGTCTATGGCGGCGGCGTGATGCAGCAAGAACACAGAAACCAATGACAATAGCTAGAACAACTCCACCACTCACACCTCCAGCTATAATTGCTGTTTGGCTCTTTGATTGACCAGAGTCAGATCCTGGTCTGGCCTTTATGGGGTCAATTTCCTTCTGTTGAGGAGCAGGGATTGGATTTGGTCCAGCAAGATTACCATCATTTGTATTGCTTAACTTGAAAATCTCTACACCATTTAAGATTGCATCATAATACTGGGGCTTTGACTTCGGATTAGGATGAAGACCAAGCCACATATCCTGCTGAGGAGGTCCACCAGGAACTACCACCACGTAATCTTTATAGACTGGAACTCCATTGTTCCCATTCCCCCCTGCCCAGGCAATCACATCCGCTCCATCTTCAGCAGTTTGATTATTGAGGAAGATGTCAAACACTCGCTGGTTAACCTTGGTTATATTCGAAACCTCACACAAATGTAGCCTAACCAAGTAATTGAAACTGGAATCCACGCTAAAAACCCAAGTCAAATTGTAATTCATTGTGATGCGAGGATCTGTTCCCATGGATCTAGCAGTAGCATACACGTCACTTGGGGCAACATAAGAGGACATCCCTGCAGGATATCTAATTGTCATATTTGGATCAGCACTCTGTGTAAGACCAAACGCTGCCCCGTAAAGATACATCTGATCATCAGACCACGACCGAAATAGACCTGTATCGGCAGAGGGTGTAATGCTATTACCTCCCACATTTAACCTATATACATTCTCAAGGGCAGTAGTATTGTAAATGGTAAACGGAGCATCTTGGCCGACAATCATCACCCCATCAACATTGCTATAAATGTCGGGCATTGACACGATTTCAATTCCATTTACAAATGCATAAGCACTCGAAGGATTTGAAGACGGACTGAAAGTTATGTTCAATGTATCACCATCCACATTGACCAAATACTCCTTCTTAATCGAAACATAATTCAAAGCTTCTGCGGTCTGAGCAACACTAAAATTGCTAAGAAGTGTATAAGACCCAGCAGTAACAGAAAAGAGAGCATTGGAAGCATTAAGCCCACTATATGAAGAAGGATAGAAATACAAACGAATGAATTTACGACCAGAAACCACTGGAAAACTATAGGTAAAACTGGACCGAAAAATACGTGCTGTTAGATACGGAACTTGGGGAACAGAAGGGTCTTGAGTGGAAGCAGTGGCTGTGGATGAATTTGTAGACGAAGACAAAAATAAAGAACCCCTATCTGAGGTCCAATCCCGACCATCTGAGTCGGCCTGATCGGAATTCGCCCCACAATCTAGGAGGATTTTCTCGGTGGGAACATAATTTGCAGCAAAAATAACATGAATAGAAGATAACAAGCAAAGAGAAACATAAACGGAAACACAGAAAAACTTATCCATGCTTCTCAGGGCCTCAAAACCTCAACAAAACAAGCTAAGAAGTCCCTCCACGAAGTTAAACACCCAAAACAGAAACAAAGCAAGCTCAAAACTGAAGCTTGATAAGGATAAAGTAGAGATCTGGGATGCTTAAGCACTCAAATGAAGCTCAAACCTTTAGGTGACCGGATCAAGGAATAGCTAAACAAAAACCAAAAACCCAGTTTGAAAACAAGAAAAACTAGGCAAGAACTTGATAAAAGAAAGAAAGGAATCCAGCACTAGAAACCCAAAGACAATGAAGGGAAGGAAGCACTGCTGATAACAATGGGTTTGTATAGAGAGAAAAACAGAGAATGCAAGGCCATTTTTCTGGAGCTCTAGGGGAACAAAACAATGGAGATTATATTAGGTGAAGGTGAAGGTGAAGGTGAGGGTTACCCTTTTTAGATGGAATCAATCTGAAAGAGAAATGAACTGGCTGGGTCAAATCGGACAGATCGCTTGAAATTTTGAGTAAGAAGTAGACGAAACTAGAAAGCAAAGGGAAACTAAACCAGCCTGTGCTGGCTTCGTAGGCGGTGTTTATTTTTGCGGTAAAACCGTTATTGTTGTCGTTATATATATATATATTAAAAATAAATTTTAAAAATAAAAAATATATACAACATTTTGATATATTTTTATATAAATAAAAATTAAAAATTAACTACAAAATATAGTAAGAAATAAATTCTATTATACACTTAAGTTCTTGGTCTAGCGGTTGAAGGGGTTTGTTTCCTTTCTCTATACCTGGATTCAAATCTTATAGTGTACGTTTGTCACCCTCGTAGTGCCTTACATGCTCACTGGGTTTGCAGGATGTTCAGTGAACCGTGGGATTAGTCATAGTGCACGCAAACTGGCCCGGACACCCACGTAAATAAAAAAAAAAACCAATTCTATTATGAAAAGAAACCAATTAAATTTAGGAAACCTAATAAAATCCAATCTGTTGGACCAATTATGTAAGTTATTGAGTCGATTTACAAAAAAAAAATTCAATAAATAAAAAACCCGTAGATTTGAATTTTTTGAAGAACTACTCGGTACAATAACTCTTCCGGTACTTCCTCCTTAAAAAAATTGTGCACTTACTGTTTTACTATTTTATGTTTTATGCCTCATATAATAATATTAATTCTATATTTAAATTAATGATTCGCTATTAGCTTGATTAGGGCACTAGAGGGAGAGGGAGAGGGAATTTTATTTTGAATTCATAAAAACGGGGACTTGACTGTAAGAATATCTTGTTTGAGAACTAAATTAAAATTAGAAGATAGTTCGGGGACTGATTGTGAAGTTTCCCAGAACGGTGTTTCCGTGTTCCATTTGGAGCTGGACTGTTTATAGTAAATGACGTGAATGTCCTTAGTGGTGGTGTTAATTACAGTATTTGCCATGGAAGTTTGGTTGGAAGACAGATCAGTGATGAAGGATTGACTAAAACGGGTTCATATGAGACCGTTTCAACGCGTTCGGTGCATTATCCAGCTGCCTATTAATCGTTATCGTACCATTTCTCCATACATGATTAGCTGTTAGGCATTTGTTTGGGAAAAAAAAAAAAATCAATTTGCTTTTATACCCTGTTGTGTTGACACGTTATACCTTAATTGTTGATGGTACAGGTACAGCTGCTTTGTGGCAAGATATTTTTTTATATATAAAAATGTATTAAAATAATATATTTTTTATTTTAAAAAATTATTTTTAATATTAATATATTAAAATGATTTGAAAGTATTTTAAAAATTAATTTAAAATAAATAAAAATTAATTTTTTAAAAATATAAAAATAAACGTGAAACAGCTAATTTTATATTTTAAAAATATTTTTTAAAAAAATATCTAGTTCTATTAATTTTTATATTAAATTTATTAAACGACATTACTTGCTAGACTTGTCTACCAGTAACCGTCGTAGTCACCATTATTTATGAAGAATTCATTTTTAGGGGGTAGAGATAGGGGCCTAAAATAACAAAAGAAAATTAAGTTTTAGCCCCATCCTAAGAAATTATCCTAGTTTTAGCGCCTCTAGAAAATTATCTCAACTCTGCGTTGTATATGAACCATCAACCATGTAATGTTTTGTTTTGTTTTATTTATTGCAAGTACGAAAGTCTTTTTCCACCTTTGATGATTAAATTTTTATTTTTAGTGTAAACAACATTGATTTATTGATGGCCTGTTTTCTAATTTTTATACGTTGTTGTTGTAAACTTTCAGTCTAAAAATTGATAAATTGTTAATTGAGAAATGATAAATTAAATAAAAATTATTGTGATTTGAGATGAATATCTCTGATAAATTAACTTAAATTTCATATGAGATAAAGAAATAAATCTGTATACAAAATGTTAACCCAATAACAAAAAAAAAATACTGTAAATTATCCAATTACGAAAGAAAACTGGAATAAACAAGGGGGGAAATCTACACCTAGAGCGGACCCCTTGCAAGTAATAAGGAACTATATAAATTGGTTTAAATAGTGTAGAGTTTTTGTTCCTAGTGGGCCAGCCATGTGTAGAAGGAAATAGTGTACAAATTGTGTGTGAAATGAGAAAATAAAGTAGAATGTTTGATGTAATGGATGTTTGGCATTTTGTGATGATGTGTTGAAAATTATATGTATGGAAATGGTGAGATTTGGGGTAAAATTGTGGTATTGTTTAGCTATTAAAATTGTGGGTGTGAGTAAATTATGTTTGGGAGGGTATTTCAATGTGGTTTGTATGTTGAATGTGAGTTGGCTAATTGGGTTCGGGGGTTGTGTTTATTGATTGGAATAAATATGCTTGAAAATAATTTTAAAAAGAAATGATAATTGGTAGATGTTATTTGGTTAATTGAAAAGTTAGTGGTAGATTTTAAGATATTTAGAAAATAAATCTAAATGTATAGTGATTTAATTATGTTGTATAAAATTTAAAAGTTATTTATGTTTTGTAATTGATCAGAAAAAGTGATAATATTGCATGTGAATTGTGAAAAACTATAATGGTGATAACCAGTAAATAATTGTGATAAATTGCAATGATTACTAGTAAATAATTGTAAAACACCATAATAGCAGTAACTGGTAGACAATTGTAATCGACTATAACAGTGAAAATCAATTTATAATAAAAATTAGCCATAACAACATAAATAAATATTGAGTTTATGAAAAACCGCAACAATAAAGATAAATATTATGTTAGTGAATGGCCGTAATGGTGATATTAATATTGTGATTGTGATTAACCACAACAGCACTAATGGTCATGTGTTCTTAACTGACCACAATAGTGGACTTACTAATGGTCATGTTATAAATATTATAACATGTGAGAAAGTTTATTGTTTGGACGGAAACTAATGAAATTTGAAGGTACCACACTCAAAAGTTTGAACGTAAACTATGGATATAGATATGATTTGTTATTTGGATGGGGACTAATTATATTTAACGGTACTATAATTGGATGTTTGAATGTATACTATGGATAAAAATATAATATGTTGTTTGGACAAAGACTAAAGAGATTTAAAGGTATCATAGTTGGATGTTTAGATGTAGACTATAGATACAGAAAAATATAGCTTATCGTTTGGACGAAGACTAATGAGATTTGATAATATTATAGTTGGACATCTAATAAATATTGTGGGATAAAGTTTGATGAATTTCGATATTGCTCGAGATAAATTTGGTATAAATAGACGTTGGGATCTAGAAAATATATATGGTGGCTGACTGTTTGGGGAAGAAAAAAAAGAGAAATAAACTTTGTGAGATCATGCTAATATCTACATCATCTTTTAAGAAAACCATAATTTAGGATTGATTAAGTGAGATTAAGAAAGAGAAATTAAGGTTTTAGAGAGAGAAAATGAAGAAGTTGAAGAAAGAAGAGGAAAGCTTGTGGAAGTTGCTTTTGGCTAGCATTTGGAGAGCAAAATATTGTTAGGTAAGGTGGTCTAAGCTCATTTGAACAAGTCATAAGGGAATTTAATTGATTTTGATGAAATTCTTAATTATGTGAATTAGGGTTCATGATTGAGAATTTAGGAGCTTTGTAAATTAGTGTTAGAAATGCTAAAACATGTAATAAAAGTGTTATAAATGTGAAATTAGTGTTATTAAGAAGAAAACATGGTGAGGATTTAAGTTGAGGTGGCCAACCAAGTGTAGAAAAGCAAAGAGAATTATTGTTTTGATGTTTATGAGTTGATATTGTAAAGAATTAGTATAAAGTATATGTTATAAATTATTGAAAGGACATTAGATAATGTTATCAAGTTGATTAACATATTGAAATGTTTGTTCATTGTAGCATTGGAATGAAGTTTTCATAAAAATATATAAGTGAGTGTGTTGTATTTAAACAATAGTTTTGTAATGTAGAAATTGTAATTTAAACTGTGATAAAATTTAAGAAAAAACATTAGTAAGGAAAAGAAAAGAAGAAAGGTTTATGGCCAAATATGTATACAAAATAAGGAGGAGAATTGAAAATGAAGTAGTAATTGAATTTGATTATTTAAGAGTTGATATAATGAGGAAAGGTTAAATTATAAGTTATATGTGAGAAGTATTTAATATATTTGGGGTTAGTTGGAGAAAATAATAAATAAGACTTTGAAGATGAATTGTACAGTAGGATGTAAGTTAAAGGAATAGTGGTATGTTATAAAATGATAAAAGTATTAATTTATGGTATCTTTTTTAGATTCAGGAGAGGTACCAAAAGTGATATCTTCTACAGCAGCAGGATCATGCTTAACTAGAGGTGCAGGTAAGTGTTTATGCACCTTATCTTTTTAATTATATAATTTATTTCTTGAAGATTTGATAATTGTTATTGAAACAAAATTGAGTATGGTATATGAAGTGGGAAAAAAAGAAAAAAGAAATGAGGTAGAAATGAAAAAGGTTGTGTTTGGAAAATTGATAATGTGAAGGAAATCAAAGATTATGTTGTTGCCATTAACAAACGGTAACCAAAGATTTATTGTTTTCATTGTTGAATGGAAGCCGTTATTTGTTGTTTCCATTGTTGAATGAAAACCATTGTTATGTTGCTACCATTGATGAATGTTAGCCAATGATTTGTTGCTTTTATTATTGAATGAAAGCCATTGTTTGTTGTTTTCACCATTGAATGGAAACCATTATTATGTTTCTACTAGTGATGAATGATAACCAATGATTTGTTAACCTTAAGAACCATTTTTACCATTGTTCTCAAATTTCTTCCTCCCTTTCTCATTTTGTTTTTTCAAATTTTTAAATTGTATTTTTCTTCTTCCCAATTGTGTTTGGACTTGCCCCATCACGATACATGATTGTCGAAACAGTCTACCACATCACGTGGACACCATAACTAGTTAATAAAACACTAAAGGGTACGTGGGTAAATCAATGTAGACACTCCCACAAAAAAACTTTTTATTATAATAGTGTTTTGTTTTGGTTATTTTTTAATTTAGTCCTTCAACAACCCAATATTTTTTTTATTTAAATTTTATTTTTAATTTTATCTTTTAATATTATATCGTTTTAAGAATTGTGCTTTGTAGTTATTTTTTTGAAAAATTTATATTAGGTTATATACTGGTTTCATGAATTTAGTTTTTTTATTTTCTCGATTTAAGCCTTCAATACTAGATATGTTGGCATAATTGTTTTTATATTTTTGTATGAATTTATCCTAATTTTAATGGTAGAATATATGTAGCTAGGGTGTAACGTTCATGGAAGAAAAATATTCAAGTAGATATATCCCACTCAGACAAAAAACTTAATTTACATGTTTGTGGGTTGTAATCATATAAAAATGAAACAATATAATTCAATTTAAAAGTTAACGTAATATGAAAATTAATTGATTGTATTGGAAATATATTTAGGGCATCAAATGATGAAAATATTAAAAATTGTTTGTTCAAAAGGCTAATATAGAAGACAGATAAGACCCAAAAGGAGAACAGAAATAATATATCATGCTATAGTGGATGAATCAGGCAGGTTTTGTGAGGGGACAATCAAGTCAAAGGATGCCATTGCCAGGCAAGTTGAAATGGGGATTAATCTAGGGTTTGCCACATGGAGCATAGCTGCTCCCTGATGCATCACAAAACATTCAAGTCAAGTTTGCAACAGATCAGTTTAGTATTGCTTACCTTCTTATCAGCTCCCCTCTACTTCCCCCGATTGCTTTCAGCAGAGAAATGGTGTTTATCAATCTTTCTATCTATAGATTTATTCTTTCCAGTGCTTGTCTATATATATGCTTACTGCTTACCAGCGCCATAGTCTCCAGGAGATGCAGTGACCTTGAAGTAAGGTCAGTGACATCTGAACTAAAAAGTTACGTGGTTTTTAAGGGTCTCATTTTCTCGTAGGACCCTTCAGACTTACCTTAGGAGTCATACCTTGAGCCTTATCCAAGTATGCACATAGACTTATGTATCTGTGTTTGGAAGAGAAGAAAACGGCTGAGAATGTGCAAGAATTGAAATTTTCTTGGCTTTAAAGCTAGAGTGTTGATCCCCTCTTCAACACTCTTCTTGCAAATTACAGTTTCTGCTACACAGTATAAGACAGACTTAGATGATCAATTTGCATATAAATACGTGGTCCAAGGAAGAGGAGTGTGCAACACTTGGCTTGCTGACTCAATACCATGAATACCCACAAGAGGATATTTGGGTTCAAGATCATATTTTTCGTATCCATTTTTATTCTTCTTAATGAATGTTTAAAATGCAGCAGCTTCGGTGTTATGGATGGTGACCACTGGGATACAACAGTGGAGGAAGTAGACAATCATTTGCCATCTTCTAGCTCAAGTCAAGGGTAACCATAAGCAAGGACTATATTTCATTTAATTTTCTGTAAAATGAGATTGTTACGTTTATTACTCTGATTATTCAAATGTTCAGGGCCTCTGAGTTGAATGATGTGGGAGAAGATGAATGGCAAATGGTGGCCAAAAAAGGAAACCAGTTTGTGATCAATGACCAACCTTTCTATGTCAATGGATTTAACACATACTGGTTGATGGTGTTTGCTGCTGATCAATCTACAAGAGCAAAAGTCACTGAGGTTTTCCAACAAGCATCCTCAGTTGGTCTAACAGTTTGTAGGACTTGGGCTTTTAATGATGGCCAATGGAGAGCTCTTCAGAAATCTCCTGGTGTTTATGATGAAGATGTTTTCAAGGTACTGTAGCCTAGTTTTTGGGCTTATAACAGAAGCAACCTCGCTAGGCCACTTATAGCTAGGCTGCCAAAGCTATTTTACTTAGCGTTCTTCCCGTCTCATGAATTTTTTTTTTTTTTTGAGCTGGCCTTGGATTTTGTGTTGAGTGAAGCAAAGAAGTACAAGATCAGGCTCATATTATCGTTGACTAACAACTGGGATGCATATGGTGGAAAAGCACAGTATGTTAAATGGGGAAAAGCTACTGGCCTTAATTTGACATCTGATGATGATTTCTTCTCGCATCCAACACTCAGAAGCTACTATAAGGCTCATGTCAAGGCAACTTTCTTACTGCTGTCCCAAAAAACTTTTTTTTTGTGCACTCTGACATCGAACTCGGAAAATAATCCATTGATAGTTGGTCTTACAGTTTCTTTATTCATTGAATGCAGGCGGTACTGAATAGAGTCAATACACTCACGAACATAACCTACAAGGATGACCCTACAATATTTGCTTGGGAGTTGATGAATGAACCTCGGTGCACCTCAGATCCCTCTGGTGATAAACTGCAGGTTTGTTCATCAACACTTGATTTTACATTAATCCTATACAAAATATTCTGATAGCTGGTAGTGCTTTGTGCCATCATTTTCTAAAGCAATTGAGTGTTATTGTTTTTTTATAGTCATGGATAACAGACATGGCAGTATATGTGAAGAGCATGGATGCAAAGCACTTGGTAGAGATTGGATTGGAGGGATTTTACGGTCCATCGGCTCCTGATAGGGCCCAGTTCAATCCGAATTCATATGCTACACAAGTTGGAACTGACTTTATCAGGAACCATCAGGTTCTTGGTGTTGATTTTGCTTCTGTTCACATTTATGCAGACTCCTGGTAAGTGCTCACTGCATCAACAATGACAAAAAACTGGCAGATTAAATTGTGCACTATTTCCGAATTCATCATTGTTTGCATTGTGACCTATTTAACTTTAGATGCAAATTACCTTTTCTCATTTAGGATCTAAACAAATAATTAAATCTATTGGTGAAGGATTTCGCAAACAATCTCGGATTCTCATATCCAATTCATCGAGTCATGGATGGAAGCTCACATCGAGGATGCTGAGAGATATCTGGGAATGCCAGTTGTGTTCGCGGAGTTTGGTGTTTCTTCAAAAGACCCTGGTTACAACTCATCATTCCGTGACACGATGATTAGCACAGTGTACAAGACCCTCTTGAACTCAACCAAGAGAGGTGGGAGTGGAGCTGGGAGCCTTCTGTGGCAGATTTTCCCTGATGGGACTGACTACATGGATGATGGATATGCTATTGTTCTATCAAAATCTCCTTCCACGTCAAACATCATTTCCCTCCATTCAACACGAGTCGCAATCTTTAATTCCATGTGTTCGTGGAAATGCAAATGGGGCTGCAAGAAGAAGAATCCTTTAGAGGCCTTCTTCTACCATGATGATTTGTAAAAGTACCTAAACACTCACAACAGAAAAGGGAAGGAGTACAGTAGTCATGATAACACCCTTGTTTTATAGTACCTCCGAAAACATTAATGTTGGAGCTGTTAAATAAAGTGAATGGCTTAAAGAAAGAAATTTGTATTTCACAAGCTGTTTTTGTATTATCTGCGAAGCAATTTGACGTCTTCCACCCTTGGTTTTTCAGTCAAATTGCCTGTTACAAAGTTCTTCCTTGCCACTCTTTGTATTTGGCATCCACTTCCTCCGATTCTAGTAACTAGTATCAAAAACATATTCTGGCTTTCATTCTGCAACATCTAAAGCTTAAAAATGATCAAGAACCAACAAACCATTCCACAAGTTAACATTCGTTAATCTCTGCGGCGTCTAAAACATGAAAAATATTACCCATGGTAGGATCGCTCGTGAAGATCATCTTTGTCTTCTTTGGTTGGTTAAAAGAGAGACTTGGAAGGAGGATTCTGTATGGAATTGCTGTCACTACCATATGCCACGTTGGCAGTGAACTCGTCATATAGGCATGCATGGGACTGCATAATGGTTTGGATGAAGTTCGTCAGGTTCTGGCTTGGTTTTTCGGTGCTGGATATGGCGACCCTCTTTCCGCAACCTTAACAGCAACAGGCTTTTCACCCACCAGTTGTGCGATTCCGGGGGCTAATGAATGGCATTTTATGCCTAGTTGTTATAGTTACCACCGTTTCTAAGATGTTCTTTAATCTGACAGATTAATGTCTATCCGCCCTGTCTTCTATCAATTGTATTAGTTGAGGCAAATGGAAACAGGGATCGTTAAGTAGCTTGGATTGATGATTGTTTCCAGCCTTAGAAAAGTTGCATAGAAAACATTATAAATTAATTTCCACTAAATTTGTCAGAAAAAGAGCTTAATACATGTGTTCTTCTCTGTTTGCAAATTGTCTCCAATATGTCTCTAGCTGTTTAATTGCATCTGTGATGTCCAGTGAACACGATGCGATCACAGGCTAGTTAAGTTTTGCCTCAATAAAAAACTACAAGTTCTGCATGAATCAGATTTTGAAGTAAATGAGACATCAAACGCCTTTTCCGTTAAGCATAAGAGATCTACTTTATCTAGTTCAACTTCTTGCAACATCATTAAAGAAAGACATTGTGCTTTTTGTTATGAATCTTTTTTCCCCTCCGCCGATTATAACTGCTGTAAAGCAGAAGTCATATTATCTGTTGAACCTTGTTCATGCACTTCTCCATGACCAGAGGAATGGCAAGCAGGCTTCTAATTCACGTAGTGAACATTCAAATGATTGATTCAATGCCCATTGGTATTTAAATTTCTCACCCAAGCATGGTATGGTAGACCACTAAAAGAGCATGGTACGTAGGCCTCATGCATAAACTGATTTTCACTTTGGCACTAATGGTTGCCGTGAAATTTATAGATCAAACTAACAAGATTAGCAGCAGCTGGAATTAGCAAATCTTATTGCAGAGAGACAAGAAACATTTTGATTTTTGAAAAAGAAACCTCTACCATAATATGAAAAATCAATGAATGGAACTTTGGCCTTTTGGCTGTTCTTATAGCGCAAGTGCCACACAAAAATGAGAGAGCTATGTGCATAGAATAACAAGTCAATTACCTTGGCCATTGGCTGCAGAAACAGCAACGTTCACGGAATAGTAAACAAGCAGTTCACAGTGGCGAGCCTCTTCCGTATTCTCATCAGAAAATCAAAAGGAAACAGGATGCAACAGTTTGATATCATAACTTGGATTGTTTAGAAGAGTACTCGCTTAAGACTTTTATCATGCAATGAGAGCAATATAATGATCGAGACAGATGAGGTACAAGGTCTGAATAGGAGGAACCATGAAATAAATTGTTTCTCAGTTTTAGGAGAGAACGAGATGAATACAGAGGTTAAACAAGCATCCCACACCCAAAAGGTGCCCCAAATAGGTCTTCCCCAAAACCCTCCAGTAACTAAGGTAAACAACGTAAAAAAAAGCACCCATTTCTGTACCGGTTCCGGAAGAGTGAAGAAAAAGGGGGTGTTTTGTTAATAGGAACAAGAAAGTGTTTATAGCCCTAGCGATATAAACAAGAATACTCGTCCGAGCCGCAGGAACATGTACATAGGCCTCAACCCTTCAATCAACAAGAAGACAAATGGATGGTGAAGAGCACATCTACAATTGTATTTCATTACTTAGTTGAAATTTTAGTGTTGGATGATTCACTACGTTCCACCCATCAGACAGGCTCCAGTGCTGTATATGATAGGCCTGATTTTTTACATGTTATGCCAAGAAAAATAAAAAATAAAAACAAAGAAATGGAAATGGAAAATTTAAGGGAGCAGAATATGGACTGACATCACCAGGAAGGTATCTATTTGGTTAAGCTAAACTTTGAAAGAACTGCAGCTGCCTGATCACCGCCCAACAAGAAATAAGGATGCCTTAGAGCAGCAGCAGCTGATAAACGTCCCCTTCCAAGATAACCTCTCTCTGAAATCAATTTTGTAGCTAGATCCCACCCTCTACCCGAGTCAAGTTCAAGAATTGTCAAGTCAGGCCTCAATCGAGTGCTCTCCCTCCATTTATTCAAGTCGTATCTAGCTTTCTTTATTTCTGTATTGAAATTCTTTAAGCCTGATACAGGCCTTAAGCTTGGTATTGCCATTTGCAGGAGAACAATCCCAGCAGAGTACGTATCAAATAGATCAGGACTGTTTAACTGCAGCAATAGTTGCAAATTTCATTTCAGCATACTAGAAAACTTCAGTTAAAAGACCATGTCTGTGAGCAGGATGAAGTGATCATATAAAGGCTGGCTAACAAATCAGATTAGAACCCAATCAGCATTCGATAAATAGATGTGCACATGGAAAAGGCAAACTTATAGAGCCTGTCAACAGATTAGATAAGAATTAGCGAAGGAAAGTGAAAATTTGATACATCTGGTTTCATATTTGGAGAAGAGATTGGATGGTACAGTACCTGCCATATAACTGGAGAAAGAAGGGCAGCAACCGGCTCAGGTGGAGGACTTGGTGTCTCCTCTGGGAGCACAAATAGTTCTGGTGGACAATAGTCCGGATCAAGCAGACTTTGGTCAGGTATGTAGTTCTTGCCAATCCGGAGGTCAGTGGCCGCCCCAAAATCTATGAGCTTAATCTGTCCCTTCTTTGTCACCACTAAATTGGCTGGCTTTACGTCCCTGTGAACAATCCCAGTATCATGGATTTTCTTAAGTGAAGTAATAATCTGGCGCATTACTTGCTTGATGATCAATGCACTTCGTTTAACAGAATCAACTCCTTGCAAGACACGCCCAAACATGACAGACTCTAAGTTAAAAGGGAAGTTACGATCTTTCATGTAATCACCAAGGGTTCGATCTCCCTACAATTGGTGCATGGGACAATATTTGTATCATTAAATGAATTTAGAACTGTAAACAAATCTGTGTGCATCAAGATTGATTTGAACCAAAGTTCCAAAATAAAAAAATGAAACTGCAAAAGTCCATTCCATCCAAACTCATATGTAAAGAACTCGCAACATATTAGGGAAGTTAAATATAGAAAATACTTTTTATTTAGTTTTTCAAAGTTCTTGGAAGACTTCCAGCTAGGTGAGTACCTCAAATTTCCAAACAAGCCATTTTCCACCCTTTGTAAATTGGGAGCTCGTTTGATCAGCAACAAAACTTCCAAGGAACTTGGCACATGTTTCAGGAGCTGCTCTTGACAGCCTGTAATTAAACCACTCCTCAACTTCACCGAATTGTTCTGCCCCTGTGATTCCAACCTTCACCTGCACATTCCCATTAATATCACCATCACTTCCACGCATTCCAGAAAATGAATTACAAAATTGACAATTCATACGCAAGGAGGAGGGCTGGTATAAGAGTGCGAACTCATCTTTTGATTACATTTTCCTCTTTAAGAATTAAAATTCATTGAATGTTCTAAGAATGTATATCAGTGATACAGAAGGGACGGCAGTTGTATACTTGTATTCTTTTATATAAAGAATAAAAGAACTTACCTTTTTTAGTATGACCTTTTCTTTGAACCTCTCATCCAACTGTAATGCTCTTCCAGTTCCCCTCTTCGGCACCTTATCCTCTACAATTGCATTCCTTGGAACAACCACTCCAGAATAGACAACACCAAAAGAACCTTCTCCCAATTTATCCCCAACCAGAAAATCACCCCTCTTCAAGTTCCTCCTTCCAGTCAAACTGTCCAAAACAAGTTGCAGAGGAGCAAGAAGGTATGCATCGATGGCACCTATGAGAATACCAGGCCTTGCAGTTAAATAAAGCCATGCCACCCCAGCAAAAACCAGAAGACCCCATTTCTGCGTATCTGACAGTTCCTCAGTAACACTCTGAAATTGCACCAACCCAGATTGAAAAGCTGGGAATTGGTCCAGTTGAAGAGTGTTCTCCAATAAATCATCTGGAATGTTGCCGAAAAATGCTTTACACCTGCCTGGGTTACTTCTCAAACGGTCAGTGAAAGAAGGTGCATCACGCTGCAAAGTAGGCTTGAAAGCAGAAAAGCAAATAATTTTAGGATTCTGCTGAAGTGCAGGTGTCATAGGTGATATCAGAGAAGCCATACTGCTTCTTCAGCGGGGAGTGAGCTCTAATGTAATGAGCTCAGCTCTGCCCTCAAGAAATCCAGCTCATGTCAGCAAAGGCTGATCTTTTGCCACATGCCATACACAAATTTATCCACTGAGAAGGAAATTCGTGGACAAAGATACAGCCCCATTTCCCTGCCAAGTATATTCAACAAGCTGACAATGGGCCTAAGGTTTTGTTCTTCTCTTCGTTGAATAAGACGATTTTGGGCTTACCCATGACGGGATAAACTCATAGCTTCGAGGGGCAAGTGCATACCTTTTCATCGTATAAAATTCCAATCAATTTTGTTTTTTAGTCCGCTTAGCTAAATATACGAAAAGAAAACAAGACCTTTAATTTACTCTTGAAAAAAAAATTCAGAGCATACTAGGAACTCTGGCTGTAGCTCTTCTAGTTTCTCATTCAACGTAGTTTGAGTTAAAATTTCAAAAAGACTAGAGATACCAAAGAATATTATCCACTGAGATGCCTATTGGCTTCTGCAGAAGAAATGGCTTCTGTCCATAGGCAGAGCTTTCTTTGCAGCTACAACTCACAAAATGATACCTAGAGGCTTCCTAAATAAACCACTTCAAACTCAAGACCACATATCGTGGGAGATCAAGAGTGATCCCATGTATGCTATGCTAGTACAAGAGGCTCCTTTGTTGAAGGAAAGAGGCCGCAGGCCTTACATAAGTGAAGTTCACAAAGGGATTCGTATTCATCTTAGGGCTAGCAGCTGGGGAATCTGACAATGTCATGTCAGTCCAGCACTTGTCAAAGTTAGCAATGCAATGCTTCCCAGCTACATCTGGACGGAAACTGGGTTGGATCTCCCTTGCATCCAATTTCTTCCAGTTGATTGCCTTGAACCACTTGTGTCGCTTAATCTCTTCACTTCCCAAAGGTCCACTTCCAAGGCGTTTGCTGGCATCCTTGTTGAGGAGCTAAAACAAAACCAAACAAGTTCACTTAGCTCTTTAAGTTTGTGATGAGCATCATAATTAGTACCTCACACACCATCACACACCACCCCCTTCCCCCAAACCAACACTCAGCACCAATTCAAAGGCTGATATCACCGCAAGATTAACAAATAAAGAATTGGGTGTTTTAAATCTTAATCTGGACAATTAAAGAACATTATGCCAGAACCAACATTTTCTTCTTACCTTATCCTTTTATTTTATCTCATTCATTTCTTTTATTTTGGTGCAAACCAAAACCAAGAATCAAGCCCTATGCTAAAACACTGTTTAAGACATAAATAGAAGATGGGTATAAAATTTACCCCTTTCAACAGAGAGTGCGCTTCGCTTGTCAAAAATGATGGCAGCTTGATCTTATCCTTGACTATCTTCTGTTGAATTTTGTCTCTGTTCCCACCAACAAAAGGAGGCTGCAAGAGCAAAAGACAAGAAAGCAAACGTAATAATTAGGCAACATTATTGATATAGAAAGGCTTGGCAGCCCTCATAGACACGTGTGTTCATACTTCATATCAACAAGAAATGAGCTGCAAGCTGTGGGGAAAACGGGGATTCTCCTCAGTACCCAAAGTAAGCATAAAAATACACAAGATAGTATATACCTATGCATGCATTATTTCAATATCTTATGTTTTCAAACAACATCCAAAACTTGGCATCTGAGCTTACCAAATTTCCTTTAATTCCCTTGGGTCACAGACAAATTAAGAAAATGCTTTGCAAGCAGAAGTGTACAAAGAGAAACCAGGATAATAATTTCAAGAAATTATGAAAGCATCTAAATGACAAGCGATTGTAAGAATTAGAAAAAGGAGGATAACACAGAGAAATTACATTGAAATAAGTGAAAAAAACCAACCTTGCCAGTGAGCATCTCATAAAATAGAATTCCTGCACTCCACCAATCAGCCGCCTTATCATGGCCTCTTCCCTGAACAATTTCAGGTGCCATATATTCAACCGTTCCACACATTGAGTTTGATCTTGTATTTTCATCGAATTGCTTTGCCAGGCCAAAATCAGTCAACATCACCTAGACAAAAGATTGTATAAAACATAACTTTTTTTGTTCAGAAAAGAATATGTTAGTGCATGTGCATGTGCATGGAGGGAGGTGGGGAGGGAAAGGAATTACATGGCCATCTGAATCCAGCAGGATATTTTCCGGTTTAAGATCTCTATGCATTATGCCATTTGCATGAAGGTGACAAACTGCAGAAACAATCTCAGCAGCATATATACGTGCCAGATCCTCCCTAAAATAGAATAGCCACATCTTAATAAGTATCAATCTACTTCAAGCCTTCAGCAAAAAGTATCCAAACCAATGAGATTATAGATACCTGAAAAGGCCATGGTTATAGAGCTGGAAGAAAAGGTGACCCCCATTTATGAAATCCAACACCAGGTACAGTCTATATTTGGTCTGCATGCCAGCAACAGCCAAAATTTAATGTTCAGTAGTCTCAATGGGAAAAGGAAGAAATTGAAAAATAGATACTTTCTATGTTAAGATCCTGTTGTCTAGAAAGATTTTCACAAAAAATTGTAATTCCTCCAATAGATTCTTTTTCTCCCCAGGTGGCTGAATTCATGTTAGAAACAAATAAAATCAATGCAGTAACTAGACTGTCAGATGGATAATTACTTGGAAGGAGTATTTGAGCTGGACAATGAAGGGATGGGCTATTTTTGTTAGAATATCCCTTTCACCTCTCATGTAATCAACATGATTTTTCTCCACGATTCTGTCCTTCCGCATGACCTTCATGGCATATATTTCTGGTGTACCCTTTTTCCTCACCTGATAAACTTTCCCAAATGCACCCTGCCCAACAACCTTTAAAACCTCAAAATCTTCAATGCCCACAGTTTGGACCTCCAAAGTATCTCCACTGACACCCTCCACATCTTTCTCAATGGCATCATCATCTATGGAACATTCCTCTAGTTCTTTAATAGTCTCATCCAGGACACACTTCACTAATTCCATTGAATCTTCTGTCTCATTTAAATTAAGCTTGCTGAGCTTCAATGATTGGCTAACATAAGAAGAGGGGCCAACCAATGAATGTGACCGGTTGTGAATGACAACAGGGTTGTCATAAATAAGCTCACTGCCATCTCCCACAGACAGAGGATCACCACAATTCACATCTATGGATGGCAAAGGACCAAACACATCAGTGAAATCAAGTTCAACATGGTCTGATACTACAGTATCTAAGGAATTCACAGGAAACAACAACCGATTCTTGGTCGAACCAGGTAGCTGAGAGGAAACCATTTCGCAAAAAAGCCAAATATCACCGACACCAACTGCAGCTGACTCAAATATATCACTACTACAGATGTTAGCTGCAGAAGGCCAAATCTATAACGGCTAAAGTGTGATTTTTCCACAAGTATCCAAAACACGAACTACTGAGGGACGCCTGTCAATGGCCTTAATCAAAAGGAAGTTGACGTGCACAATAGGAGTCCCAAGAAACTTTGGCAATAGGCAAAATAGGATCCAGAAGAAAAAGTTGTTCTTGTTTCCTGATTTGCAGGAAACGGTTGATGCTCCAGTGGTACTTGAATTCATGAAGATCAGTCCGTCAAATCTGCAAAATTCAACACAAAAAAAGAGCACAGGAAAAAAATTACCCATCAATGCCAAAATACCCACAATTCACCATCATTTCTACAAAAAAAAAAAAAAAATTAAATCGAGGATTTGTTAACAGATAGTTCACATAGACAAAATTAATAAGCAAAGATGAGAAGCTTAAAGAAAACTTCAATTATATCCACCCGTTATTCAAATACTAATTTCTCTTAATAAAAAAAAACCAACTTGAACCGAAAAACCTACACTTAGTAATAATAACAAGAATCCAAAAATGGAATAACTAGAAACTAATAACAAATTAATGAATTGAAACCAAAGGTAAATTCCTCTACAATTATTACTTCAAATCTTTTCCAAAACAGATCAAGATATTAAATCCAAAACAAACAAAGACTGTAACTTTCATACCTAATCAGGAAAGGAAAAAGATTTAAATTCTGGGTTTTATAAACAGAACTAAATTAAATCAAGTGAGCAACACAACTCAGATCCAAAACAAAAAAATTTACGGACACTTTGAAATAAGAACCTGCATATTTTCATACATAACTCAAATATTAATTTCAATAAAACAAAGCAAACAAATGCCAAAACCCATACTCAGACCCAAAAAAAGAGACTAGCTTGGGAAATAAAACAGCAGCTGCAGAAATACAACCCTCAAAAAATATATAAAATTAATAAGAAAATCTTAAAACTCCGAATTAAAAGATAGAAAAAATAAAAAGAGGGAATTTGGATTACCTGGGGAGGATGCCGAGGGAGAGAGAAATAATGGGAGAATTTAAAAGGAAAGAGAGAGAGCTCTCGAGGAGAAAGCGGGAGGCTGCCACTTCTATTTCTTCTTACACTACTTTTATGCGTGTCTAATGTTAACGTGAATGGCAGCTATTACGTGGCGTTCTTTTAGTTGAGGATACGTAAGTTACGTAACTGAATTTGCCTGAACTTTTGGATCTTGGAATATGCCTTTGCGGATCGCTTGGTGGATGACTGCCTGCGTTACTCTACCTAATCTCAATAAATACAAACCATTATTATCCTAAGCATCATAATTTATTTATTTTTATTAATATATATATTAAAATCATATTAATTTTATAAATTTTAAAATTAACAATTATATAAATCTTCGATAATTTTAAAATTTATAAAACTAGAATCATTAACCTTTAAAAAATAAATTTAAAATTTAACTAGTTAAATTATACTCATCAAAGTTAATATAAACTAATTTTTATTTTTTATACTCCAAATTTAATTTTAAAATTATATAATAATTTTTTTCTGATTTCTTATTTTTCAATTCTTACAAGTGCAGATGTGGGGTGGAGCTTTAAAATCATTAGAGATTCGATCCTAAAATCATTAAAAAATTAATTTAAGTAATTATAAAAATAACATTATTATTAAACAAACAAATTATTCATTTCTATTAAGACATATTTAAATTTGGACCTCTCCTCTCAATAAGGAGTTTTCTTTTCTAGAATGGAGTCGAAGCGCACTATATAACTTGTTAAGGTTTATATTCTAAACCAATCATGAAAAGTTTTTGACAAGCATTATGTTTTGAAAGAACAATTTTTTTTGAATAAAATAATTCTTAAAATTATTGCAGTTTCAGTCTAAAATGGTTAGGTTAGGACGTGGGTTTCACATTAATGCAATATTGTAAAAAAAACAAAAAAACAGGATATTTATCAATAAATACAATTACAAAATAAATAAAAACGAGGGAAGAAAAACATTGCTGCATTTGTTGTAGCTTTCCTCCCTTTTTCGGCGTGGATTGCTACATTAAATACACATTATTTTACTATTCAAGTGGTATGGAGTCCCTGCATTTTTTATTGGTCCTTGTAATTTTATTTTTTTATATTTCAATTCTAAAACTTTATTTCTTTTATGTTTCAGTCTTTGAATTTTAAAGGAAAAGAGAGAAAGCCATTAAAAAAAAAAAGATAAGAGAAACTTTTTGGTAAGCAACATTTCGACCATTTAAATAGTTAATTTTAATATAATTGAGTTGTCTTAAATATAAAATAGGAAATAGAAAAGCTTGACTGAGGTGACTTTTAATAATATCAAAAAAAAAATAGATTAGTGTTGTAACTCATTTTTTACCCTTTATTTTGATCATTTTTTCTACTTTGTTTTAAAATAGAAAAAAAAATTATGTAATTCAGACATTTTGCTATTTTTATATTATTTTTGTGTTAGTGAATTTTCAAAGCTTGGGATATTAAAAAAATTCAAAAAAAAAAAAAAACAAACAACGATGCTCTTCTTACTGTCATGTTAATAACCAAAAATGAGAAACCCTACTTTTTGCTGCCTCGTGTTTGTTTTTTTCTCGTCAGAACAAGCCAAAGCTTAGTGTCTCCTTTTATGCCACTACACGACTACTTATAATCGTAAACCTAACTTTGAAGTTCACACAACCTATTGCAAGTCAAGCAAAACACACCATTTTCATCATTTTGTTATTTGATTCAAAATCAAGCCATAAAAACTCATCTTGTCATTCAAGTTTATACCTATAAAATAGCTAAGAATGCGTCTTTTTTATCCAATTAGCTACAAATATTATACAATCTGACATAAAAAGATAGCTCATGTTTCTTTTATTATTGCTATAAAAAGATGTCAAAAATCATATTATTTCATCTCTTATACCAATTACACCATCACCATAGGACCATCCTCTTACAACCTCATTCCTTGAAACCAAAATAAGCAAAAAACACCCTCAATTATCCTTTAAAACTAATTGTACCATCACCTTCAAAGACACCTTTTTAGCTACAAATATAGTACAAAAACAACTAGCAAAAAAAGCTGGATGGTGTAAATTAATTTTACAAAGTTAGGGGTCAAGATTGAATGTTGAAGAAGAGGTTTTAGGCCCTTCTTTAATGCTTATAAAAGGGCAGGGCATCAATATTAGAGAGAAAATGAGGAACAAAAATAATAAGGTTGAAACAAGAGAAAAAGAGATGATATATGCAAAAAGAGATTTGATTTAGAAAAGGCAATCTGGTCTAGTCAAACTAGAACATTATTCCATTTGGGTTCTAAATGGAGCTACATACCTCGATTTCAAACGTTCTTTGTCTTTTCAAACCAATGCAGTAGCTTTCATCAAGGTATAAAACCATGCTATCTTTTGAATAAATATTTTGGTTCATGTTTAACCTTTCATTTAAGTCCTTTTAAGTTGCTTTTACTTCATGTTATTCCTAGATTTTGATATGCATCAAAATACCATGATTTTAAATAACACGAGTTTTGGTGAAATCTAATGTATTTTTCCTTTGTAGTTTGTGTTTTGATTTTTTTCCTTTAATATACTTTATGTTAAACTTTTTAAATGATTAGGTTGACGAGTTTCATAGTTTCGAAAACCAATATAAACCTAACACATGGTTTTTAATCCTAAAATGAGTTTTAAAAAAATATGTCAATGAATTTCCCATAAGTTTTCTCGAGTTGGCGATGTTTTGATTAAACTCATTTTTAATATTTTGATCGATGAGTCTCCTAGTTTTTAGAAGAAAAATAGACCTGACAGATGGTTTTTAACCTTAAAGTAAGTTTAAAAATGTGTCAATGAGTTTTTGTCAAGTATCATTAAGTCTTGTTTAAGCTTTTTGAATGGTTAGAACGACAAGTCTCCTAGTTTTAGGGTATGCGCAGACTTAACATGATGTTTTCACCTTAAAATAAGTTTAAAAATGCATCAATGAATTTTTATCAAGTTTTTGTCAAATTGATAGTGTTTTGGTTTAAACTTGATTTTTAACAGCTAGTTTAATGGATCTCCTAATATTAGGAACCAACATAAGCCAAGCAAGATTTTTTATAGAAAGTTTTATTATATATACATAGTTGCGAGACTTTTGACTCATGACTTGATACTACCTCAGACGAAAATCAATTAATAATAAATAAGTTGTAAATAAACTTATAAAATAATTTTGACAGTTAATAACAAAAAAAAAATTAGAAGAAAACATATAGTTAGGATAATATTTTCTTGAAGATAATGCAGTAAGGGTGATATTTATCTCCCTTTAAGTATAATCAACCGTTTGCCTGAGTTTTAGAAATCAATACAAATCTATATATATTTTTCTTTAATTTTCAAAAGTTATTTTTTCATGCTGGGTTCGAAAATAGGCACTTGCAAAGTCTTTTTAATTCAATTCGATTTTAAAAATGATTAGAGGGTGTTTCATGATTTGAAAATGAAGTTATTGAAGTTTATATGTTGTTGTTTTGGTGTTTCTAGATGGAAAATAGGTCGAATCTTGGGTTTCGAGATCTAAAGTATCAAAACACTAATTTCTAATCATTAAAAGTAGCCAAAATTTATTGTATGTTTAGACAAACAACGTGTCATCCATGCATTTTGGAAAAAAATAAATAGGTGTTTAGGCTTGGGCTTTCTTCTTTTTAGTGACAGACACACGGATATGGACTTCTAAGTCCCTATGCCTCTAAACTGAGCTCTACTTTTTTATATATTTTTTTACATTTTAAAATAAAAATTTTTTTAATAAAAATAATTATAATGACATTTTAAAAATATTATGATGATACCAAACTTTTCAAATAAAATTAAAGGATTTTAATGATAGGTGTTTGAGGATTTTAATAGTAATGTTGTCAATTACTTTACATGAATATGAGACTAGTATGTATTATTTTGTTTTTGTAAAATTCCTTATAGATATTTAATGAGAATAAATTTGACATGAGTTGTAAATTTTACAAGTTAGTCTTTATAATTTTAATTTGCTTTATATATAATTATTATAGTTTTATAACATGAATTGTAAATTTGACAAGTTAACTCAGACAAATTTAATATGTCATTATTTTAATATTTTAATAAATAACATATAATATATTGTTATATCAATATTCTAAAAAAATATCATCTAATGTAATTATATTTTGAATTTATGATTATTTTTTATTAAAAAAGAAATTAAAAATATTTGAATAGTTTTTTATATTAAAAAAATTGATTTAACCCTAATTCTTCCTACTAAAATGAATCTTCTTGTTGTAATTAGTACGGTCAATAATTAATTTTAATTTCATTAAAAAAATAATTTAAGCTCAGTTTTTCTTTTCTTTTTCTTTTTCTTTTTCTTTTTTAAAGAAGAAAATGGTTTTCCTTTGATTACGAATGCTGGGCAAGTGGGTGGCCGAGTTATCCAAAAGCTATATTAGCAGTGCTGAGCTTGACAGCAACATTAGCTCTCTAAATTATAATCCTAAGCCATTGCCATCAACATGTGTGATTGCCTGCCTTCCTCCCCACTTCCCTTTTCCATCATCAAACCTCAAAAATTAAGGCAACAATCTTACTCAACTGTTAACTTTTCAAGTGTAAACAGAAGTGGAAGGTTAAAGCTTACAAGCATCAAAGCCAGCAAGAATACTGGTGAAGTGGGGTTTAAAGAAAAAGGTCAAGAGGAAGAAGAGAAGAACTTTGAATTAGAATCATCAAGGATTCAGAAAGATAAAAAAACAAAAGTGGGTTCTCTTGGTTTTGATATTCTCGAATTGAAGGATGGTGAAAGGGATGGAAAAGAAGAGCAAGATTTGGTTGCAGTTGAGAAGGAGCGAAATAAGATAAGAAACGGAAGGAGAGGGAAGCAAGTAATTAGAAGATCGAGTATTTTGGCAAAGCAAGTGTTTAGCATTCAATCTGCGCTTAGTTTGGGTTTTGTCTCTCAAATTTGGGTCGATACTAAATCTGTAAGTTCATTAGTCTTTCACTTACTGTTATATATATTTTTGTAAAAATTCAAATTAATGCTGTTACTTGTATAAGGTTGAAAAAGGATGACACTAATCAAGCAAAAGCCATACCTGCTATCCTGGTTAAAACAAACATCAATCACTACTTTGTGCTTAGAAGATAATAGCTTGTAATTAGCAAGAGAATTAAACTGGCACCCTAGCTTTTTTTAATAGTTTGTTTGAATGAATTTTGAGTTTTGTGTGTCTTTCCCAAGTTGAAATCTTATGAACTGTCTTAATTTTGATGTGAAAGAAGAAGACATAGAATGGCTGACAAGAAATGTGATCGGGTTTTCATGCTGCGCAATCTGGCTCACTATTTCATTTAACCCATCCTTTGACATGTTTTACATCTGCAGGATTTGCTGTCTGGTTCTGTGGTTCTGTGAATTTGCTATTTGATTAGTTCAGGCTCTCTTGCTGGTGCTTAGTCCTCCTGGATTTTACTAGTTTTTGTCCCCTTCCTCTGTTGATGCATCTGTTCTTGCCTTAGATCATAGTTTTGCTTTTGAGTTCATACATCTTAAAGGCCTTTTCATATTGTTTTGCTTTTGAGGAATGGTTTTCCAAGATTATCTGCTGCAGCATTTTGCCCTTCTGTTATTTATTTGATGTTGTTCTGTGACTTGTGAAGCTGCTGTGTTGTTCTGATGTATTGTTCATTTTCCTGCTGTTCTCCCTCATCCCCATTCTGCCTTTTCTGTCTTAGTGATGCTGCGATTTCTGCTGTTGTGGTTGTGGTGATTTGGCTGTTTATCCGCCTTCTCTACTGCCCATTTTCATAGCTGGTTGTCCAGATTGTTTTTCTCCTCTAATGTTCCTTTTTTTATCCTCTTTCTTTCCTTAGATGGTGTTATTCTCCATCTATAAGTCTTGTACTTGAGCTGAAGCTTTTTTCACGTTCTCTTCATCAGTATTATCTCATTTGATTGATAATTGATTTAATCACTTTGATGTTATAGCATCTGGGTGGTTTTGTAATCAACTGTGGAATTTGTTCCCAGTTTGTTAAAATTTTGACTTTTCTTTGTTCAGTGGGTGGTGTTAGTAGTTGAAGTAAGGCCAAACTTGCTTTCTGGAGAATCAGAGAGGTTTCTTCTAGAGGATGTTAGCCAGGTAAACTTTTTCCATCTCTAAGACTTTCTTAGCAATTTGGCACCTAGGATGTTAGCCACTACATGATATTTAATCACTCTTGAAAAGTTGTTTATATTTATTTAATTTTATGTATCATCACTGACCCCTCCTTCATAATAATGGTTTTTATGGATTGCAATGTTGATCTTAGCAGGTTGGGGATGTAGTACTTGTTGAGGACGAGAATGTGATGGATACTGAATTAAAAATGATTGGCCTGGAAACGCTGGTATGTGTCACTGTTCACTGGTGTGCTCATATTTCCGTGTGTCACATGCATGTTTGTTTTCATAATTTGATGAATTGTAACCGAAAAATGTTTCTCGTGTCAACAATATTTTATCACTTTGTACCATTTTCTGAGTTCTGGTTTGAGTAGTTCATTAAAGAAGAATTTTCATTCTTAAAGATGAACGTTTTTGTCCAACATCCAAATGCCTTTCAGGTGTTTTCTGTTTTCAGTTTTTCTTGAAGTGTATCTGGTATTCCTACAGTTGATTTCATATTGGCATATCACTTTTTGAGAGATTAACTTTTGATGCTTGTTAGGTAGGATATAGAGTTGTGACACCAGGTCAGCGAGATATTGGAAAGGTCAGTGCTATATATTCATCAAGTCCTGTAATTTGTCTCGTTATTCAATTTCCTTGTTCTCATTTGCAATTTTTTAGGTGCGAGGGTACTCTTTCAACATTAATTCTGGGGCAGTGGAATTGCTCGAGCTTGACTCATTTGGGATTTCTATCATTCCATCTAGTTTGGTTGGTTGCCTGGTCCTTTTCTCTCTCAAAAGAGCACATGCCTCAATTTCTTGCTATGTAGCAATTGCATGTAAAGATTTACTCGAAAATTTCCTTCATGAAAAAGGACAGGAGCTCAAATGCTAATCATTTTTTATACCTTCAGGTGAGTACCTATGCTTTACCTGTTGAGGATGTGCTTGAAGTTTTATCAGACACAGTTGTTGTGCATGAATCTGCTGCCTCACACATACAGAGGCTAACAAAGGTATCCCCTGATGCATAATAATTATTTAACTCTTAATCTTGCTTTGGGTTTGGCATTATAGATTTATTTGGATGCCAAGAAATTTCTTAATTTCAATTAAGTTGCCTTGCAGTAAATTTTGTATGCTGAATATTTTCCCGTTCTCTTCAGTAGCGTAGCAATGCTTGAAGGCTGCTCTTGCTCTTGTATAAAATATTATATGTTTGAATATTTATGTGCACACGCGTGCTTGCACACAATATAGATGCCTGCTTGAAAGCAGACTATTTGATGCAATAAACTGAGGCTTACTGATGTTTATTCTAAGCAATCATTGTTCTTGAGAACAGTTGAAAACTCATTAACTGAACCAATCCTGCACCACATGTTTGATGCTATCTTGTTTCTAGTCAAAACTTAGTACTGGTTTTAAACTACTCTCCTTTGTGATATCCCAACTCCCAAGTTAACTTAAATTTTGTTTTTGCCGACTCCTTCTCTAGAGAAGCTAATATCCACGCACACACCCATTGTTTCATTGTAGGAAGTTGAAAGCTTTCCATCATTTTGCTTGATATGACGATCTGTAGGTTAACGTAGTATGTTTTCATAATAGGGCTTCTGGGATGCTCAGAACGTGGGGACAAAAATAGATGAAGGTGAAGAGTATTCTGATTATGAAAGTTCTGTTACATCTCATCGAGGTCGGAGCACTCGGAGAAATTCTAGGAGCCAGAAATTTCGTTCAAAAATTAGAGAAAGTGAGGATGATTGGGAACTTCCAATGGATTATTTGTGATATCTTAGTATTTTGATGCTGCTCGGAATGTGTATATACTCCATTGTAGGGCAGCACATTACATTCCCTCGAGTTCTCATGTCTTTTCATGTTGCCTCTTTTCCCAAAGTTAGATGAACTATCAAGACACGCAGGGTAGTTAAGAATCATCAACTTTGGATGAAGGCTCTTTGATTGAGGTCTTTGACCACCCACCTACCCTGTTCGAGGACTTGTCTCTGAAAATTGAGCTATGTTGTATTACTGTATATATGTTATCAATGGTAAAAAAAAAAAAACATTATACTATTGATATATTTCCACCAGTTTCGTGTGCAGGAACAGTTGGAACTATGCATGCTTTCATGTCAGCAATATTGTCAAAAGAAAGAAGGAAATAAAACCCATCAAGGTCTTGGACCTGCTCGTCTGCTCCGACACTGGCTCCAGTGAGAATACTTGGAAGGGAATCCAAAGCCAAATCATCTAGTGGATGATGATGGCCTCCCTTCCCGTTTTTTTCCCTCTCTCGAGACTTGCAACCCTACACGATGTTAATTTATTTATCTCATGAACATAATTAAAATCAGTTTAAAATAAAGGCTTGTCTATTTAATCTCAACATCAAAATACTATATAGTCACCAACCTCGGATCGAGGAGCCTCTTGTCTCCCCTCATCCACATATATATATATAAATATTAGTAGCCGTTATCGCCTGCTTTCATTCAAATTCAAACCTAACCTTGCTCTCTCCTACCTGCTAAAATCCTCTCTTACACACGCATTTTTCTCATCCGACATAAAAGCAATAGAACCATGCTTAAGCTCCAATCTCCACTCACCGGAGACGAGAACCTCCGGCAAAAATCTTGTCGGAAACCACTCCAACCAAAGAACTCACCAGTAACTCCAATGACCCAGGTTCAAATTTTGAAAACAAAGCAAGAGTGGATTGAGTTCTCGGTGGTTAAAGATTCCAACAAGGAGAACCATCCGATCTACACCACAACCCCAACAAAATCCATCATTGAGCCATTGGATTCTTCACTAGCAGAAGAATTGAGTGCTATCAAGAAGAAGCTAGAGAGGCTGAGACTAGACAGAGAGAGAACTGAGAAGATGCTCAAAGAAAGGGAGATGGTGATGGATTTGCAAATGAAGGAGCTTGAACAGAGAGGAGAAGTTCAGAAGAGGTTGGAGATTCAAGTTGATATACTTTATAGATTGAAGGAACTCCAATCCTACTCTATGGTAAGTTGTTGAGTATGGAACGTGAAGATTAAATTTGTACTTGTCTGATAATTTTTGTTTATATTTTGAAGCAGATATTTTCTCCGATTCGAACACTGAGAGAGAAGGAGCATGAAAAGAAGATAAGTGGAGTGCAACCAGAGGAAACGAGAGCCGAGGATTCAGAGGAATCAGTGGGAGAAGATGTAATGCAGAGTCCAAGTTCAAGTTGGGGTTCAGGAAATTTGATTTCATCCCATCTTGTTGCTGTGAAGTGAGGAATTTCCTCTGCTGCAAATTTGTTTTGATTTGTGATTTGGGTTTTATGGATCATCAACTTGTTCTTTCACTTCTACACTGCTTCATTGTAGAATCTGAAAGATGGTTTAGAAGAGCGAAAAATAGATTGAATCTGATTTCTGAAATGATGATTAGCTTCTGTATCTTGACTTTTACTACAACTTTCCAAAATATCGAGCTAGAGCTTCATTATTTTCCTTTTCTTCTGGATTGAGACATGCCATCTTTTCTTTCCTTCTCTTTCTTTCGAAAACATAAAACTATACAGGCTGCCTAGAAGGAGGTGGTGTTGTCGAACCAATCATGAACACAGACACAAAACTCGGTACCAAATCCATGCAAGAAGGCATTGAGGATTAGTATAATCGCATTCACTTCAACAGTACATAAGTGTGTCACAAGTCAAGGGCACAATGGAAGTAGCAGCAGCCAGGCAATGTGAACAATTACTACTATCACTCCCAAGAAGATGCTTTGCAGCAATGCCACATTCCATCAAACTCACCAAAGCAAAGCAAACCGTCACAAGAATGCGACACATCATCAGCTCTCGAACACGTTGTTATGAGGATAAAAAAATAATGGTAAGCTTCAAAAGAAATGAAAATCCATCAATAAGGCTGATTGATTGATCCTGCAACCAGTGTCAACTCTTTTTGCCGTTAAGTATTAGAGAACTCGTATCCAACTATCAAGTGAGTAATTATTACCACAGTACCAAATGACCTCTAACTCAACGTACCCTTACATGTAATTATTTATTAAAACGATGTATTTGCTGCCTTGTCCTTCATTAGTTTCTTGACAAGAATAATCACTGAAAATACTTTGAACCTACCATAATTATCACCTAGAGGTAAGGCTGATGTGACATTGCATTGCTTATTTAGTAAGCGATGTGAAAAAGGAGGTGAAGAGGCTATTGGAAGTGTGTTTTATTAAATTTTATTTTAATATATTTTTTTTATTGTTTGATGTATATATGTTTAAAAATATTTTTAAAAAAGTAATTAAAAATTAATATTTTAATATACTTTTAAGTAAAAAATACTTAAAAAAAACAATTATTTTTATTCTCTTAAGGAATATCAAACCAAAGATCCTTGTTCTAGCTCATAGACACTAAATCAGTTCTTTACAAAATATTCTAAGGTCCATGGAACCTAGGATTGAGTTTCAAATTCTTCCATGAAGCCACACTGCCCTACTTATATGATTACAACTTTCAAATATACAAAATCTCCAGCATCAAACTCCTCCTCAATTTTTTTTGTCAGTAATTTGTTTCATCATATTTTAAGCACTTTATAGATGCTCTTGTAGAAATTGATTTATAACCCTTCTTTCAAACATAAGTTCTTTAACTGTAGCATTCTCTGTAGTTTGTAGTCCTCTGTAACACCAATTCCATGCATGGTGGTGGATAGCCATATATAGCTTTAAAAGGACTTGTTTTATTAGACGGATGATATCTCACTCGTTTTATTAGATGGATGATATCTCAAAGTATAGCACCATTAAGCCATATACAGCCATTGATTCCACTTCTAGGGCATAATATGTCCAAGAACTCATGTAAAACAGGTCTGTAACCTTTATATTTACTCATATGTCTATGGATTGTATGCTAAACTCATTAACAATCTGGATCCTATTAGTTTAAATAACTCCATCTAAAACATACTTGTAAAGACCTTGTTCTTATCTATCATAATTAAGGTAGGCAGTCCATGTAGCTTGTAAATGTTTCTTAGGAATACCTTTACTACATCAATAGCTGAAAAAATATATGATATAGCCAAGAAATGACTATATTTTATGAATCGATCAACAACTACTATTACAGTATCCTTCCCTTTTGATTTGGGCAGCCCTTCCATAAAATCAATTGAAATATTTTTCAAGCTCCCTCAAGAACTAGTAATGGCTACAACAAGCCCAGATAAGCTAACCTTGCAGATTTGCCCCTCATGCACTCATCATATTCTTTCATAAGCTTTTTCATCATTTTCTTCATTGATGGCTAGTAGAATAAAGCCTTAATTCTTCTAAAAAAATTCATGATGCCCCTCTCATTGTTGAATTGTGAGTTGCCTCTAATAATTTCTACCTTAATGTCATGTCTTTACCAATATATATCATATTCTTGCACCTCAATACATCATCATAATAAGTTATATTGAGAATAAGTATCATGTTAAAATACCTTAGCAATGATAATGTCTTAAACCTTCTGATAATGCATATAAATCTCAACAATGTTGTTATATCAAGTTAGTACTAGTGTTGTGATAGCTCCAAGAGTACCATACAAAATCATATTAGCATCTTTATAAGAAAAGGTACCCTGATAAATAAAACATCAATCGTAACATTCTCTTTTCCTTTTCTAAATTGAATCTCATACTTTCATCTTAACAGTTTAATTATTTTTTTATTTTGGATAGGTGTATAAGTTTTCTGCTTCAATAAATACCTAAAATTTTCATCGTCATTCTTAATGATAGACTTCTCATACTCGAAATAATGTTTTTATTTATCAATGTCAATTAAAATAGCCAAATACTCCTTCTTGTAATCGCCATGCCTAAATATATAAGACTCAACTTTATTGTAGAAAGCCAAATGCCTCCCTTTTTAAACTAGCACTACCCTTATCTCATGTGCATAAGCATTATATTTTAGTACAAATACCTTATTGAAATTAGGTAAGTTAGAACGGGAGCCTTACATAAAGCATTTTTCAACATCTCAAATGTCAGTTGAGCTCCTTCATTCCAATAAAATGCATTTTTTTTAGAAAATCAGTGAGAGGTTTATGAATAATGCCATACCCTCTAATAAACTTCTTGTATTACCTAGCCAAGCTTAAAAAACCTCTTTATTCTTTGATTGATGTAGAAAGAGGTCAATCTTTGATTATTGCAGTCATATTTGAGTCTGTAGTCACTTCCTTATAAAAAAATGACATGCCCTGAATATTCCATCTTTGTTTGACAGGAAAAAAAACATTTAGATCTTTTGGCAAAAAATTGATTCTTCTTAAAAGCATTCAAGGTCATTTTGAGGTGCTTGATGGCTAGTTCTATTGTAGGACTATACACTAACATCTCATTGAAAATATTAGCATGAAACATCCTCAAGAATGCTTGTCACTTTTAATTCATCATTGCTTGAAATATTACAAGCGTATTTATCAGTCCAAATAGCATAACTTTGAGTTTACAATACCCTGGGTATATCTTAAAGGATGTCTTGGTAATATCATCTACACTCATACGCACTTGGTGATACTCTACATTCAAATCTATCTTGGAAAAGAAATAGAAACCTGCAGTTTGTCCAAAATATTACTAATCAATAGCATATATATATATATATATATATATATATATATATTCTTCATGATCATTTTATTTAACCAATTATATGTTATGAACCTTGGTTAAGAACATAATCAAACTTAGCAAGAGGTGGAATGACAACAACTAAAACAATTACAATAAAAGAAAAGGCACAACAATTGAAGCTAGTTAGGAATGAGATAGTTGAGTTAGTTAGGATTCCGTTAGATAGTTAGACAGGAAAGAAACTCTTGTATATATGGAATGTGACAAAATATAAAGGTTGACAATTAAAGAATTACAATTTGATGCAAAATTTATTTTCTCTTTCTCTTTAATTCTTCTCATTTTCTCTTCTTTTTATTCTTTTTTCTATTCTTCTTGAAAGAAATTGTTTTGTTATGGGAAACTTTAACAATTGATATTGGAGCTTGAGGTTCACGGTCATTAGAAGGTTTGTATCAATTAAAAGTAAACAATGATGGAATATAACAAGGTGAAGGTTTTGAGAAAACTTTACTTACAAATAAAAATCATGTTGGCAACCTTTAAATCCTTCAAGACCAACCAAGATGCAAAGAGGTAATGAGGCTTAAATTATGCTTAGTAGCGTAAAACTATGCATTATAAAAAATAAATTTATTGGATCAGATCTTTTTGTACATAGATTAGATTGACTAAAATCTAATCATCACTCATTGAAGATGTAACCTCCTTAAAATTTATATTTTTTTCATATGCTCTAAATAAACTTATTGAACGCATATTTAAATTTATTTACCTTTCATCTTGTAGTTGTTCTAACTAAAACTTTTAATGAATTATTTGTTATGATTTGGATCACATCACAATCAGAACATAACTTCAAACCAGAAATAAGATTCACATGCTAAGCTAACAATGGTTGAGATCATCTTATTTTGTTAGGTTTTGAGTTTGAATTTGAGGTTAGGATTTGGATTTGTGGATTTGGGGTTTAGTAAAGGGTAGAGTTTTGATTTTAGATTTGGAATTTTGGCGTTTGGATTTGGGAAAGTGCTATTTTGAAAAAAAACGCACAGCCTAGTGAGGGGCGTTGCTGCCAAATTCTACAGCAATCATACGGATTACGGACACAAATTCGACTAGGACATTGAATTTGAACTCAGTTGGAAAATGCAATCAGATTAGAATGGAGAGACAGGAAGCGGAAGAGAGATTTTCGAGCTTGCAAGATGTAACGTTTGTATTATACATTTATTTTAATCTTTCAACAACTTGGATATAAATTAGAATGAAGTTTCCAAGGTATCTCACGTTCGGTATGCAAATCATACATGGACTTGAATTTTCTTGTTTTTATCAGAAAAATATATTTCTTGCTCAGATCCTAATGATTTGGCTCTTCTGTTCGCTTTGCTCGTTATGTTGGGTGCTAGTTGTTATAACATTGATCTTCTTGAATCCCATCGCTCCTCAAATTTCTGCCTATTGCTGTTCTAACAAGTTCAGCACATTGCGCATTGTTTGCATTCGTCGATTTCCTTTTTTTTATATGCTTAATCACCCCCTGTTGCTGCTATGAAACCTTGTCCAGGGAATTCACCTCAGGAACAGGAGAACGATGATCTGGTTGTGCTATGGATACATTCATTTGTCGACTCCCCTTACTAACAATGATAGTAAGTTTTAGTGGTGCGATTGTGTGGCTTCTGCTTCTGGTTATTCAGTCCGCTTTGCAAAATTATTTGGAAAGGTATCGTATTGTATGGAAAACCCCCATTATGGTGATGGCCAAATGGCCGCATGAAGATTTCCTTCTACTGGAAAAAAGCAAAACCTGAAGAAATAAGAAACCCCATGGCAGATTCCTCAAAAGCTTCTGCAAGCCAGCATTATAAAGAGGCAACGGTGAGAAACAGGAGCACAAGGAGCGGCTCATGTGGTTATTGAGAATGGATGAGCTAGATGTGACAATGTAGCAGCCTCTCATCATCCTTGTATACACTTGTGCAACAACAACAAAAATAATAATAAAGGAAAGCTTCAAGTGTAAAACAAGAAGATAAAAAACAACACAACAAGTTGAGGTAACCAGAATATTCCGATCTCAGGTCTGGCTAAAGTCATCAAATGACAAGACCAGAAGCCTGGATAGACCTCCTGAACAAAATATCCCTGCAGGCTACAGAAAATGGTAATGAATGAAATATTTTCTCCCAAATACCAAAGACAACAAACTGAAATGGTAGTTCAGTTAAAAATACAGATGAAGCTTCACAGATAACCAGCTCCATACCAGTTCTACAGAAGTGCAGTCCTACCTAAAGACCAGATTAGCAGAATTTCCAATGGTTGTTGCAGTTCACACATGTTACATATGTTGTCATAGGTTCATCTGCACTCCTGGTCTGCATCTGATAGTAAGTGCATTTGCGCTGTCTACAACGACCACACTTAAACTGATCAGTTGTGGCTTGTGCTTGACCACCACGCTCACAATCAAACAACACTTTCTCTTTAATTTGGTTATTCTCTCGCTTCCTTTGTTCACTTGCCATTTCTTCAGGGCCCATGGTAACAAGCCTCTCAGGTTGGACCTCTCCAAGAAGAACTTTTCTCCTAAAATCTGGGTTGTTTTGGTCCTTGATATTGAACATTATAGATCTGTACTTCAATTTTTGTGCTCCATTTGACCGACCGAGTTTTTCAAACATCATGGATTCTACAGACACAGCAACTCGAATAGGGTCACATGCTTCTACTGCATCCCTAATGTCCTCATCAGCCTCGCTGGCAACTTTGGACAAGGCCTCTGCAAGAAGTTCCCGGATTTTGTCGCGTAAAGCATCATTACATTTAACCAGTGTCTTCAGCTTTGGTGGACCAATAGGTGATTGTGATGGTTGCTTCACACTGGAAGTCTGGATTTCCTGCTTGCTCATCTTCTCAACCTTGACAGTCTTATCGTGATCCATTTTCTCAACTTTAACAGTTTCTGAGGTTGAAGCCTTTTCAACCTTTACCACACTAGTCTTTTGAAGCTTCTCAACTTTGACAGTCTCTGATTTTGATACCTCAGCTTTTACTGAACTTTTACTGTCAATGCTACCATTTTTTTTTCTCGTCTCATCAATGACTATCTTTTTCCACATCTCAAGCAAGTCCGAGGCCACAGCTCGGATTTTCTCCTTAGGATGCTTTGCAAGAGGTCGAAGTTTTTTCCCAACCTGAGATGCATGGAGAAGCAAAATGTCAAAGGCAATCCACCAGGCATACCAACAGAACCATTTCAATCATGAGTTCCCAACATAACCATTTCAATCATAAGTTCAAGGTTAAGAATAACAAAACTTGAAAATTTAACCAATTAAAGTGCAAGAAAGCAGCAAGTATAAGGAGTTGGAAAAGCACTAAAAACAGAATGAGCTTGGGCAATCATAATAAGACGCAAAAAATCCAACCTATATTACGAGGTCAAATACAATGGCATCTGGTATTCATTGCCATTGTTTCTGGGGTAGATCTACATGGACTGTTATACACACAAGATCCACTTCTAATAAACTCCAAACCTGATGTCTACTTTGCCAAAATAAAATTAGCGAACAACCCAAGTAGGCCCAAAAGAGATGACATTTCAACATGATTTGATGTGAAGGAAACGCATCAAACAAGCTATGCAACAATTTCAATATTCAATCCCTAAACAATCATATTACGCTTGAGATACTACAAAAACTTCTCCATCCATCAAAACAGCCATGTAATAACTACAGGAACTGCTTCAATTTAACGTGGGGTAGGGGACAGAGTTGAGAAAGAATGCATAATTCAGGTTGGGGGATACTTTGGCAATTCCTGAAATTGATTGCTATAGACAGACCATTAATGTGCACCTGCACTCTTTTCTTGCATTGCAACAACAAATACAAGTTTCAAACAATATTGCTTGAGTTGAGTATGTATGGTTATAGGAAAACTAGCTAAAACATCTGACTAAGCATCTCCACTGAAAAAGTTCTAGATGAAACCCACAGGATCCAGCTCACTTCTTCTCATACTTAATTGACAACTTGGCAATTAGCATGGCAGACTAATATCAATTGGACCCAAAAGGTACAAAAACTGAACTCCTTTTTACAAAATGAAAAATGTAAGCCACAAATAAATAAAAAAACAGGGGAGAGAAAAAAAAATCATCCGAGTAGAGTGTAACAAAACTTGAAAGTTAAGCAATTACAGTCCATGAAGGTTGCAAGTATGATTGAATTGGGAAAGAACCAAAAACTGACTGAACTTTAACAATCATGATTGTAGAGAAAAAAAATCAAACTATACTAAGAAGCCAAATAAAATGACATCTAGTTTCTATTGCTATTGTTTCTCGAGAAGATTTCTCATGGATTATCTACAACAAAGATCCACAACCATTCGACACCAACACAGATGCCTACTTTGCCAAAGTAAAATCATTGGAACACCACAGCAAGGCAAGCAAAAGATAACATTGCAGCAAACTTGATATTCACACAAGACATAAACATACTTCATATAAAATCCTTATAACAAGTGATATTAGACTTCGTAATGCAACACGAATTTTTGTCCATCAAAACAACCACATAATCTCTATCTAGCAAAAGCAACTCAACTCTTGGCTACCAACCATGCACCAATGAACTGAAAATCAAGGGTAATGAGAACAAGCATTATGCAAGTTAAAATAATTCAGCAATTCAAGAAATTTATGATTCCAGAGAGAACATCAAGCACAGCATAGCTAAGCTTTTTTTCATATTATTGAATCAACAATTATCAACCTATTAAAAAGTTATGTTAAACCATCGGATTTCAATCAATGACCCTTGTAAGACTTCATATTTCAACCTATTCATTGTAATCCAATTTATAACAATAAGCAGAAAGGGAAAAAAAATGAAAGAACTAATTCCTTGTTTGAAATAAAAGTTTACTACTTTCTTCTCTTTCACTAATCTTATCACAAAATATAAAACACCCCCAGAACAATTTTGCAACTATAATCAAACTCTATCTAATTCAATCAACTCAATGCTTAATTACTTAATGAAGCAATCACAATTTAACATCATTTGGAGCCCACAAAAACAAAAATAAACACAAAAAACTAAAATTTAAAAACAAACAAATGAAAAATAGAAGAAACCCTTAATAAAATTACCTGAGTAGAAACAAGAAGTTCACTAGTAACTTTAAACTTCCTGAGCTGTTTCAGCGAATCAACACACCGAGTCACCTCCGGTCCACTAGACGATACGTCATCATTGAGAGAAGCATCTGCAGCTTTCTTTGCTTCATCAAATAACTCCACAAACTCCATCTCCATTATTGATTGATTCCCTAAAAACACAAACAAAAATAATTACAAAAAGAAAAGACTCGAGCTTTACGATTTTTTTTATAAAAAATATTTGTATAAAATTGACAGGTAGGTGAGATTGCAACCCAAGAAAAAAAAAATTGGAGAGATCTGAAGAGGTAAAAAATAGATCTTTGCACAGTAACAGAATAAACGGATGTAGAAAGGTAGGTTTTTGATAGTATTTTCGGCAGGTGTAGTTTAGAGAAGCCCTTCCTTGCCTGTCTCCGGAAGCCTTGGTTTTGGGGTTTGAAGTTTTCTGTGTTCCTTTGCTAAGGTTATTTTGCCACGTGTGTGTTGAGCTGTTGTTGGGTTTTTTTGTTGGAAAAAAAAAAGAATGTAAATATTCCATGGGCCGTTCTCACATCTGGGTAGTAAATGGTATTTTTTGAAATGTGGTAAAATTATTTATTATGTTTTTTTTTTATTAAAAATTATTTTTAATATTAATAAATCAAAAAAAATTAAATTTTAAATAATTATTTTTTAAAATTTAATAAAAAATCGGTTTAACCTAGGTGTATTTGGTATTGCAGTAACTTTTGTGGTTATAGTTTGAAAAAAATTATTTTATAAAAAATATTTGTAATTGAGGTTAGTTTGGTATTTATATATGTTTGGTTAAAACTGTGGTTGAAATTGAGGTTGAATAAAAAGTAGTTTAATGTGTTTAGTTAAATATGCTTTTCAAATTAAGATTATAAAATAATTAAAAAAAAAATTATATTAATATTGATGGTTTTTAATTGAAATGTTGTAGATTTAACTATTATTATTACATCGTTAAATAAATAATATTTTATATCAAATATTTTTTATTATTCCATTAAATTATCTACAATTTCATGTATGAAATTCATCTGATAAATACTATAGTTTTCATGATTTTTTGAGCGTGCAACAAAATCAGGTAAAATATCATCAGAAACAAAATTGAAATTGCAATTAAATTCTACAAATGCTACGTCATCATGCGATGTTCTTCTAATTTATATAGTGTTATTAAATAATATTAAACACTAGTTTTTCGAGTAAATTATAATATTAAAAAAAATATTTTTTTAATATAAATAATTATAATCATGACATTTTTTTAATATAAATAATTATAATCATGGCATTATTCACGCGAACAGTGCTCAGATAAATTATATTCACCTGGTTTGTAATTCACCTACTTCTCTCTCACAAACCAGTGTTTCAATTAAAAAAAACATGTATCTCACATGAAAAGCCAATTACATTTTGATGTTACTAAACATATGTTTACGCGATGAGCTTTTAAAAGTAAAAAGCTATTGCGTAAACAAACATCCACATGTATTTAGTATTGTGGTAATTTTTATGATTGTGGTTGAATAAAAAATAGTTTAATATATTTGGTTAAATATACTTTTCAAATTGAGATTATAAAATAATTAAAAATGATATATATATATATATATATTAATATTAATATTAATGATTTTTAATTTAAATATTATAGATTTAATTATTATTATTACATCATTAAATAAATAATACTTTATATCAAATATTTTTTATTCATCTGACAAAAATTATAGTTTTAATGGTTTTTTAAACATGCAATAAAATTAGATAAAATATCATCTAAAATAAAATTAAAATTACAATTAAATTTTATAAATATTACATAATCATGCTATGCTTTTTTAATTTATATAATACTATTAAATAATATTAAGTAGCTTTTATTTTCGCAGTTAGCTTTAAAAACAAAAGCTACCGCATAAAACAAACACCTCCTAGACGTTGTAGCATGATAAACCAAAGTCAGTGGGTTGTTCTGGACACCATGCACAAGTATACATGGTTTATTCTGCCTAGTAGTTTTTTATCTATAAAACACATGTCAATTTATCCTAAGTTGCAGCTGATTTATTTTGGTGACGGCCAGCTTTATTTCTGAAATTTGTCTCCACCTGTCCTTTTTATATAAGAGAGGGTATGTTTTACTAACCCTTTGTTTCTCATTTCAAAATTACTTAAATCATGGAACTGTGACGAATGTAAAAACGAGAGCGACTACTAGTTTGTGACACCTTCACCTTGTATAATGTGTCTGTCCTATTTCTTTTTGTGAGCAAGTTTTCATTCTAGATTTTAATTATTCCTTTTTTTTAATCATTTTCTATTACTTATTGTATAAGAACATTTAAAACTACATTATATTTACCTAAATGTTTGTGTTTTTTATTTGTATATCTCTTATTGTGGGAGTTTAGAACACTTTTTTTTTCCTTTGAGTGAACCATTTATGAAATGAAAGTGATTTTGTCACCTATATATCGGAAAGTAAGTTCTTTGTTTTATAAGGTTGAATAATTGTTAACTTTTATAAAAATAAATGGAGTGGGTTATAGTTATTATCAAAATTAAGTGAATCATTCGTTATTTTTGAACGAAAAATAAGATATATTTAGATAACTATTAGTGATATTTTTTTTATTATTGGATTTATTTCATCGATTTTTTTATTATATTAATTGTGTTGTAATTAAAGTTTTAATATATTTTCAATGTTTGTTTCATTATTTTTTTTCTATCTATTTTCTCTCATCAGGTGCAACCCATTCATTTTTATTTAATATCAAGATTTTGAACAACAACAAGCTTGAATATAATGTTTTTCAATAGTAATATATACAAACTGTGTTATTTTATTTATTTTTTAAGCTATGCTATTTTTTTCAATATTTAAAGAAAATTCCTATTTTTAAAAAAATTATAATTATTATCATAATTTTTAAACTCGTATGGGGGTTAATTCGAGATAAGACCTAGGTCACGAGTTGAAAGGGTCAACATGAGTCAATATATGAATAAAAATGATTATTGCTATACTTTTTAACTATGAAATCCACCAGAAGCAAGGGCCGGATCATGGGTTGAGAAGGTCAACTCCAGTTGATCCATATAAAAAACAAATCAAAACAACTTTATTTTAACAAAAAATAAAATAAAAAAAATCAATGAATTTTTTACATGTGTTTAGATCTTTGGTTAACTAGGTCACAAGTGGACCGGGTTTTTAATAGAGTTAGTTTATATCAATTTTTCCTTTATATTTTATTAAACCTGAATTATTTAAAGTCTTAAAATAATCGTATCTCGTCTAGTGTCTATCAAATACAAAATAAAATAAAATTTTCAATACAATTCAATGCATACCACAGGTCAATTTTGATTGCTTCATATAAGTAAATAATTGTAAAAATAAGTAGGTAACTATAGAAAAACAAGTAAATTTTTAACATGTAGTATACAAAATTTTACTGAAAACTCAATTATAACAAGCACTCATTACCATAATTCTCATAAATATTACTTTTAATATCACAATGAGAACAAAAACGTAATGTCATGCTAAGATTTACAGAGAAAAAAATATTGTTTCTCTTACATTTAAATATATTGAAAATAGCTCTTACTATACTCACTCCGAAATCAAAATTTTGATTAAACATAAATATATTATCTCTCTAAAAATCTATATTACATCACTTGAACTTGAGATTTCCAAATCAAATGAGTTTTTTCCTTTTCGCATGAGCAAAACTTTGATTCTTTGATCTTATTACCATAAAGTAACATGAGATAAAGTTTTTTCAGGATGGCCATATATATTTTTTTCTGATTTATATGCATAAAAAAAAGACTAGAATAAAATATCCATATGAAATTTACTTTATACATACTAACACATGCCAAAAAAGTGAAAAAAAAATCAAATTATTTACAAGATTGTTTTTATATTCTCATTAATCGACTAAAAAACACTTATATTAAATACTATAACTTTTTTATTAAATTAAAAAAAAAAAAAAACATAACCATCACCCTCTTAACCCAAACTCAGATCTCCAACCAAAAAAAAGAAAGAAAAGAAACCCCAAATTAAATTGAGTTTAGATAGTCAACTTGGCAAGGGATGACCAATTATTTTACACTAAAGTGGAGATCGAGATTTTTCTTTAACCAGTAGCCTTTAACAACCGCGACCAGATCTCTCTCCCTTACTATCAAGTGAACTATCACCCATCATATTAGCTGATTTCAATCAATTCACGTAAAATTTTTAATCTGTTAATTTATCTAAAATTGAATGCAATATATAATTTATTAAAATAATTAATTTAACTTATTTTCATGTTTAATTACATTAAATCAATCCTAATCAATAATATTTAATAATTAATTTATTATTAATTCAATTAACCTTAAATTCAATCAAAACTCTAAGGATCCGTTTGTTTGCAGGAAAATGGTTTTTTTTTGGAAAGTGAATTCCGGGAAAGTATTTTTCGATGTTTGGTAGTGTTATGGAAAATGAACTGGAAAACAATTTATTAATGAATTAATTTTTTTTTCAAGTTTATCTAATATATATAAAATATTTAATCTAAAATATTTAATCACTTACAATTGTCATAACCCAATTTTGACTTTTTTTATTTTTATTATTTTAAAAAAAAAGATGATGAAAAATAAAAATAAAATAAATGAAGGATGAATTAAAATTTAGGTTAAGGGCAACATGATTGGAAGTTTAAAGATTTAATTAAACTCTTGACTAGTTTAATTAATTAAATCAAGGGTTTAATTAGAAATTGATTTAATTAAATTTTAGATTATTTTAATTAATAAAATCAAGAGTTTAATTGAAAAATTAAAGACTTAATTAAACTTTGATTTAATCAAAAACCCAGGACTTAAATAAAATAAACCAAGAGAACCGGCTTCGTCTTCATCTTCAGGAGCAGCAGACCACACCTTTGCATTTTAATTCACTGCTACAGTAGCAGTGAAGTGAATTATAATTCGCCACCTTTGCATTTTAATTCACTGCTACAGTAGCAGTGAATTATAAATCGCTTCCACAGTAGCAAGTGAATAATAATTTATTGGGCAGGCGTGCGCTACGCACGCCAAAAGAAAAGTGTTTTCCTTTCTTTAACCGAAGGAAAACACTTTCCTTTCTCAAAGCAGTGATTTTATGTTGACTGGAATTAAGTTTCTGTTGACTTACTGTTTCGGCTTGTTACCAAACATGGGAAAGTAAGGAAAATGAATTTCAGGAATTCATTTTCCTTGAAATAAACAGAGCATAAATAATAATTTTATTTCATCTAAACCCAACATAAATTAAATATAAAATTAATATATTTAATGACAATATAATATGCTTATCTTGCTTATAGAACTGAAAAGTAATGGGGTGGCGGAGTAGTGAAGGATTTTAAAGAAAAAAACATTCTAATGCTTGAAGAATAAAAAATAAGTTTGAGTTTTTGGTGTTTTAAAGGAAGAAAAGTGATTAATGAAATTTTTTAGAGAGAGAAAGGATATAAACACTAGTTTTAAGAGAGATTGTAACCTTATTTGTTTATGCTTTTTAATTTTTTAAAAATTAAATTTCATAACATGTTATACTTTTAATATTAGCGTATTTGTTTAATTTAAAAGTGATATATTTAATTGTTAATATTCTAAAGTGCAGTAACTATATTATTATATTTAGAAATAAAAATATTTAATAATGTCATGTCTATAAAATAAAAATATATTATTTTTATTTTTATTTAAATAAAGTTATTCTATCAAAATTTTTAGATTATAGTGTTAATTTTTTTTTAAAAAAAACCCTTCTCTCCCTCTCATTTTTCCTCCTTTCACCATCATCGAGCACCCCTTTTGAATTTCTTCTTTTTTCCTTTCTCTCTCTTTAAAATCAAACAACAAATCATTTATTGTGTAATAAAAGAAAGATAGATCCGATCCGGTTCCATAAAAGACAATCTCTGTGTTCCTCCTGTAGTCCTGTTCCTGCTTCTCTGTTGATTGTCCATTTTCACCATCATTTCGTTTTCAGTGCGTTCATCACCTTCGTTTCTCTAATCCCGAGACGATAAAGCCACTCTCTCTTCCTCGCTCTGTCGCTCTGGTATCTCTTTTTCCTCTTTTTTTTTTTATTAATCAAATTTTGTTGTTTGTTAGTTGTAACAATTGAGTTTCTTTTTTCGAAAATAACTGGGGTTTCATTTGTTTGTCTTTTGTGTTCTCAGTTTTGGCTTGTGTAAGAGGGAAATAAATCTCTGGAGATTTGTTGGTACTATCTGGATCGTTCAGGGATTTGTCGTCATTGAATTAAATCACAGGTTTTGTTTTTGTTTGTGTTTTTTTTATTGTTCTTTTTTGAAAGCACCCATTTGCACTTCGGGGCTATTTATCAACTCTGAAACTCAATTTCTTGGTGAGAGAGACAACAAAAGAAACAAGGGCTTGTTGCTGTAAAAAAAGATTGAAACTTTTGAATAGGTTTTAGATGTTCGAGGTAGATGAATAATTTGTTTGTTTTGTGTGTTAATGGGGTTTGCCAATTTTGGAAATAAAGGGCTGTTTTGATTGGGTTTCGATATGGGATTTGTGTTGTTGATGGTAAAGTGGGCAAAGTTTTTTATTTGATTCTCCAATGCGGTCATTGGAGGATTATTTATGACTTCTGGCTGGACACTGCTTTTATCTTTGGATAATTCTCCTGTATCGGAGCAGCCATTGCCTCATCATTCTGGTAGTTTTAGTGCTTTGGGGGTGTCACGCCGGGATGGTTCTTTCAATACTTCTACCCCCCATCTTGCTCAAGGAGAGCCATTTGAGGTAGATTGTTCAGAGAAGGACGAAGGCAGGGCACACTTTTTTGGTGATACTAGATTCCGTAGTGTGAATCTAGTTGGAGAAAGTTTTGATTTGGTTGTGAATACAAAGAGGCTCTATTCTCTCAAGTCTGAGTTCTTTGAGGAAGTTCCATTGGAATGCCCCAAACAACGGAGCAATCACCTTGTGTTGTGGGGTGCAACTGCTAGTGAAATGCTACATAACAACAATAACACAACCTTTTCAACTGGCTTTGAGATTTCTAGGGACTGTGGTAACTTGGGCAAGCCTAAGGGGAGGAGCCACAGGAGAAGTGTGCAATTTGATGATGTGCTGTGCGAAGAAGATGCTCGGTTCATCCACATTAATGATCCAAGGAGAACCAATGACCAGTATGAATTCACAGGCAATGAGATCCGAACCAGCAAGTATACCTTGATCACCTTCTTGCCAAAGAATATTTTCATTCAGTTCCATCGGGTTGCTTATTTGTATTTCCTGGCTATTGCTGCTCTCAATCAGCTTCCTCCTCTTGCAGTTTTTGGAAGAACAGTGTCCCTATTCCCTCTCTTATTTGTTCTTTGTGTCACAGCGATCAAAGATGGATACGAGGATTGGAGAAGGCACAGATCAGATCGCAATGAGAATAACCGAGAGGCTCTAGTTCTTCAATGTGGTCAGTTTAGATCGAAGAAATGGAAAAAGATACGAGCTGGTGAAGTTGTGAAGATCTGCACTGACGAGACAATTCCTTGTGACATGGTTTTGTTAGGGACAAGTGATCCTAGTAGTGTTGCTTACATACAAACAATGAATTTAGATGGCGAGTCGAACTTGAAGACTAGGTATGCAAGGCAGGAAACGTCCTTTGCAGTATTGGAAGGTGGTGCAATTTCAGGGCTTATAAGATGCGAGCAACCCAATAGGAATATTTACGAGTTCACAGCCAACATGGAGTTCAATGGGCAAAAGTTTTCCCTTAGCCAATCTAACATTGTTTTGCGTGGGTGTCAGCTGAAGAACACTGGTTGGATAATAGGTGTTGTGGTGTATGCTGGCCAGGAAACAAAAGCAATGTTGAATAGTGCAGCTTCTCCTTCCAAAAGAAGCAAACTGGAAATTTACATGAACCGGGAGACGCTATGGCTGTCTATTTTTCTGTTCATAATGTGTCTGGTTGTTGCGGTGGGAATGGGTCTCTGGCTTGCACGATATGAGGACCAGCTTGATTATTTGCCTTATTACAGAAAGAGATACTTCATGCCCGGGAAGGATTATGGGAAAAGATACAGATTTTATGGGATTCCTATGGAGATTTTTTTCTCATTTTTGAGCTCTATCATAGTGTTTCAGATAATGATTCCCATTTCTCTTTATATTACAATGGAGCTGGTTCGTATAGGTCAGTCCTATTTTATGATTGGAGACAGGCACATGTTTGATAGTAGTTCTGGCTCGAGGTTTCAGTGCAGATCCTTGAATATAAATGAGGATCTGGGTCAGATACGCTATGTTTTTTCAGACAAGACAGGGACGCTTACTGAGAACAAAATGGAATTTCGAAGAGCAAGTGTAAATGGGAAAAATTATGGAGGCTCCTCACTAACTGCTGAGCAATTGCTGGAAGAGAACATTTCAGGTAGTAAACCCTGCTCTACTTGGTTATCAGCTTCAATTCAGGATAGATTTTGTTGTAGTCTTGCTTCTTAAATCATGTATTAAGCCTTGGGATATGTTGCACTCATCAGCAGTTGCAACATTGACATATTGCACTCACAGTGTATTATATTTCTGTTTTATTTTATGGATTATTGTCAGGTCTTTCAAATTCACCTCTTTTTTCCACTATTTACAAGAACATACATGTTGGTAAATGTACTGCTTAGTCTGAAGCTTTTACTGCTTATTTTGATCTATGCATTATTTGCATTTATCATGCTTGTCAAAGATGATTGTGTAAATAATGTGTACTGTTCAGTTCGTGAGTGATTACTATAGGTTTCATCATTGTAAAGCATGCTAGGATTTCATTATAAATGACATCCATTTTCCTTGACTGTTTATAGCTGCAACTACACAAAAGAGATGGAAACTTAAATCTACAATTACTGTTGATTCTGAGCTCTTGAAATTGCTGCACAAAGACTTAGTTGGAGATGAAAGGATTGTTGCACATGAGTTTTTCCTTGCACTAGCTGCATGCAACACCGTGATACCAGTCCGTACTCATGATGGATTTTCGAGTTGCACAGACAGTCAAATTTTTGAGGATGTAGAAACTATTGACTATCAGGGGGAATCTCCTGATGAGCAAGCTTTAGTTGCTGCTGCCTCTGCTTATGGTTATACTCTCTTCGAGCGAACATCTGGATATATAGTAATTGATGTTAATGGTGAGAAATTAAGGTACAAATCTCTCCAGTCCACACTTCATTCTCTAGCTATCATGCTTTATTTGCTTTTCTGAAGTTCAAAATTTAAACCATCTCTTTGATGTCATTTGAAGATACTTTTTATTTCTTATCAATGGAAGAAGTGGTAATAAATAGATCTTATGTGAAATTCAGGTTGGGTGTTTTGGGCATGCATGAATTCGATAGCGTGCGGAAACGAATGTCTGTTGTAATCAGATATCCTAATGATGCTGTAAAAGTGCTGGTCAAAGGTGCTGATTCTTCAGTGTTGAGTATTTTAGCAAAAGACTCAGGGAAGGATGATCATGCAAGGTGTTCAGCAACATACAGTCATTTGACAGAATATTCATCACAAGGTTTACGCACACTTGTGATTGCTGCCAGGGATCTTACAGAGGAAGAACTTGAGCTGTGGCAATGCAGGTTTGATGATGCAAGCACCTCTTTGACTGATAGAGCAGCAAGGCTACGCCAAACAGCAGCTCTCATAGAGTGCGACTTGAATTTACTTGGTGCAACTGCAATTGAAGACAAGCTACAAGAAGGTGTGCCGGAAGCCATTGAGTCCCTACGGCAAGCAGGGATCAAGGTCTGGGTTCTGACTGGTGATAAGCAAGAGACAGCAATGTCTATTGGCCTCTCTTGCAAACTCCTGACACCAGATATGGAGAAAATTATTATAAACGGCAATTCAGAGAATGACTGCAGAAAACTTTTGTCTGATGCTAAGGCCAAGTGTGGTTTAAATTTATCAAACAAAGGAAGCCAATATTTGAAATGCAATGCTGAAATGGACTACCTTCAGAGGCCAGAAAAGGAGGAAGTGCCACTAGCTCTCATAATTGACGGGAACAGTTTGGTATACATTTTGGAAAAAGAACTCGAGTCAGAGGTGAGAATCATTTTCCTATGTTTTACACAACATATGGATTTGATTTTATACTGCACTTTCTAATTTCTGGCATTTGATACTTTGAGTTCCATCTTAGTTGGAGCACACATAGCCTTGTTGGTTCAAATTTGATATATTATCAATAATCAGTTCTTTTATGATCTCTCTACAGCTTTTTGACATCGCAACTTATTGTAAGGTTGTGCTTTGCTGTCGTGTTGCGCCATTACAGAAGGCAGGGATTGTTGATCTAATCAAGAGCCGATCTGATGATATGACATTGGCTATTGGTGATGGTGAGTTATTTCCAAGAATTTTTATTTTGTAAGAAAATTGTTTGGGCTTGCTTGGAAAGTTGAGCATGTTGTCCTTTGTCACGGAAGGAACTATATTTAGTAGTTTCTGTCCTTCTCCTAGTATAGGGCAAGCTCTATTTGGTTTTGTCAACTTGATTATTTGTTAGCTTTTAGTTTTGAAATATAATTTTTTTCTTGTAATGGTTTGGTTTGGTTTATTTTATGCATTTCTATTTTCATCTACAAACATCTATTGTTTGAAATAAAATAAAAAATACATACACCTAGAAGCTCTGCATGTTTTGTGCAGCCCAAATTCTTAGAATAACAGATGGGGGAAATGCCCCATCATTTAAGATCTGGATCAGGGTTTTTCTTTTTAAGCTCTTTTTCTCTCCTATTATGTAACTACAAACACTTGTCATATAAAGTAAAATAAAAACACCTACATCTAGTGATGTCCATTTTATTTGCAGCCCAAAACTTTAAAATAACAACCAAGGGTAATGCTTCTTCATTTAAAATCTGTTTTTGGCTTGGTTTGTCTCCCCTATTCAGTGTGTGGTGCTTAAATTAAATGTTATATACATCCTCTCACCTTGCACTGCAACCAAGCTCACTCCTTAGTCAGTTTTTGTGCCATATTGTGAAATATCATATGTATATGGTTTGTCTCATTTTCTTCACTTGATATAGTACATGATTAATAGTATATACACTTGTGGTATAGTAAGTATTGTTGTATAGATTTTTATATCCCTTTGATAGACAGTAGTAGATTCTTCTATTGACAAACATAAAGAATAGTGCTTTAGTCAACTTTCTTCTTAATTTTCAGTTAGTCTAATGCCTGATGAGGGAATAAGGAAATATAAAGGGTAATTGGATGCATGAATGGTAAGTCACCAAAGCTACTATGCTTGGTTGCTAGTTTCACATGCTAAAACTCATTTAATCACTTTTTAGGTATTTGATGTTAAACAATAGAAAATTCATCAGCTCTGAAGGACATAAATGTAATTATACTAAGACTATAAAGTACATAGCCTTTGTAAGGTGTTTTTTTTTTTTTTTTTTATTTACTGCCTTCCCTTATTCATCATAACTATTTTAATGCTTTGATCACCAAATGGTCGTTTGAGGTAGTCAAGAGATTCTGAGGTATTAAATGTACTTGTGATGGTTCTAATTAGCTGTGATATTTTGGGCCAAAAACCTCTAGACTACGAGGCTAAGGAAGTAGACATGCAAATATTTGATGTCAAATCCACTTGCCTGGATGCTATGACTACACTTAATATCTTGTATAGTAACAATAGACTACCTGCACATGTTGGTCATTTCTTAATCCCATCCTTTATTTTCTTAAGTTAGATCTTAGGCCCTCTCTTGGTCGCTGCATTGCCTGCATCTACAATATTCATCATTAATTTTTGTAGGAAAATATTGTGACTTTAGGTTATAATGTTTGCGTCATCTTAGTTAGGTTTCCATGTTAGGGCAAACTACCTCTTTGTGATGCGACTCCAGTTTTGATGGCAATTAAGATATGCATGAGACAATTGTTTGTCTCATACAGAAAATGTACAATTGAGAGAGATGACAGGAGTCTATTAAGGGCACCACTCTTCCCCATTCTCATCTCATGTATGGTTGGAATATTTAGGTTAAAATGCCTTATCCTAAAAAACATTTAGTGTATTTTATTGGATAACAAGGTATGTAAAACAGAAATAACTGACTATGAACTGAGATAGTTTAGTATTTTCATTGTCAATGCAGTTAGTGATTGTCCCCGTTCAGTTTTGTTTGGTATTTTAGAAAATCCTGTTTTTTGAAAAAAAAAATTAACATGAAATTATTCAGAGCTAAATCGAAAAACTCACTCCTACTTCAGCTGGTATCAATGGTTGAGTTTTTATGTCACTGAGTTATTTGTGCTCTTTAATGTGGATGCACAAGCAAATCAACATCCTTATACTCTTTCTGAATATTGGCATTTCGTAGGAGCTAATGATGTTTCAATGATCCAAATGGCGGATGTTGGTGTTGGAATATGTGGTCAGGAAGGGCGTCAAGCAGTTATGGCATCAGATTTTGCTATGGGACAGTTTCGGTTCCTGAAAAGACTACTTTTGGTACATGGACACTGGAATTATCAACGCATTGGTTATTTGATTCTCTACAACTTCTACCGCAATGCTGTTTTTGTATTGATGTTATTCTGGTACACCTGAGTCCTTGGCACTTTATATCTTTGTTTTCTTCGGTTTGATGTTTGTTGATGAGATAGGTTTCTGTTCCTGGATTTAAATCATGAAATGGCTTAGAGTCAGACATGCATTATACAATTAAACCTAAAATACTTACAACCTACGAGCAACAAGACACTTTACATGGCCATTTGTTATTTCCTTGCCATTTTTTTGAGTTCACTTTGCTTGGTCTGAAAAAAATTTGAGTTGGGGTTCTATTCTTTGTTTATCCAAAACTTTCTCCCTCCACTCGCTCCAACATTAAGTTCATTGGCTGGGCCACGTTCAATTTAGAACTCCATTTTTGGTGAGGGTGGAGTGTAGCTTTCTTTGCTTTTCATTACCACTTCTAAAGTTTATGTTGAAAGTCACTTACTGTCTGGGCTATGTCCATTTGTTTTTCAAGTCCTTGTGTAGAATTTACTTTGAAAAGATGTCTGTTATGGATTAAATTCTAAAATACAAACTTTCTTTCTCTTTAAAATTCTAAGTATCATCTCTTGTTTTCTTTGAATTGTATACTATGCACAATTACTTGAAGTTTTCGTCCCAAGTCACTTTGTGCTTACTGTTTTCGGCATCTGTAGGTATATATTGTTCACAGCTTTTTCAACAACGTCAGCATTGACAGATTGGAGCAGTGTTCTTTATTCTGTTATCTATACTTCTGTGCCTACCATTGTTGTTGGTATTCTGGACAAGGACTTAAGCCATCGGACACTGTTACGGTATCCAAAACTTTATGGTGTGGGGTATAGATACGAGGCTTACAATATACGCCTATTCTGGGTCATGATGGCTGATACACTATGGCAGAGTCTTGTTCTCTTTGGCATACCCATCTTCATTTATAAGGAAAGCACAATTGATATATGGAGCATAGGCAATTTGTGGACAGTAGCAGTTGTTATCCTTGTCAATATACACCTGGCAATGGATGTTCAACGTTGGGTTTCTATTACTCATCTTGCTGTTTGGGGATCAATGATCGTTGCATTTGCTTGTGTGGTAGTATTGGATTCTATACCTATCTTCCCTAATTATGGGTTAGTATTATTGGTGTCTATGACAATATTTAGTGTGTTTTAATATAAGCTTTATTCAGATAAGCTAATGCATGCCATTTCCCTTTGCCAGGACGATTTACCATCTGACAAAGTCGCCTACCTATTGGCTCACCATTTTTCTCATAATAGTTAGTGCATTGCTCCCTCGTTTTCTATTGAAGCTTGTACATCATCATTTTTGGCCTTCAGACATTCAGATCGCAAGAGAAGCTGAGATAATGGGAAGAGGACCTGATTATTGGGGATCAAAACCTGTTGGAAGTTCCAGCTGAGATGTAAATTACTTCATAGAAACGCACACTTCAAGATACCTTTCATCAAGTTATCTATTGTCTGGCTTTCCTGTAGCTGGAAGCTGTAAAGTTCAATGGTAAGCTTATGTTTGATTTAATTAGTCTCGTAAAAATGGTATAAATGATCTCATGGTACATTAATTTAATTTTGATTTTCCTTAAAAAAAATGCTTTGGGAAACATCAGAAATCATCCTTGTTGATGTAGTGGGAATGGAGTTGAGTTCTTGCTGCCTTGTAAATTTGGAAGATATGGAAACGAGTGTTGTAGTAATCTCATGCTTCGCCTTATGAGGTGTTTGTTCATTCAAAAACATTTGTAAGGGTAATGTCCAAATCAAAGTTGAAGGGACATTAATCTGATAGGGTTCCCTATGACATTTGCCAGCCTTGAAGTGTTGTTAGGTTGCTTTCTGGTTTGAATTGGAGTGGCCTTACCTTCAAGTAACCTGCATAAGAAGGTGACAACTATTAGGAGTTTGTTTTCTAATGTTTTAAAGAAAAAACATGATGTGAACTTTCCAAGTCGGGTTCCACCAGCCCTGTATAACCCTTTAAATGGTGATGGCATGGGCATCAGTGTCGTGCTGGTGGCCTCAATCTTGGGGAGAAGTGCACAATCCACGTTGTTTTGAGCTCTGAAAAACTGATTAATTTTGGAAGTTATTGTAAGGCTTTATAAATGTTATTGGAAGGACAGATTTTAAGGTCTAGATCAACCAGTTGCAAATAAGAGAACAGCAATGCTTTTATGTCAAGTTACTGCTATGGTTATATATGATGTAAACTGTTGTTGTGAGTCATGATTTTTGTTGAGGCTGTATATTATGGGATCCATAAGAGATGCTACAACAGACATGTAATGAATATGCCCTTTTTCTTTTTTCTTTTTTGTAATTGACTTATGTTTTTTTATTTGTTGTGCAAGTTGGTTTTTGTTGTCTTCTTGATGTTCTTCAGTTCTTGTGTCCTCAGATGAGTTGCACAAGTTCTTTTCACCAACATTGGAAACCGATCATGTATTCGACGACAGAGCAGCAAAACTATGTTATGGATAGAAAGGGAAGGCAGGATGGTTTGCTATGATCGGCTGGCACAAACAGTAACATTTCCATGATTTGATAGAGGGGAAAATAGGTGGAAAACGGCCTTTAGAGGATGGAGCTCAGGCAACTAAGTTGATTTTCATAGCAATGGTGTCAGCAGAAGTGAAATTGCGGGGAGGTAGTCCGAATTTGGAAATGATGAGGGTCTATGGCCGAAAGAAGAGAAGGGAGATATAGACCAATACAAGAGCAGGGAGAGAAAGAAATGATATGTATATAACAGTTCCATGTAAAGGGAAGGCTTGGCATTTCCTTCAGCACATTTGACCTAATGGAATGAGAAAAGGAAAGTGTTACCATCTTTTCCTTCAACTCTCCTTGCTGCTCTATCCATTTCTTTTACAGCTGAAAAATTATGACCAATCCTTTTTACATTGAGGCCAAGACAAGACGTTCTTTTGCTCTTCCCTAGTGATACAGGGATGGTAGAGACATAGAGTGGAAATAATTTACTTGCAAATGACAGCTTATGAACGCAGATAACATGCCACTTTCAAGATATAGACATATTCATTATTTTAGAGATAGAGTTAAAAAGAATAGAAGCTCACTTCTCAAAAGTAGATCCAAAATCGAGTAGGGTGCTTAAAAGGGCACATCAAAGACTTTTTAATTTAAAACTTTAACCGAACGACCCTTTAAGAGGTCTAGGGATCAATCAAAATGACTTCCATAAAAAATAGATAAATAATAAATAACACAACTTTTGACTTATTAGAGTGCAAATAGTCACATAAAAAGTTTAATAAGTAAAACAGTTATAATTTCTTGTTCATAACTCCAATCTATACAAACTTCTTGTGCATAAAAAGAGATCATATTCTAAATTTTAAAATTACATAAAATAAATTTATTTTCACATGCAATGAAATGATGTAAATTCAAAATTAAAATTTATTTATTGAGTGACAGTAAACAATATCAAAAATTTCATTAATTTATATTTTCAATTAAAACTCAAGTAGCTAAACATTAATTGAATCATTAGATTATGTGCCACAAAGGGCGTCAACCTTTGCTAACACGATGCTGGTATATTATTTCTATTAATAGAGTTTTACATAATCCAGAGCCATTGTCAATTACATGGAGACTCAACATCTAAAATTGGATATTGATGACGTTTTGGATTCAGGTTACACCCTTGTCAATTTGTCACAACTTGTATCGCTCCCCCCCCCCCCCCCAAAAAAAAAAAAAATTTCCTAGTACCCAATAAACCTAAATTAAAAAAAAAAAACAAAACAAATGAACATACAAATTTTTTAAGTGTAAACAAAAAAATTAAGAAAATATCTAATTAGATAAATAAAAAATTATATATATCAATAAACAAATAACAATTATTAGCGATAACTAAAGATGTAACTGAAAAAATTAAGAAATAAAATATAAATCAAGATATATGATCTCACAATATAAGCAATTTACCTGGTTGTGTTCAATGACTCTGTTTATTAAAATTAGTTTTTTATTTAGTCAAATAATAGTAGAAATAGACATACATTAAATTATTTAAATAAAATAAAAGAAAAAAATATTATGCAAAATTGCACTTATTAGAAATACTATTAAAAATATATATATATTGTTTTTAAAAATGAAGTTTATTTATATAAAAAATAATTTTTTTTTATTAATGAATGAGAATAATCTCTTCAAAAACTAAATGTATATAAAAAAAATTAAAAAACAACATCTATTTTTTAAAAAAGCTAAATAAAAAAATAAAAAAATTAGAGAGAAAGGGTACTAATTTAAATATAAATTAAAAAACATTAAAAAATATATAAAAAAATCATCCATAGAAAAAAAGATAAATTTTTTTTTTAAAAAAAAGACCAAGCACTACTAGGTTTGGTAAGCCAGATCAGTACGTATAACATATTTGGAAAGAGCCCACACATAGGGGCTCTTAAATATTTTTTAAATTCTAATAGGGTGGATAATTATGATGCTCAATTATAAAATAACATAATGTTGAATAACAAAACATAACAAAAATTAAATAAATAAAAAAAAAACAATCATTAAAAAAACTTAAGTTAACCCAGACTGGCCTCTAAAACTCATGATCTAAGCGATGAGACCAAGACAAACAATAAAAAGAAAATTGAAGAAATTCACGATACCCAACATAAAAAACTCCAACCTTAAAGGATGAAACTAAAACAAATAATTAATCCCTAACCAATATGATATTAAAGGATAAAATAAAAAGTATCAATTTTAAAAATTTATCAAAGTAAATTCAACAAAGAATGATAAATAAAAAAAACTGAGATAACTCTGTTCATTTTTAAAATTAGTAAAAAATTATATAGAAAATAAATAAATAGATAAATAAATAAATAAAACAAAGTCCAATCTCTAATTGAATAAATGTTGAAGTTTGAAAATGAAAAAAAACATGATTTTTTTTTTTAAAAAAAAAACTAGGCAAATCCTGGTAAACCTTCTAAATCTGGGTAAATCTTTAAAACTTACAACTCGTGAAATTCTAGATTGAGACAAAATCAAGAAACTCAATTCCCAACCAATTTAATGTTGAAGGATGAAATAAAAAAAAATAATTTAAAAAATTATCAAAGTATGGTCAGAGTAGAGAGATCTATAATAATAGAATTTGTGTTAAGGGATTAATTTCTAATGAATTTGAAGTTGATTATTACAAGAAGTTAGAAGAGGTGATTGTATTATTATATCATAACGAGTATAATAGTCTTTTTATTCAAATATTATTGATATTATACCACCGATAGATGAATCATAATAGATCCCCACCATGATTTGGTCTAAATTAATACAAATGCTAGGCTTTGAAACGTAAAAAATGGCTTTATTACATATACATTCTTTCCTTTAGAAAGGATTGTCTTAGGGTTGATTGATTATTTGTAGTGAAAACCAAACCAAGAAGTTGTGTTCAAGTTGTTCAGGATTATAAAGATGAATTAGCTATGATGAGTTAAATAATATATTAGAAGCAATGGATATATGGAAGGCGGTGAAGATTATGATATCGATGAGCTTTAATTTAATGAAGAAGATTATGATGGACATGATGACGACGAAATAAAAGACAATTTTAAGTAAAAAGATTTCAAACTGATTTTAAACATAAAATATCAACATGTAATGAAATTGAATTTAATATAATCTTTATGGTTGTTTCTTACAATGAACCATTATTAACACTGATAAAACATTTATTGTTGTAATTTTATTATTATGTTATTGAATAAAAATGGTGTTACTGTGTTAAAATTTTACTGTATTTGCAGTTTGGATAAATAGGGAACACAAAAATACAAGGAAAAAAAATTTGTTTTATTCTAATGATATTATCGATGAAATATAATATACCAATAGAATTATTAACAAACTAAGTCCATTGAAAGGTTCTAGAGAGATGAAAAAAATATATAGGATATATAGTTAGAGAGGTAGGTTCATCCATAAACACATTCCAAGCCTATCTACAAGTTGAGGTGAATTTGGTGTTGATTTCTATACAAGTGCTACATACTTGTCCTCGAGTTGAACAAATTGAGGTGGTGTAGGCCCGTCCACAAGTTAAGTGATTTCTAGTTGTAATTAGATTATATGTTTTTGTCTTTTAAAAATTATGATTTTAGATTAAATTTAATAAAATTTTATGTGAATTTTTATTGTGTTTAATTATAAATTATTAAATTTGATGAATTATAAAGTGTGTTGATTTTTTATTTTTTTTGGGATATAAAAGTTAAATTGTGTTTCTGAATTGTGATTATTCTTAAATTGTATTTTATGGCAGGGAGTTGAGAGGCTAGAAAAAGTTGCCCTAATCATTTATTTTGGTGAGTCCCCTAATCATTTATTCTGGTGAGTCCCATGTCTCACGAGCCTATGACTCATGAATCGCATATGAGGTTTATGACTTATTAAACTATGTTATTCTTCTAAATATTTTATTGATAATGTTATTTTTCTTATTATTTTTACTATGTTAATGTAAAAAAAAAACCCCTCTTTTTTTAACTAGGATATTTATATATTTGTTTCTTGGTAAACTACCATATTTATAAAAATAATTATAAAAATAACATAACATAATCCAAATAAATATTTTTTCTCAAATGATTGCACAAGAATAAGTGATTGCACCTCTAGAAATAAAGTATGCTATGAAAATTTTGTTGAATTGGTTATGCTACTCCCATATTTATTATTTTGTTTAATAGATTGAGTTATATAGTAGTGTTTGGAAACATGTTTGAAAAAACATTTCTAAAAAATCTGAATTTATTTTAAAAAAATTATATATATTTTATATTATTTTAATGTACTTATATTAAAAATAAAAATAAAAAAAATATTATTTAATATATTTTTAAATAAAAAAATATTTTAAAAAATAACAATAACTATATTTTTAAATACTCAACGATTCTGAGTAGTGCAACCCTTCTAATAATAATAATAAATAATAAAAAAAAAAAGCTTCTCCCTTTTCTTCCCCTCATTTCCTCTTTCTGTTTGGTACTTTTCTCTCATAAAAAAAAAATGGTCGATTGTGTCACCGGGAGGAGCGCAATAGAGTACAATCTCTTAAATTTTTTATTAGGTTGGTTCCGTTACTCCTATTATAGTTTTTAGATCCGTTTCCATTTAAGGTTTAAATTTCAAGTTTTAATTGAATTGTCCGGTTTTATTTTAAAAAAAAATTAAAATAATATTATTTTAGTATAAAAAAATAAAAATTTATAAATTACAACTGAGTTTCTAACTGGATCTTACCAAATTACTAGATCACATTAAAATTTTTTTTTTAATTTTTTTTAATATAATTTGATTTTAGTTTCAAATCAACTAAATTCTAAATCAACTTATTACATCAAACCAGATTTTAAAACTATGCTCATCATAATCAGCCCTGTTTTCATTTGCATAAATTCTTCGGTTGTGATCTCTATTTTTCTAATTAATTTATTTTTTAAATTGTGCTAGTTTGCTAAAAAGTTTTCCACTGTGACGGTCTAAAAAAGAACTCCCACTCTATGGGGTCACAATGCTGTACCCTTCGTCCAAAATGATGCTGATCCACTGCATCTTATCACTGCCCACTCATTCTTATCCATACCTTAAAATAATAGTGACTTTAGCACTATTTTATCACCACAACCAAAGACCGAGGAGACATCACGAATAAGTCGTTGTCGTATTATTAAATAGCCTAATTTCCTCAAATGCCCTCTTCTTCCAATAACACATTGTAATTAATTAAAATTTTAATCTAACATTAAAAAAAGGCTATAGTTTTTTTTATATATATATATTATCATGATTTATAGATTTATTTAAATCCTAAAACTATAAAATTAATAATATTATACCAAAAAACATATATAACTTCTTTTTATGATTACATTAATTCAACATGGATAATTTACTAAATCAACTTAATTTTTATATAAATATGGATTGATTCTAAAATATTTTATTATTAAATCTAAAAAATAAGTAAAATGTCATCCTAAGATATTTACTCTCTTTATTAACTTTAACTTTTATTAATTATCTTAAATATGACAAGACAATATAAAATGTGTGATCAATGAATGTTGATTAAGAAAAAATTCTTAATTTAAGAAAAAAGGGGTTGTTATTGGTATTTTAGTACATTCAAAAGGTCCATAGCACCACTTGAAAAATTTTCCACGAGTGACGCAGTGCTTAGTGACATCACAAAGTGACATCAGGAAACAATCGTAAGCATCTAACAGCACCTCACGCGCTTTTCGTATGACGTGTGAAAAGACAAGGGTTTTATGCTGATATAATGCATTAGATTCCGCGAATGCCGCTCTACATAAGAGCGTGCATACAAGCGCGCGTGGGATTGTAAAATAAAATGGATGTGGAATTTTCCTGCCAGGTTCCTTCAATCTTCCTTGCATTTGCCTGAGCAAAAAGAAATGACCTCCCCTACTTAAAGGGATTTCCTGAGCTCCGCTTCTGGTTTACTACTAAGCCTTGGGAGAAGAGAGATCGGTTCTTGACACCCACCACTCCCCTCCCAAAAAAAAAAAAAGAAAAGAAAAGGAAGAAAAAAGAGAGAAAAAAATGGAGTCTTTTTGGCCTGAGAATTTACCCTCACATAGGAAGAAGGTAATCGATGAGCTACTTAGAGGTCAAGAAAATGCAAAACAGCTTAAATTTGTAATGAGTAAATCCACAGGGGATGATGGGACTATGTCTGCTGATAATCTTGTCAAGGAAATCATGAATTCTTTCAGTAGTACTCTTTCTATATTGAATGGAGGTGGGTATGATGACGATGTCTCTCAAACTCCAGCAACTACAAAATCGTGTTCACCTCCTTGGGATGGCCGCAAGTCATCAGAGGATTCCGGGGAGAGTAGCAAGAGCACTGCCGCTGTGAAGGTCAAGGACAGGAGAGGATGCTACAAGAGAAGGTAATTCTTAATATATATATATATATATATATATATATATATATATGTCAACTTGCTTACCAAGTAGAGCTTAGTAGAAAACACCTAATTAGGACAAGTTTAAATGATTGGCCCTTAATTTTATCTGGGTTCAAGAGTCTCCGGTTCCAATCTTTTCTTTCCATTTTTTTTTTAAATTAGAATGAAAGCAATTTAGTTTCAAGCTTGAGGATATATCCTTAATGTTTTCTTGGTTGGAAAGATTTTAGACACCTATTAGCCTCCTCAAGAAAGAGAAAAAAAAGATCTCGACCGATGTGGTAGATGGGATAGTTTTACCCTTGATGTGCTGTGTTGCTTGTAATTTTAACTTCTTTTGGACTAAAGTCCCATTGTTCTTGCTTAAAGAAAAGAAAAAAGAACACAGGTAGGTAGTTAGGACAACACGAAACTAAGATGGCATCTCTGCTTTTGAGTGAGTGGACAATATATTGGTTCAAATTATTTATTTATTTAATATTCGGACCTGCTTATAGCATCACAATTAATTTTATAAGTTCTGTTTGTTATTAAAAAAAAAACAAGTAGTTGCATATTTTTATTTAATTATTTTACAACTTGTAAGAATAAAGAACATACTAAAACCAAGGTAAGTAATCGATTCCATGTATAAAAAAGCAATTAATGATCTCTGCATTAAGTTGAATCTTTTTCAACTACAATTTTTTTTGTTTTGGTTTGGTGCTGCATCGACCTAACTATGAAATTGGATCTTATTAATTGCCTGCAGAAGAAGCTCTCACTCATGGACGAAAGAGACCTCCACTCTAACCGACGATGGCCATGCATGGAGAAAATATGGACAGAAAATGATCCTCAATGCCAAATATCCAAGGTAATCAATATTATTATTGGTACAGAACCAACACATTAATTAAGTAATTAATTAATTAATCTCAATTATTGTTCATAATTTCCAATAAATATAAATATATATCCTTGTTGTGGCTTGCAGGAACTACTACAGGTGCACCCACAAGTTCGACCAACATTGCCAGGCAACCAAGCAAGTTCAGAGGGTCGAAGAAGAACCCCCTTTATACCTCACAACATATCACGGATACCACTCATGCAAGAGCTTGCTGAAGGCTTCGGATCAATTTGTCTTGGACCCGATTGATCACTTCCACACAGATTCTTCCACTCTTTTGAGCTTCAAGAACAGCAGCAATCACCACCAGATGATGACGACAAACTGCAAACAAAACCACCCATTTTTTATCACACCCTTCCCGTCAATCAAACAGGAATTTTACAAGGAGGAGGACAACGACGTGCCAGGTTATGATCCAACGATCCCCGATAACCAGGCATTATCCTCTGATTATCTCCTGCCAACTGACGACCTTGATCGCATCTCTACTTTTGATCATGGAGATGTGATTTCTGGGGTCAACTCATCTTGCACCACCAGCTCACATAGCTTAGACATTGATAGTATCATGGCGGAATCTGTCGGTTTCGGTGACGGCGGTGATGTTTTAGGATTTGAATTTTGTGCATAATTCCGGCGCATTATATATTGCAGCCGCTTTGTATTTTCCATGTACAAATCAAGAATGAGCAAGTAGATTTCTCACAAGAGTACGAGAACGTACGCACCACGTAGCTGTACTGTATCATAGAAGTTTAATATCTTTGTTGTGCAGTTGAAATTTGCCTTCAAATTAAGAAAATAATTGGGGCCACTACTTTTCAGTCTAGATCACATTTGCATCTCAAAAAATTAGACCAGTTGCGACTGAAAATAAAAAATATATTAAAATAATATTATTTTTTTAAAAAATTATTTTTAAATTTGATATATTAATATAACAAAATAATATGAAAATATTAAAAAAATATTAATTAAAAAAATAAAATATTTTATATTTTTTAAAAATTATTTTTATAACATAAAAATAAATAAAGTCTAGATAAAGACTAGGGAGAAGGTGAGAGAGAGTCCCCATGCTTTTCTACAGGAAATTATTGAATTATTGAATGGCTATATCTGATAGTGAGTTATCAAATAAAAGACAAGTTATACTCCTTGCAACAAATAAAAAAATAAAAAATTGATTGAGAATTTTTATTTCATCATAAATATCACAACAGACAAATGTATTAAATGTTCATACGTAAAATTTCAACATCAGGACCAAATCAATGCATCTTAGATAAATCAAAATCAGTCTTGATTCATTCAACCTCATCACAGGAAATTGATTTTTATTTTTATTTTAACTTGTAAAATAAATCCGAGGTTGAAGTCACCACAACACTCAAATATTTTATCGTAATACTTATTAAAATCAATTTTATGTTAAAAATTATCCAAATATAAATATTTCATCATAATATTCATAAAAATCAACAACATATTATTTTTTAAAAAAATATTTTTGAAATACAAAAATAAACAGCTTTAAAAAGATAAAACACTGTCATTTGATACATTTTCAAGGTAAAAGAATTCAAGCTAGTCCTTTCAATTAAAATGTTTCTGCTCTGCTTGGAAAGAATTTTTTTTCCCAAACAAATCTCACATCCATAGACGGAAACTTTTCTCCCCTGCTTTAAAAAATGTGATGCATGGGGCTTCTGTTCTCTAAATAGTGCTTAATTCAATCCCTGAAAAGAAAAATCTATTCATTTGCATCCATCAAGATCAGACATTACTCGAAATTCTTAAATATTAATCTCTATCCCTAGATTCATCACTAAATTAGAAATATATTACATGCCAACAATAACTTTGTGAATTAAGAATACACGCAACCATTTACACTTTAGCATGACAGAATGAGCACTCATTTTTTACTCCAAATTTTGATTTCAAATTAAAAAATAATAATAATTAGAAATATCTTTCACGGTGAAACAATATCTATCATTTAAAAAAAAAACATTTCTTAAAAACAAATTGCAGGAGCAGCATGATTTGATAAATGACAATAACCCCTTAAATGACTTGAGTGTGAAGTGATTATTTAGAAATGTGATAGAGATATATGTGAAAATGTTTTTTTATTTAAAAATATATCAAAATAATATATATTTTTTATTTTTTATTTTTTACAATTTATTTTTTATATTCATACATCAAAATAATAAATTTATAAATAAAAAAAAGCATCAGATAGGGAAAAAAAATATTGGCATCATTTTATCATTAATTCCATCTATGAGTAAGACATATCATCAACAAAAAAATTTTGTTTGTAGCTCCAATGGTTATTTAATTTATATTATTAATAAAATTAACTCGTAGGTGATTTTCATATTATTAGTGGCATTTCTTGTATTTTTTTTTAAATTTTTAGAACTCTATAAAGGACTTAGTCTGTCAATGATTTCGTTTGTAATAATTAGTGGCAAAATTTTATAATTATTTTCCAACTCTAAAACTTTTTGATGAGTTAGTCCGTTGATAATTTTATTTGTAATTTGTTTTATATTTAAAAAAAAATTAAAATAAACATAATAAAAATAAAATAAAAAACCAAATATTTATTAATAACTTAAAATTTTTCAGTTTGAATAAAATTTATCTAGAGGATAAAAGTTGAAGGAAAAAAAGAGAGGCAAAGATAGATCTTTGTCAGGATTGAATGGATGACGAGGTGGGCTATATATACCATTGAGGTTTGAAAATAACTCCACGTGAAATCACCATTTCAACACTAAATTGATTCATTTAAACTTCAACTTGTTTTGCCTAGACAATAAGAGATTGGAGGTTGAATTCGATTACGAGAAACCAATAATTAATACATTATGACTTATATGTATATCATTGTCCATTAAACTTGATTTTTATCGGGTTCATTAAATAATCAAACATGTAATTATTGATGATTTAAATATTAATGATAAATTCACCAATAAATATTAGCAACAAACATATTTTCTCGGTAATTTTATCTATAATAATAATATTTTATTTTATTAAATTTTTTTTAAAATATAAAAATAAATAAAGCCTAAATTTATCAAAATAATATTAGGTTGATGTAAAGGATGTGTTTTTATGATATTTTTTGGTAGACTTTTTTTTATTGCATGGCAGAGTAATGATGGTTTCCTCGGAATTAAATAAGAATTAAGACTAACAATAGTGACATAATTTGAAAGATTACACTTGGAGATTTTTTCCACGGATGGGGTGGTTGTTGAAATATATATATCAAGCAACTATTCTTCGATGGATTTTTTTGTCATATGAAATGTTTGAGATTATGATAAAAATTATTTTTAAAATATTTTTTATTTAAAAATATATTAAAATAATATATTTTTAATTTTTTAAAAAATTATTTTTAACATCAAAAAATAAATTTAAAATAAAAATAAATTTTTTTAAATATAAAAATAAATAAAATTTATGTCGTTCGTCGTTTTACACCCGTAACAATGTGTTGCACGTGGTGATTTAATTGATGAAAAAGAAATCATCTAAGTTCAAATTTACGTTGATATTAAGTTAGGATCGGAATAAGATAAGATAGTTACATATTGATATTCTCTATTTATTTAAATGGATATTTTTGTCAATTTGTATTATAATTATCACGTATTGCACACATTACTATTAAATTTAACAAAGACAAGTAATGAAATGATATATCAGATAATAAAATCAAACCAATCAATTATTCTAAATTTTTTATAAAAATGATTGAGAAATAGTGTGAAATATATGTAAGTACATATAGATAGATTTTTTCTAAATTCATGTGTTTAAGAAGATAATAATGAAATGCTCCATCGTAAAGAAAACTAAAATAGAAAACTGTCTCTCACTATTTTAAATGGATGACTTGTATAATCTATATTATTTAATATCTTTAAATTTATTTAAGTAATGGTTTGAAAATGTAATTGTAATTATTTTTAAAAATATTTTTAATATTGAAATACATTAAAATTATATTTTTTTTATTTTTAAAAAATTATTTTTAAGATTAGTGTATCAAAACAATTTAAATATATAAAAAAATAAATTAATTTTTTATAAAAAAAATTAAATGGGAAACTATCTCTCACTATTTTAAATGGGTGAATTGTATAATCCACCATTCAATACCTTAGGCTAAAGCAATCAATCACTCGTTCAAACCCTATTCAATGATTTTTGCCTTTGCTGACAAAAGAAAGAGCTGTTGGTGGAAAAGGATAGAGAACTTTGACGTGGACACAGATAAATGCTGAAATAGAATACGTGCCCCATGGTTAAAGACGGGAGAAAAGGAAAGCATACGGATGATGAGTGGGACGTTTATTTTTATATTTTAAAAATATTTTTTTAAAAAAATATTTTTTTATTTTATATTAAAATTTTTATACGTTTTCAAATTATTTTTTATGTATTGATATTAAAAATAAAAAATTAATATTTTAATATATTTTAAATAAAAAAACATTTAAAAAATAATTGCTATATCATTTTTAAAAATCACTAAAATAGACTTGTTTGTAGTGAAAGAGAAACACCACATGGGGAATACGTGCCCCAAGGTTAAAGACAGGAGAAAATGGAATGCGGGCCCTAGGATAAAGAATGGAGAAAAGAGCCTCATGTTTATTTTTATGTTTTAAAAATATTTTTTAAAATTTAATTTTTTTTAAATTAATTTTTTTATGTTTTTAGATTATTTTAAAATGTTAATAATAAAAATAATTTTTTAAAAATAAAAAATTATTATTTTAATATATTTTTAAATAAAAATTACTTCAAAAAATTATTAGTAAAATATTTGTAGACACCGCCCAAAATAAACATGTCTTGTAGTGACAGAGAGAAACACCACATGGAATTAGTGCCCCAAGGTTAACGACAGGAGAAAAAGGAGGCATGCTTATTTTTGAAAAAAATATATATTTATTTACTTATTTTAAAATTAATAATTTTTTATGTTTTAAAATTATTTTATAATATTTATGATAAAAATAATTAAAAAAAAATAAAAAAATATATTTTTATATACTTTTAAATATAAAATATTTTAAAAAATAATCATTCCCGTACACCAGACAGCACCGAAATGGACGTAACGGCACCGAAATGGACGTGCGAAAGAGAAAGAGCACATGGAAGCCATGAAGAATAGTTTCATTCATATCAATGTGGAAAGTAACTAAACGACAATGAAGAAATGCACCATCTTTTCCGGTCACTGTCAACGACTCCAGCTTTAAAGGCCGGCCTGGAAAATTTAGCGAGCAGGAGCGTGTGAACGCATCCATTTTTTCCGAGCAGAATCTTCCTCTCATCTTCAACCCTCGTGGAATGGAGATTAATGAGTGGGTCCCACTTCTTTTTTTCTATATAAAAGACAAGCTGATTGAGAAAGGAGTTTGCTGGCCACTCCAGCTCATTTGTTCGCATTTCAAGGCAGATGCTTCGTTGACTCTTCCAATGGCACCTTCACATCTCTCTACACAACAACGTTCGAGGACATCATTTATTAGATGCAAGACAGAAACGTTTTATATGTTTTCTTTTTTGTCTTGAAAACTTGTTATTTCCATGCTCAGGCTATGCTCAAGACCGTCTTTAGAATATAGTTGTTAGAACAATATTTTTCAAATATAGCTTTTTGTTTTTGATTTTGTTTTTTTTGCTTGAACAAAAAATCATCAAAACAATGACTGGATGGACGCAGAACCTAACAACAGAGGGCTAAGATGGAAATGTTATATTTTATGGGGATCATTACGTGCAAAAATGCTATACGTTTTTGAAATATTTCTTGATATATATATATATATATATATATATATAGCTTTTCTATATTTATAATGATATTTAAGTTAATGTTGTAGAAATGTGATTTTTCTATAATGTTAACTAGTACATCATGAACATTAACTTTTTGATTGTCTATCATATACGGGAAATAAATGATATTAATAAAAATGTAAGGTTTATTTTTAACATTCTACTATCAGAGCAAAACAAAATCAAAACAGGAATATAGGCGTGTTTCAAATCTATCAAAAGATTGATTTATGTGTGGTAACCCCACAAGGATAACAGGAGTGGAATAGGAGGGGCTAACCTGTCCTTTTCTTTTAAGTACTGTCCTCATTTTTATTTTTTTTAATCTTATCTCTTCCGACCTTTAAATCATTACCCTGTCCTTGAGGTTCTTTACACGTCGAATAGTAAGAAGTTAGATGCCGCTGTCGCGGGCTTATGATATGTCTACATCTTATCGCTAACTTAAGAAAAAAAATCATAAAAAAAAATTATATAGAGAAAAATTATTATAATTTATAATGTTTTTAAGAAAAAACTATAAAGATAATTTAGAAAAAAAATATATAAGAAAAAAATATGTAGGGAAATATTATATCAATCTATGATATTTTGTGAGGAAATATATAGTTGTAATTCTCAAATAATTTAATATTAAAAAAATAAAATCAACAAAGATAATTTAAAAAAAATCATAAAAAACCGTGTAGGGAATGACTATAGCAATCTAGTGTTTTAAAGAAAAATAAAATACAAAGCTAAATTCTTAACCAACTTAATATTAACAAAAAATAGAAGCAACAAAGACAATTTTTTAAAAAAAATCATAAAAAAAAATCATAAAAAAAACAAAACAAAACAAAAAAAATCCATGTAGGGAAACACTATAGCAACCATAATATTTTGCGAGGAAAGCTACAGTTGTAATTCTCAACCAGTTTAATATTAAAAAAATAAAATCGACAAAGATAATTTTGAAAAAAATCATAAAAAAAACATAAAAACCATGTGGAAAAATACTATAGCAATCCGCAATATTTTAAAGAAAAAAACTATAAAACTAAATTTATAATCATCACAATATTAAAAATATAAATTCAACAAAGATAATTTAAAAAAATATATGTGGAAAAACATCGTAGTAAACGATAATGTTTTGAAGAAAAAACTATAAAGTTAAATTCTCAACCAGTTTAATAGTAAAAAATAAAATCGAGAAATATAATTTAATAAAAAAATATAAAAAAATGAAAAAAGAAAGAAGATAATGTTGGAAAAAAAAAGAAAAAAGAAGAAAAAACACGTGGGGAATGGAAAAAAAAAAGAAAAAGAAAAAAAAAAGAAAAAACATAAGGGAATGGGAAAAAAAAATATGTAAAGAAAGTTACAGTATTTTTTCATACTTTTTGAAGTATTAGTTAATTTTAGTTCGTGGGAAAAATATAAATAGAAGATTCAATATAGATAAAAACTAGAATAATACTTGAAAATAATTTGTATATGGGAAGTACGGTTTGTTGAAAAACCTCATTATTTCAAATGCAGTTATTGCTATTTTCTTAAAACTTTCTGCAACATTCACACCCTTCGCTGTTATGTTTTATTTATCTAATGAAAATAATACAAACAAAAAATAAAATATTGTATTTTATTCCAGTTACTCAAGTGTTCTTCTGGGAATGATTTTGTCTCTTCAGGTCCGTTAGTTTCCTGTCAATTTTATTTCTTTAAAGTCTTTGGCTTAAAAAATATTTTTCCATAAAATATTTTACATGTAAACAGACCTCTAATGCTAGTCTATGGGTCTGGCCTTTTTTTTATCCTTGTACGTGATGGACTTTGGTCCTCTTTTTGAATTTTTCCGGTCCATAATCTTTATGCCTTGGAAGCCTCGAGAAGGTTTATTTACCTCAGAGTGCCGAGGGATCCTTATCCAGATTAATAGATTAATCAACTTATTCATATATAATCTCCTTTTGGAAAACAATAACATGAACTCGTACACAAAATTCTGTTGGTTCTTCTTTGATTTCTTGAAGGAAAAAAAAACTATTAAGCATTTTGCCCTTTCCTTGGATTTTTTTACAGGGTGAGACGTTGACCACATGCACTGCCTATATTTTGGTCATATGAACCAAAATAGTAAAATATAGTCATAATAAATATGCTCATACCAATGAATTGATAAATAGATATGTAAGATGCTGCTGCTAATCGGGGGTGCTCTTATATTACCTTACCTGCATTGAGTTTATTATCACTGCTTTGAGAAATCCGCATATTGTGTTCAAAATCATCCTCGAAGTATGAAATCTCGCATCCCTAACCCCTGCAAGCTTGGAGAAGATACATACCATACCGTTTTTCTCTCTGTTGTATTTATTTTTGTTAAATTATCGCCGGGGTTTTCTGTGATGTGGCACCCTAGATTCTTTCTTAGGCTCTGTTTGTTTGCAGGAAAGTTGTTTTATTTTAGAAAGTAAATTTTAAGAAAGTATTTTTCGATATTTGGTAGTGTTATGGAAAATGAACAGGAAAACACTTTCCAATGTTTGGCTATGTTATAGAAAATAAACTGGAAAATAATTTATTAATGAATTAATTTTTTTTCAAGTTTATCTAATTTATATATATATATATATATATATCAAATATTTAATATAAAATATTTAATCACTTACAATAAAAAAATAAAATCTAAAAAGTATAATGATGAATTTTTTTTTATTATATCCTATATTCATACATAGCTTATTTTATAAAATATAATTATATATGTCATATCATATTATAGAGAAATAAGCTTGTGAAATATTTTTTACGTAAAACCTATTAATATATTTTTTTCAATTTTTTACGCAAAGAAGCTGATTCCTAACACAAACAATGTCTTAAAGGAAATAATTATATAATAAATTCTGTATCCCATAACAAACAATGCAATAATTTATTAATGAATTCTATATAAAAATATTGAACGACTCCAGTTTTCTACCGAAATCATTTTATTTTTTTTTAACTGTATATAATCATCATCATCAACACACTTAGCATTTCATTGTCTAATATTTCTATCCATATCAATTCTTGAACAATTACTGTGCAGCATCATCAGCCATTTACTAATGCATTCTAATTAATTAATACTTGGCTTATCCACTATTAATTCGGTTCCATCATCATACATTTAGTAATGCCTTCTAATTATTCATACCTGGCTTATAACCACCATTGACTATTTCTATTTTCTACCCAAACCAATCCACTGTGCAGCATCGTCAACATCAACGGTTGATGTTTCAGTTCCCTCTTGACATCTACTCGAAACTTCATCCATGATGTTTTTATTCAAATTCTTGGCTGCAAATTCAGCCGCTTTTGCCCCTCCATGCCCATCAAAAACACCAAACAAAGCCTGTAAACAAGGAATTATACATTTAATTTGTTTTTTCGTTTCAACAAAAATCCATCGTTACAAAAATAAAATATAAGAGCAGGATACCTGTTTAGAATATCCATTAACATAAAAAAAAACAGAGTACCGGTCCTCCAAGATCCCACCTCTCCGTCCTCTCTTGCTACAGACAAAATAACCATCTCCTTCAACTTCTACAACCTCCACTTTCTCCTTTTTTCTTTTTGGGGTCTTTAAACCAAACCCCAAAACTCCCGCCACTGGTATATCTAATATTCCCGGCCTCTTCCTCTTCAACAACTTGTCAGTCTTTGATTCTAATTTTGTCTTGTTAACTCGAGGGGATAAAGGTGACTTTGGTGAGGACAGCCCCGGTGAAAACGATGATAAAGAAGACAGTGGCAACGATAAAGACGATGATGGTGCTGGGGGTTGTGGACCATGGATGATGATAGGAGATGGAGATGGCTTGCAAAATATTGAAGGAAGTCTCGGTGATTGAAATGCTGGTGAGTTTGGAATCGTCAATGCTACAGTGTAGGACATGTCTTTTTGTTTTTCTTTTTTTTTCAAGTTTCTGGGTTGAATTTTTGGGTTTGCTGTGGTTGATTTTTCCCAAGGGTTTGGGTTTGTTGTGGTTGAATGGGTTGTCTTCCCATGGGTTTTGATTTACAAAGCATTAGAGCTTCTGGTTGCAGTGAACTTCACAGAGCATGAGAGCTTTTGGAAGATGAGAGATGCTTGCAATTGATCTGCGAAAATTATTTGTTGGGGGAGAAAGACAGTCTTTAGGAGACAGGAGACACTTTTTGTTAATAAAGAAAAGGAAAGTGTTTTCCTTAAAATGAAGAAAGGAAAACACTTTCCTACTGTATAGCTTCATTTTTTCCATTGACTGGAATTGAGTTTTCTTTGACTGATTTTTCTTATGCTTGCTAAACATGAAAAAGTGGAGAAAATGGTTTCCAGGAAAATGAATTCCTGGAAACAAACAAGGCATTAATAGAGGAAAAGGAATGTTGGGCCGGAGACCTGATGCTGCTGATTGAGGCCGCTGGAAACCTTCCTCCACGGCACAATCAATTGCTGCTTTTTGACCCTTTTGGGATTGTGGTTAAGTTCAGTTAGAAATGCTAAAAAAAAAAAATCGATTTGGTATCTTTTCATTCTAACCATATTAAAAAACATTTTTCTACTAAACTATGTGTGGACCTAATGTTTGATGTAGAGCTGTATGACAAAAAATATATATATATATATTTTTTATATGGATTGGTGATCGAGAAAAGATGAATAAAAAAGGAAGAAGAAAAGGTCAATCCTCGTGGGGATGGCTTAATTGTTAAGAAATTGTTTAGCTTGAAGGTGCATGTGTGGTCAATTTCCTGCAAACAATTCCATTTTCGAACTAATTTTGTCAAAACAAATACGAAAAGGATTCTGCTTCAAGGATGATATATGCCATGTGTGGACAGGTTCTCTTTGCCTGTAAATTAGAGGTTTGGTTGCTTTAAATGTGTTGAAAATGCACACCTGTAAGATGTTGTCAGCATGGTTTACAATTCTGTTTCGATTGTTCTTTTGAATTCTTAATTAGAATTATATATTTTGATTTCGAAATGTTGGGTGTACCGTTTCTGAGGCAACATCATAATGTTTGGTCAATAGGGAAAAGATAAGCACCTTTTACTTTAGTCCTCAAAAATTTTGAGGATTTTTTTTAATTAAATTATTTTTTTTAAATTTTATTTTTAAATATTGAGTTTACTTGTATAGAACTTCATAATTTATTTTGATTTGTTTCAATAGAGTTATCTAGATTTTATGATCCAGATCGCGAGTTTTGTGGGTTAACTATATTAACCAGGGTTATTTTTTGTTTTTTTAATTAATTTTTTTTCTAAATTTATTCTTCAATATTGGATTGATTGGAAGTTGGGCTTTATTATTATTTTTTATTTGTTTTCTGCGAGTTTATCATGATCTTATGACTCAGATTACGAGTTTTACGGGCTAGCCATGTTGATTTAGATTTTTGTTTTAATTTAATATTTTTTTTAATAAACTATATTTGTACATGTAGTCTAAAATTAATACTATTTTTTTAAATTTAATATTTTTTTTCAATAAACTATATTTGTACATGTAGTCTAAAATTAATACTATTACTCTTAAATTCTTCGAGAACCTTTTTTCTAAAAAATAATGTGCCTTTTCAAGTTTTTATTCTTAATATATATAAATTTCTTAAACATAAGCATGATATGCTAAATTCATAATAGTTTACATGGTTTGCTTACGAGGTCATTCCTCAGGCAGTGGGAGCAACTTCATTCGATGCTGTCATATAGCATTTTATATTTGTGTTACAACTGTCTCAATAAGTATGATCTGGTAATGGACCAGTGTACATAATGAAGCAACAGTTAGTTTCCGACATGCTTTTCTTTCTTTTCTTCATGAGTATGATATTGGTGACTCATTTTTTATAGTTGATTATTGATAATTTTCTTTGTTTGATTTATCTACTGTCGTTTTTTTATTCACATTATTAAATTAACCGGACTTATAGGATCTAGTCAAGTCAATAACTCGAGTCTCATATTTTTCTTGCTTCATTAAAAAAAATTATCATCGTTTAAGCTTCTATTTTTTTTTTTTATGTTAGAAACAATTTGGTCTGTTTTGTGGTGTAGTGTGAACTACCAATCTAGGTTTGCTCGAGTTAATTATTTTGGATCTTTTTTTTTTTTTTTTTTTTTTGCCTTCAATATTTAATTGATTAGAATTAAGCTCTATGTTTTGTTTTGATTTAGGTTTCATAGGGTTATCACGGTCTTATACTCCAAATCGTGGGTTAAATAGATTAATCATGGTTGGTCTTAGTCGATCTAGTATGTTGTTATCTCAATATTTTTTAAAATAAACATGTCATTTAATATATCATTATTTCAATGTTGTAAAAGTTTTTTGCCCAGCGTGGATCAAAGTTTTTACTTTCTAATATCTTTATATTTTTTAAAAGGTTATAAAAAATAATATGATGTGACATAGCGTAAATCTAATAATGTAATTTTTAAATTTAGAAAAAATAATGAATTTATCCTTGTGAATAATATAACACAAACACCACCAATCTCTCGGCACTTTCTTTTGAAATCAAATTATATGCTGAATTAAATTATAGTGAAATGGGAAACTTAATTTGGATGGCTGTGGAATTTTCTGCACCTTATTCCTTGATGAATTGTTCTGGTGAAATTGTTATGAGATTACACGGCACATTATCTCCTGATGGCAGGCTTTAGCCTCGTCCATCATAATTTTCTCTGATTCCAAAGCTACCATTAATCTGGAGCCGAAGGACCATCCAGGGGCACTCTCCTGGGCACCTCCTGCAAATCAAAAGGCACCACTCTCCTGTTATTTCGTTCAATCCAAGCATTTCTGCAGGCCAAGAAAGGGATAAATCACGATGCTTTATTGAAAGATAATGCAGATCATGGTTGGGTTTGTAGTCAGGTTTTGCCGGATTAATTGAATCGCTGCATTAGTCGAGTTTTTTTTTTTTTGTTTTTTTTTTTAATCCGGTCTAATTCCAGCTCCGGATTAGTTTGACAAATCAGGTCGGGTTTTAAAACTATGGTGGCATTGGTATAGCTTGTAGGGATTATATATGTAGAGGCATTATAATTGTAGGAATAGGCCTTTAAAAGGACAAGTTGATCAATCCTCCTCCAAGGAGAAGCAATGGTGATTAGTTAGAGAAGCTCTTAAACTTGCAGAAACTTTTTCTCCAGCACCAGTGCTCGCTATATCGGGTTCCCTCCTTGTTAAATCGGGAATAAAATTGCTTTGACCCAGAGAAAGGATGGTGGGGCAGTTGTGGTCGGCAAAAAGGGAGTAGAGGTGGCGCCTTTTTTTATTTCTTTTTTTAATAGTAAAATTATAATATTTAATATAAAAGTTATTTAGTTATAAAGAAATAAGCAAATATTTTTGCGTTGATTTGTTTCTTACTTGTTAGAGTGAAGTAAACTAGAAGTGAAGTGATATGAGAATATAAATTTTATGATGTAAATTATAATTTTTTAAAGAATAAAAGTAAAGTAAAAAAAAAATTTAATTATAGCAATAATTTTTTCAAAAATAAAATATTTGATTATTCTTTAGTCGCTAGATTTTGAATGTAGTTATAACTTAGTTGTTATATGCCAATTGATTGATCTTTGTTGACCTTATATTTTTTAAATATTAATTGAGGTTTTTTTATTACAGTTAATTTTCACAATTACAGTTTAAAATGTATTTGTTGAGAGAAAAAAAAAAGATTATAAAATTGTTTGGTTAAAATTTTTGTTAAAAATGCTGGTGTAAATAAAATGACATGAAAGACCATGTATGTTTTGTATTTTTTAAACAAAAGATAAAAATATTAGAAAAAAAATAAAAGGAGAATTTGATTGCTAATACAAAATAAATATAATTGTTCATTTAAAAGGTCCTAATTTAACTTAGACCAACAAAATCAACCATACACATTATCGACAATAATATATTAAAATCGTAAAAAATATTAATTTAATATTTTTTAAAATAAATACATTAAAAGAGAGAGAGTTGAAAACAGAGTCTCAAACGGGGTCGCCAGCCGTATCCTTGATCCAGCTTGGAAGTCTATTAAATATTCCAGCTTGTCTAACCGGTGCGCTGCTGGAATATTAATTATGACAGCAATGATCGGAGAGACACAGGGAATCCTGGGTGATGACGCGAAGCAATCTCTTCCACCATTGCTTTGCAACCCTCAATTAATTAGTTGTCTCCTTGGGTTGTTAGGCTTCTATTTTGTTCATGTAAAAGTCAGAGTCTCCTCTGAAGGTTTCAAATCTCTCAAGAGCTCGTCTCTCTCATAGAAAGCCATTCAATTGTTTCTTTCTTTCTTATTCTTATATATCCTGCCTTCTGGTTGGAGCAGTTCTTCGTTGACACACCAGAGGAAGAACAAGGGCTACAAGCATACACACAAGGTTTGATCTTTAACTTCAACTTCAACTTCAACTTCAACTTCAACTTCTTCATACAGAAAACTAATGTATCTGTTAAGGAAAAGGGTTCTTGGAAATATGGTTTACCAGTGTTTTTTTTCTTTTCTTTTTATGTGTCTCTGATAAGTAAAGAAGGTCATGGGGCATCACCATCACCAGCACCACCATCATCATGGAGATAGCCCATATGATGATCCCTTGTTGGCTTGCTGTTGCTGCCCTTGCTTGCTAGTTTCTTCCATGGTGAGAGGGTTTGGGAGATGTATATTTGCAGCTTGTTACCCTCTCTTGCGTTGCTTTGGATTGGATGACCACCACCACCACCACCACCATTTCTTTTGATCATTGTTTGATAATTTTGTTCCTTTCGTTTTGTAGTTTTACAGTCAAATCGATTGGAAAGAAAAAGGATTTATAAATTCAAGCGAGATGTTGAATTTTTTGAGCTTTGTATTTCAGAATTTTCACTGATTATTGCAACACGGTTGATTTCCTTTTCTTCTGCTTTTTTGGCTTTTTGGTAATGATGAATGGTAACATATTTGTCATAGCTTATTATGAATTTCTCAAACATTTGCCTGGGTGTTTATGAGCATCCGACAAAACAATTTTCCAATTGGGTTGGATTTTACTATCGTATCCCTAATATATATATATATATATATATATATATATATATATATATATATATATATATATATATATATATATATTTGGTAATGATGAATGGTAACATAATTGTCATCGCTTATTACTAAAAGAAAAAACATTTGTTGATTTCACGGTACTTTCTTTCATACAACATTGTTCACGAGATTAATATTTTTTTTGGTCTTTAATTAAAGCTTTTTCTTAATTTAATTTGCCTTAAGATTTTGTCAAATATTTTTTTAATTAAAGCTTTTTTCAAGGTTTTTTTTATTTACCCAATTAAACATGCCTAATTAGATAATTAGGCTATAAAATATTTAAATAAATTTTATTAAAGGTTTATTAACAATGTTATAAACAATGATTTTAAAATTACAATTTTATAAACAATAACCCTAATTCTCAAATTGGTAGTTTTCCATTATTTCCAATTGCGCATGCCTAACTATGATAAAATGAGTTGTTTGCTAAAATAAATTAAAGTCCCACTTGCTTAATAAAAAGTAGTTTTTTCTAAGAAAGTAATGTAGATAGAAAATAGAATTATGAAAAATAAATTATTTTCTAATATTTAGTAATGTCATGAAAAATAAGTTGAAAAATATTTTCCAGCATTTCACTATATTATATAAAATGAGTTGAAAAATAAATTATTAATTCTTTAGTATATTTTTTCAGGTTTATTGACAGATTAAAGATCAAATCTAGTAGATAAAAAAGTTAAAAGATGATGAAATTGAAAAATAAAATTCATAAATTATTTTAAATAAAATAAATAATAATAAAAAAATAAAGATTAAATTTGACATATAGAAAAGTTGAAAGATGATGATTAAAAAAATAAATTTTATAAATTATTTCAAATAAAATAAATAATAATTAAGAGAATGAGGATCAAATCAGAGAGATAAAAAAATTTAATCAATAAAAGGATAAAAGAAAAGTACATAACAATAAAAAATAAGGACTAAAATTGATATAACAATTAAATTTTAAGGGGTGAAATTAAAAAAAATAAAACAAAATATATAACAATCAAAAGATTAAAAATCGAATTTGATATAGTGAAAAAATAAAAAGATTTTTTTAAAAAATTTTACAACTTCTAAAAAGTATTTTTTTTTCAAATAAATAGAAAATATTTTTTTCAAAACTAAATTTTTCTTGAATTGAAAAATATTTTTTATTGATTATTTTTTTAATAAATAAACACAAAAAAAATTTAAAATTATTTTTCATAAAATAAACGGGAGAGAGAATTTGGACCATTCCTTTTTTTTTTTTTTTTTTTTTTTTAAATTAACGGTACCTATCGATTTTAAATTGAAAGGGCTTTGACAAAAAGAAGAAAAAAAGTGAGCATACACGTGGATCACATGCAAGGGAAAAATCTCTATCACGAAAGGGTCCCATTATTTTGACAAATTGACAACGCCAACAAGCCAAAAAAGAAAAATTAACATAATCTATTTTAATATATAAATAGATGAAATAATGTTTTATTTAAACCAAAATATTTATTTTACTTGACATATTTGTTCAATGATTTAAAAAACTATATATATTTTTTTAATATTTCATTACAAGAACCGACTCATCACAAGAATCCCATGGTCTCAGAACTTTTATAATGGCACTATGATAAGCTTTCATGTTTCTAATAACTTGCTCTTTATTTACATTTAGGGTTGAAATTTGTTATTAATTCTTATAATCAATACAAATAGAATAACTTTAAACCATAAAATTAAATTAGATTGGCTAAAAAAAGATGAAGACGAGTTGTTGATTATTGCTTATTTCTCCTTTTTTTTTTTAATAGAAACTCTAAGAATATGTTAACTTTTATTTTAAAATATGTTTACAACTTGAAAATATATTAAATTAATTTTTTTAAATAATCTTTTATAAAATATTTTTGAATAAAAAAACTTTTAAAAACTATTTAGCCACACATTATCAAACTAACACTATACTTCGATTTTACATTCTAGATAAAAAGCAAATAAATAAATAAATTATAATATAACAATTATCCCTTCTTTAAATATATTACCTTTTATATTCTTTTCCCTTTCCGAAAATAAAAGCTCCTCCTGTCTTGTGTAAATTCAGCTCCCAACACCCAGCAGGTAACTTGCTTGTATTTCCCAAAAAATAAGCTGTTTCTTTGTGGAAATTTACTTGTATTTTACATCTGGATTTTTCAATAAACAATCTTTTTATCCACTCAGTTTGCTTGAATTTATCGAAAGTTTGTCTCCTCTTTATTTGTTTTATTTATTTCTTTTTCTTTACCTATAAGATTCCACTTTTTATTTGTTTTACATTGGAAGAGAGAATAAAACTAAAACTGGGTCTTTTCTTTTTCTTTGATTCATTGAAATTTTGAGTGAAAGATTGGATTTTTAGTGTAAAAATGAGGGAAAAGTTAGGATTTTTAGTTGGTGTATGGCTTTTGCTTTGTGGGTTTTGTCTTGGTAGGTTTGTAGTCGAGAAAAACAGCTTGAAACTAACATCACCTGATTCATTGAAAGGTGTTTATGAATGTGCGATTGGTAATTTTGGAGTTCCTCAATATGGAGGGACCTTAGTCGGTACTGTGGTCTATCCAAAAGCTAATCAAAAGGCATGCAAAGGGTTTGATGAGGTTGATATCTCTTTCAAATCCAGACCTGGAGGGTTACCCACTTTTGTCCTTGCTGATCGTGGAGGTTAGCTTCTTGAATTTCACTTCTTTGATTGCTTTTTAGGCTTCCAATTTAGTTGTGTGTGTTTTTTGTTTAATTTTTATGGTAAGTATTAATTTTTTTGTGGAGTGTTTATACTGATGACAAATTAATTGTGGGATTCTTTTTTAGATTTGATTTGAGTGGTAATTATGCTATATATGGCATGTTAAATTAACTGGAATATTCGTAACTGATTTTTAGTACTTTTTGTTTATAATGCTGCAAATTTGTTGGTTGCTGCTGGATTTAAATTGCCCTTGTCGGACTTTATATAGCTCTTAACGAGGGTTCTGATTTTCCATACTTCCTTTCTACTTGTTGATAGTACAATTGGAAAGATAGCAGCATAATTTATTTTAGAAATGTATTTGCTTTTCAAGAAATTTTGAACCATGCTTGTTCTCTACTTCAGTGAAAATCTTACCTTGATTCTGGAACCAAAGGTAATTTTGTGACTGGTGGTGATAAGTGGTGTTTTGGATTATATGCTGTCGTGTGTGGCTGATATTCCTATGGAAGTAACTATGGTGTTCTTCTCTCCCTTTTGGATGAGTGCATCCGTTACAGTAATTATGTTCTTCTTGCCTGCCTATAAATGTAGCTAATACATATAGATATAATGCAGATTGTTACTTCACCCTTAAGGCATGGAATGCACAGAATGGTGGAGCAGCAGCTATTCTTGTAGCAGATGACAAGGATGAACCATTGATTACCATGGACACCCCTGAAGAAGAGAATGCAGATGCTGATTATCTGCAGAATATCACTATCCCCTCAGCACTTATTAGCAAGTCCTTGGGGGATAGTATCAAGAAAGCTATATCTAATGGAGAGATGGTTAACATGAATCTTGATTGGACAGAGGCTCTTCCACATCCTGATGAGCGGGTTGAGTATGAGTTTTGGACAAGTAGCAATGATGAATGTGGGCCAAAGTGTGACAGTCAGATTGAGTTTGTCAAGAACTTCAAAGGTGCAGCACGGATACTTGAGCAGAAGGGTTATACTCAGTTCACCCCTCACTATATAACATGGTATTGCCCAGAGGCATTCGTTCTGAGCAAACAATGCAAATCCCAGTGCATCAACCACGGGAGATACTGTGCTCCAGATCCTGAGCAGGATTTCAGCAAAGGGTATGATGGGAAAGATGTTGTAGTTCAAAATCTACGCCAAGCTTGCTTTTATAAAGTTGCCAATGAAAGTAAAAAGCCATGGCTTTGGTGGGACTATGTGACTGATTTTTCAATCCGTTGCCCAATGAAAGAGAAGAAATACACCAAAGAGTGTGCAGATCAAGTTATTCAGTCTATTGGTGAGTCAGTGGCTCTATCATATTTATTTTCATGTCTGCCTTTCTGTAGAAAACAACTGCTCTCTATATGTTGTTTGTTTAGACAAAATTTCCCAAATGTTTTGCATAGCTTTGTTGATAGCTATTACTGCAATGTTCTTGACCTTTTGTGACATTTTCTGTTCTCTATGTGTCGCGGTGGCTGAAGCAATTTGTTTTCTTTTGAAGAAAATGCTTCGTCTGACTCTTCTGTTCAGAACAAGAGAGGCTTAGTTAATTTATTTGCTTCTGAATTAACTTCTGATGTTTATTGAGAGCAAAGAAAAGCATGCTTCTGAATATTGTTGTTTTGCAAACTTAGGTGTTGATCTCAAGAAGATAGATATATGTATAGGAGACCCTGAGGCAGATGTGGAAAATGAAGTTCTTAAAGCTGAACAAGAAGTGCAGGTTTGAGTCATCAAAATTTATTTGCTCTAAACTCCCATGCTATCCACCCCTTCAAGGTTTTATTCTTTGGACAATCAGTTGACTATTATATTTTGGGTTTTGAATTTTCAATTTAGATTGGAAAAGGTTCTCGAGGAGATGTGACTATACTTCCAACTCTTGTAATAAACAACAGGCAGTATAGAGGTTTAACTCCGTGTTCTTATTGTGATGCTCAGCTATCTAATTGCTTGAATGGTCATTTCCAATCTGTACTTGCCATTGGTTTCAGGTAAATTGGACAAAGGAGCAGTTCTCAAGGCGATTTGTGCAGGTTTTGAAGAGACTACGGAGCCAGCCATTTGTTTAAGTGAAGGTTATCTTTCAGGCTTTGAGTTAACTACTGTAATATGTTTATAAGTGCTGGCAGTCACCCATTTGTTCCAGTCCTGGTGTTCTAGTTCACTGTGCAGAAGATGCTCAAATTGTTTAACACAATAAAAGAGCACATTGTTGAAGTATTGGTTTTTTAGTGATGATGACAGCAATTCCTTTTCAATAACAAAATCTTGTATGATTAACTATGCTCATATAATTTCACTGCTGATTTTTTGGTAGAGACTTGTCAAGATGGAAGTCTTTATTTGTTATTTTTTCTTTGTAGATGTAGAAACCAATGAGTGTCTAGAAAATAATGGTGGGTGCTGGCAGGACAGGGCTGCTAACCTTACTGCATGCAAGGTGTCTACAGAATTTCAACATTTTGTTGGTATCATGTTTGCAGTACAATCACTGATTCTAAGTTTATTTTGGTCCTGGGATTTCATTCTTGTAGGATACTTTTCGGGGTCGGGTATGTGAATGTCCAATGGTACAAGGTGTGAAGTTTGCTGGTGATGGTTATTCTCATTGTAATGGTAAATTGCTTTCATGTTTATCCCAGGTTCAGTATTGACTCAACTTTAGGAATCTGTTTCAATTTCGGTGCACATCATCTTTCTGCTTATTTGTTCAACAGCTTCAGGTTCTTTACGCTGTGAAATTAACAACAGAGGATGCTGGAAGAAAACTCAAGATGGCACTATGTTTTCTGCTTGTGTTGTAAGTCTTGAATTTGATGGAACTCCTCTGTCTTTCTGTTTTCTTGCTCACATCTTTGATATGATTATTTCTTTTGTGACTTTTTGTGATTCTTTGTTCATTGGTTCTCTAATGGGTTTCAGGAAGATCCTTCACAAGGTTGCAAGTGTCCTCCAGGATTCAAGGGTGATGGAGTAAACTCCTGTGAAGGTACCTTCCTTCTTTTCTTTGTTATTGTGCTAGCATTAACTATTTGGTGGGATGCAGTTAGGATTTGCTGGCTCAACTTTTTTATTGTTCTTCTCCTTGAACCATTATTGTTGATGTTTTTTAAGTCCTAGAGAAGAACTGCTCAGTGAAGATTATGCAACTTTCCCTTGGCAGAGTTACTAGATGTGCAAATTCAAGATTTCAGAGTCCAGTTTTATGAAAACACCTTTGATGTAATTTGTGGTTCCTTCCATTGCAAAATGTTCGTGGAACCCATCCATTGAACCTTGTCATCAATAAATAACTTGACAACTGTTTTGGTTTCTGGTTAAATGATTTGAGGAAATGATATTCTTTTCTTATTTTAAATTTCAATGCACTTTATCAAAATTGCTTATAGGGTATTAGTGCACTTGCTTCTTTATAAATTGCAAGCAACATGTCATTTTCTGTTGATGAAATAATGTAGATTATGAGGCACTCACCACATGTTCTCTTTTGGCTTTTTTCTAGACGTGGATGAATGCAAAGACAAGGTAGCTTGCCAGTGTTCAGAATGCAAATGCAAGAATACCTGGGGCAGTTATGAGTGCAGCTGCAGTGGTGGTTTATTATACATGCGAGAACATGACACTTGCATAAGTGAGTATCCCCTGAGGGTTTTCAAAAACTTGCTCCGTTAACCAAATAATGAACTTGCAGCTCAGTATTTGCACCACGTACTGCAAAGACCTTATTTTGAAACATTTTTCTTTATTGATTTTACTTTTTAACTATGGTACAATTTTTCATTTTAAATTGATTGATTTGAAGGATGTCAAGATTTCCTTAATAGTTCTTTAATTTTTTTTTTCCTTATTCTGTCACTTTATTTATCACACAATGAAATGTGTGGTGAAACATAGTTTATGTTCTATTAGCTATCATAGAAGCTCAAATCTTATTGGAATCTGCTCTTAAAACTGGTAGATACTCTCCTGTATTTGGTATGAACCTGCATTTGAAAATACTGCAAAGCACACTAGAATTCATTCTAAAAGTGTCAATTTCAAGTTCACTCCAAGTTGGCACTGCTTTTGGTTGACTATTTCTAGTATTCCTTTGCATTTCAGTTCTGCTTTGGCCACTGCCGCCTTAAAAACAATTTTCAGTTTCTACTAAACTCAGAGATGAGACTAATTTCAGTTATTAGCTCTTGGAATCTGCTATGCTACTTGGGATCACTAACATTCCACAATACATATGCTTCTGTCATGTTAGGCCCCCATCGATTTATGTTTTACAATGATTCAGGTAATGCTGCTAGGGCAGAGAACAGCTGGAGCTTTGTTTGGATGATTATTCTTGGCTTGGCTACTGCTGGAGTTGCTGGATATGCAATTTACAAGTACAGAATTCGGGTATGTTTCTTTGAATTTGTATTCTACGCTATAATTTTCTGTAATGTAGAAAAACACATGGCACACGCACCATTTGTCAACTCATGTTAAACAAAATGGAACAGAACAAAAATATTATTTATGTATTTCTTCTTTTGTGTGAGTGTGGGGTGGGGTGGGGATTGAAGGAAGGTGTAAAAGTAAGAAAAATCATGATGTCCATGCCTATTCATCCAAATTCAAGTATTTGAGCCTGAAGATGCCAACTTACTAACAGATTTTATGCTGTTGAGATCACTTTACAGGAATTGTTTATGTTTGAAATTATTGGTTGACAGGTCCAGTTTTTTGTGCTAATAACAATAAACTGAATTGCATCTGTTATGAACTTTTGTGCAGAGATACATGGATTCAGAGATTCGGGCTATCATGGCACAGTATATGCCATTGGATAGTCAAGCAGACATCCCTGTTCATCATGCTCCCCGTGGGGACATCTGAAGGTGAGCTGATGCATCTAGTAAACCAACAGCATCTCCAAATTATAAAGCTCTATCAGCTTTTATTTTGTTATCATTGAGTGTAATGTTTTTAAGTCGTCACTGGTAACTCTTATATGTAAAAAGTATTACTAGTGGGGCACATGATTCCCAGGAGCACAGGAAATTTTCAATTTGATGTAAGATGCATTATGGTTAGGATTCAAATTCTTAGGCTATCATTGGCTTTGCGTTCTGGTTTCTTTCTGCCTTGGTTTTCAAGGGTTTTTCCTTTTTTTCTACTAGATGCTAAATGAATTCCGAACTGCCCCTCTAGTTGGGAGAGCCATCATAAGTCCTGTGAAGGTGGGCATTTTACATTGTATGGCCTGGATCTTAATAATAGTGTTGATTGTTTTTTAGATCAAATGTTTCTCCAGCATGTTCAAGGTAACTAAGAAACTGTTTGATCTCTCTTTACTCATCTGTGACAGTTGACCTGGCAGTAAAAATTTCTACCTTGATGACATTTTAACTAGTCTTCTAACATAACAATAAGATGATGCTGCTTGCCCAAAAAAGGCAATCATGACTGGTTTAAAGCTTTTCCTGGAAAACCGTATGGTAGAAATTTATGCCCAAATGAGGTAACATGTTAAAAAAATTACAAGGCAAACGCTATTAGCTTTATTTGCTACGTTTTCCCACCACTGGTAATTGCAAAGAAGTCTCCTACTAATTGATTTGTGATTTTGTGTCAACTCTAGAAATTATTGAGTAAACCTGAAGTAATGTTCTGCAAGCTCTTAGGAGCTATATCATGAAGTATTGTTATAAAACCCGACCCGGTAGTTGACCCGGCAAAATGACCGGGTCACGGGTTTTGTGGATCAACCAGGTCAACCCCTCTCCTTAAATTTAAAGATTAAAGAAATCAAACTGATACATCATCCCTAAACTGCAAAACTCTGCAAAACTCAGTGATGAATTGTTCCCCTTTACCTACCATTTTTAGCATAAGCAACTGAATGAAAAATAAAATACTTGTGTAACTAAAATTTAAGCAGCAGAACAAATATAGAATGGTATTAGCTTCCAACAAATCCAAAAAATTCCTTAAAAATCACACTAAAGCATAAAACATAAGAAGAAGAAAAAAAAATAAAGCTCACATATATTCACCATTACAAAGCTAATCAATCAACAAGAAGATCAAAAACTAATAATACGGACAACATGGAGGAAATGACTTCACAGTCAGTGCTCAATGTGAATATGTTAATGAAGAATCAAACCGACAACAACAAAGTTCATGTTTGCAAATCATATCAAATGTTTCTCTTCATAGGTGACTAAAGGATGGTTGTCAAATCAATACTTTTTTCAATAACTTGTTCCAGTCTGAAAAAGAGCTTAAAAAGCATGGAAAAAAAAGGAAATCATTCAAAATCTGCAGCAATTGTTTGCAATAAGAAATCTCAACAAAGAAAAAAACATGAAAAAAAAAGCAGTGAAAGGAAAATAAAGCACCTGTAGAAATAAAAACCCATTTTTCCGATGAAATCTCAACCAATTATTTGTTTTGCAAAAGATAACAGAGAAGAAAATTAGAGGCATGCTACTCTTCTCAGAAAATTAGAGCAGAGACTAATTAATTAGTTGTTCAACTTTCGTTTTGCTGCCAGCCACTCAAAGGAAAGTTAATGTATATATATATATAGGTCTCGCTCGAGTCGTCCGGGTCACAGGCTAACTCACCAGGTCAACTGGGTTTGACCATTTCTTACACAAGCCAGTTTTTAACTTTGCCCGGACCGGTCCAGCCACCGGGTCGACTGGGTTTCAGGCCGACCCGCCAGGCCAGTCCAAGTTTAATAACTATGCCATGAAAACCATATATTTCTCCAAGGCGGTGGTTAATGATAATTAATAATTACAGGAAAAGCCTTCTGGCTGGAAACAAGATTCTGCAAGCATTTTATATACAAGTAGGAGCAAAAACAAAATAACTAGCCACTATGTGATGAACAGATATCAATAAAACCCCGTGGCATTAGAGGGAGAAAACACCGGTAATTTCAGCACATCGAAGGAAAAAAATATCCACCAGAGTATTGTAACTTCTCCCATTCCCTGATAACACAAACTAAAACTTGATAAAACACCCATAATCTGTAATCATATGCTCCAGAACCAAGCATTGTTTTATGGGATCCCATCTTGCTCTTCCAGAGCTACTTTAATCTCGTAAACCTTCTACCTGGAGGTCATAGGAGAAGTTATTTAGATCAGCTACCATATGGAAGTATGGAAGAACAACTTGGCAGCAATCTTACCAATTTTTTTCTAGGCATAACATTAATGACAGCAGCTTGAGAGTTTTTTTTTATTAAAGAAAATGCTGGAAAGAGTGGAGAATCATATTTGATGAAGTTTTCATCGCATACAACTATTAGTATTTGCGAGCAGGTGGACATTATACACGCATTTACAAGTATGATGTCATTTGTTCAAGAAAAGAGTGACGGTTGGGTGGGGAGGGAGAAGAAGAAAGACAGGCAATTCAACTGACCCGTGGAATAATGCATCAACTTTCTGCTCCGTGTCCCAAGTCTGACCCTTTACTCTGCTTACCATCCAAGGCAATCTTATATAGATAGAATGCAGCCATTGCACCACTGAAAAGCAAGGCCACTTATCAGAAAACCAAACGCACATACAATGAAATAAAGGCCACTATATATAAAATGCTTGACATTATACATGTATCTGAAAAAGGAGATAGTCATGTTATCTTATGGAAAGCCCCCAACCCCGCCCTCTATCCAAAAAATCAAGCATATACATAATGCAAGTCCATTTAGCCTCACAACTTAGAGCACGACATGTGCACAACCATGCATGGATGCAGCAAGAACAGCGAAGATACACCAGTTCCAGAAGCGGGCTTTCTACTAACCAAGATGAAGAAAACAAAGGTATAGCCTTAAAGTATCAGAGAAGGATAAACTCGGAGATGCTATGTGTAAAGAACTTGGCTAGATTGAACCATAACGAATACTAGATCTCGCAAGAGTTCACAAGTATGAGATTAGCAACAGTTCCAGTATTGGATTGAGACTACTTTTGGTATCGGACCTATGTAACTTGTCCAGCGTTACTGTTGCAAGGCAAAGTACAGTATTTCTCTCTTAAACAAAAGTGCAGTAGAGGAGCTAGAATATTAAACATACAAATAGCAATTCTTCTTTCATTAGAGAACAACTTTCATCAAAGGCTGCATGATGCAACTCCTGTGTAAAGCTCTCAAGAGAATCAAGTGGCAGATCCTATAACTTTCCTATCAAATTTTAACCTAGAATTTTCTCTCATCAAAGTTCACACACTGTAGCTCCTTGTCAATTGTTAGTTTATACTTGATAAGTTTTACTTTTACAAGTGAGCCTTCCCATCTGCAACAATTGAGAACCTTAGCAACCTAAATACTAACATAAATAAAGGAAATATGATAACAAAAAAATTAGGGAACAAGGAACCTGATGAGGGTTGCAAGAGGAGTTAGAAATGAAGTTCTCTGCAAAAGGAAAAAAAAGAGAAAAGAATAGATTGTTAGAAATTGAAAACATAACAATTATACAGAACACCTTACAAACAAGGATAGATGATATGACTGCTTGAAGAACTACTACCCGAGTCAGTATGATGCTAATGTCCCGAAAAAAGATGACAGCTGCTATTGCTGCAGGACCAAACATGCCAGTTAAAAACTTCCAAGTTAAATATACAACAGAAGATAACACTGAGAAAAGAGATACACACACACACACACACACACAAAACCAACGATCATGCAATGACCCAAAATAATAGTTATTCTTTCTCATCATGAAGTAGCTCACAAACTATTATTATCAGAAAACACAATCAAAAGGCTTTAAGGGAAAGGGCAAGAAGGAAAGAAAAGAAAATAGTCAGCTTGCCCCAAAGCACCAAAAACATGTACTCACATAACCTACATGGTTAAGATATGCAATGGACGCAAAAACCTATGGAAGCGGAAGAGCTAAGCTAGACACTAAAGCTCCTATCTACGATAGCACCTCATCCCTAAGCCCTGAGACATCTACACAAGGCACATGCTTTTAAATTCATAACTTAAGAGCATTCTTTGTTACACATGATATCATATTCCAAAACTTGTAAAAATGACCCAACCATGAAACTAATAAATAAGAAACAGAAAGCAGCCTGCCAAAGCCAAAATAGTTTAGAAGCTATCCAACAGAAGCAAATTGAGATTTTATTTCTTTTACATGTATATATTTTATTATAGAATATAACCACATACTAACCTGCCTGTCCTTTCAAGGCTAAGGAATTTGGCTCTGCTCTTTTGTAAGATTTTAAACTTGATACACTTAAAGCCAGAAGCATGCTGCCAAGAATGACGCCAAACCTAAGGGAAGAGATGCTTCCGGACAACATGAATGAGAGAAATCCAGAAGTAGAAAGTAATAAACCTGTGAAGCATAGGCAATAACATAAAAAACATTGAAGCCATTTAAAAAAGTAAATACACTAAAAGGCCATTACCCAGTTCAGAATAACCAAAGTGGAAATTGATGGGGGGAGGGGCAATTCACATAAAATCCTAACCTATTCAGTTAATAACATTGGTGTTGCTACTCCTAACAAATTCTAATTTACAACAAAGAAGGCCCATTCAACAAATTTGTATAAATGAATTCCTGTGGCGCACCACTCATACCATATGGTATTCCAAGATGGAAATCGCGGAATTTAGAAACATCGTTCAAATTATCAGTCGAGGAAGTTAATGTTTCAACAACCTCCTTCACTGATTCTGGAGAATTCTCGGTAGCCACCGTGAGTAACTGTATACTATCTTCACCAAATTCCTTTGCTAGCTCGCTCAAATCACTCTTTGCCTTCTCTGCTTGAATTTTTAACTTCTCTGAAGTTTCTTGCAAAACAACCATGGTTTGCTTTGAGTAGATCTCATATGCTTCTTGTGAAACACTTTGCAACTTCAAAGCTTGTTCTTTGAATGACTCCAGTGTCTGTTTCCATACTTCCTCTGATTCTTCGCCCCCTAATTTTCTATCTTCGCTTTCCTTTTCCACTTCAATCCTTGAATGCTTATAGATATTGCCCACAAGAAGAAAAAAAATAAGGAGAGAACCCATTTATATCTCACTCGAATTCAATATTGAAGAGAACTCATTTTAAAAATCTCTCTTAAAATGCAAAAGGATACAAAAAGCTTTAAAATTTGGCACGGACAAGATGGAATTGATTAAAATTCAAAACCAAGTCAAACCATAAAAACTTCAATGTTAATCAAATAATACAGCCTTTTCACGTTCAGCAAAAAACACTAACATCCAACTCAAATTCAACATTAAAAAAACAGAGAGACCCAGTTGAAAAACACATGAAATTCACTAAAACAGAAATCAAATTTCAAATTGAAAACAGTAGAGACAATCAAAAGAACAGAAATGGGAGTTCTTACAGAATCCTCGTGAGAGGCAGCAAATACCACGATTGGTCGATTCAACGAATTCCCAGAAAGAAAACCAGCACCTAGCTCTTTTGGGACAAAAGCCCTTGAAGATTCAAAAGACAATCTGTGACCACTAGGTTTAAGCAATAAAGATTTGAACTTTAAAGATGGAGCTAACAAAGCCATTGAAGAAGATGAACAGAAAGGGGGTCTTTTCAAGGGCAAAGTACTACAGCCAGCAGATAACAACTCCATTGACACACTCATTTTCTTCTTTTTTGCTTCTCGTTTAGAGAGAAAGAGCTTTTGAGGTTCACTTGGGCGAGAGTCACGAGGGAAGAAGAGAAGCGAGGGTTTTAGGGGAGGCCGAGGGTTGCTATAATTTAATTTAAAAAATATATATTTTCTTTATTGTTTTAATATACTTGTGTTAAAAAAAAATTAAAAATAAAAAAAATATTATTTTAATATATTAAAAAAAAACAATAAACACTTAAACCAGTTGTTATATTGTTATCTTAATTTTATTTAAAAAATAAAAAAATATATTATTTTAATATATTTAAAAAAAAAATACTTAAACCAGTCATTGTATTATTATCTTAATTTTATTTAAAAAATATGTTGGATGATTTTCTTGAATTTGTCATCACATGAGATAAAGACATTATTTTGATAGTGCGGTAGTCTTAAAAATTGTAATTTAAAAATATATATATTTTTAATTGTAATTTTTTTAAAAAATATATATTTAATTAAAATTATTATAAAATAATTTTTTATATATAAAATAAATAAATAATATTATTTTAATTTTAACAAAATTAAAATTTAAAATATAATTATGTGTAAATCCTAGTATAAAATACATTTATTATTTATCTAAACAAACTTTTTTTTTTCTCTGTTACGATGAAACCAAATAGTCTGAAATGATTGTCTATTTGATAACTTTTTCAATAAGATAAGATTTAAATTTCAATAATTGGCAACAATTTTTTATAATGCAGGGAGGGGGCGGGGCGGGTTAAATTTTAACTTGGTCCTTGTAGTTTGAAATGAATTATTAATCCTTATGGTATAAAAAATAATTACAAGTATGTAGTCCAGTGTCGATTATTCTCAATTTTGTGTTATTTTTATTTATTTATTAAAAAAAAAAAAAGCATTATTCACTCATCAAATTTTATTGTCTTATCTAATGCTTCTTTATTTTTTATTTTTCTAAAAATAAAAAACAATTGAATAGATTAGAGAACAACATGAAATTGATGGGAAAACCAAGTTATGGGAGGATTTGTAAATATAAAATTAAATATGTATTTGTATAGAGATTAATTGATTAGTTTTGTTAAACCACAAAAATCAAATTATTATTTACTCCTCAAAATAGTTCAACTTTCTTTTCATGGGCCTATTTTTATTTCCTTTATATTGTCTCTCCCGCTCCAAGTCCTCTTTTTGTTAGGAAGTAATTATTAAACAAGGAAGGAAATTGTTTTTTATTTACTCTAGAAATGGTGACTTTGTGTGGGATTTTGGCTATTTTGAAAACGGTAGAGATGATGATATTGATGTGATTCTCTACAGCTCTTTTCTTATGTTTTTTTTTTGTTTCCTATCTCAAAATTGGCTTGGAAGTATCTTTCTTTTCTATGTCAATTATTTCTCCAAAGCATCTTCTACGTATTTCTAACACTACTTAGCCAACAAACTTTGGAAATTAAAAATCTGCTCTTCTCCTTCTCAAACCTTAATTTCTTCTAAATCACCTCTTTTTTTTTTTTAACTTGTACCATAAGCTCAACTATTAAAAAAAGTCCAGCGTCATGAACTAGATCTAAAAAAAAAAAAAAACCTCAGCATCATAGGCTTACCCTGAAAGAAAAATGCTATATTAATAAAATAACACTTTATTCTTTTCTTTAAAAAACCAAGACCCGTGAATTATAAATATTTTATAAATTTTTTAAGTTTTAAATTTACAATCTTTACTCTATGATACACATATATTTTTATAGTATTTCTTTTTAAAATATAACTTTCTATTTATTTTCTAAAAGATATTTATTTTAATATATCCAAATCCATCAAATAAAACTTTTAATCACAACTAACCCAATATATTAATTTCAACACAAAGTTACCACTCAATAGTCCTAGGTTGGTGAGTTTGGCTGCGAACCATCCAAGTGGAGAAAAATACCAAAAGAAGGAGGTTTTTTCTTCTTAGGTTACAAAACAATATTTTTAAAATTTTTTTGATAAATTTACAAGGAAATCTTACAAATGCAAACAACAATAAAGAAAATGTAAAAAAAAAAAAAAAAAAGGAATTTTGGCCACAATGTAGTGACCATGCATGGATCATTGAAAACTGCGACTCCTTCCGTTGTACTTTGCAGTCCAATCTTGGAGCCTGAATTAACAATGGCGTCAATATTGAACAATGCACAGAAAAAGGTGCTGTCTTGCTAGCATTTCAATTCCTCTTCTTCGTTAGTCTTTTAAAATTGGGTGAGTAATGTGGCCACTAAATCTCAGTTAATTTATTCTCTAATTATTAACTTTGATAAACATTGTTAATTTTGCCTTTTCATTTCAATATTCTTAATTTCATTCCCTTTTTTTGACCAAATAGCTTCAATATCTCATATCATTAATAAATATATAAAAAATAAAATATATTTTATTTTATTCAAGTTTTGATATCATTTTAAATTTTTATCTAAATTCCAGCTAAACCGTTTCAAGTTTATTTTATTTATTATTATCAGAGAATAATATAAATAATATTTTAAAATTTTATTTAATAACTTAATTTATTTAGTTGAGATGATTATTTGATATAGTATTAAAGTTTGAAAAATCAAGTAATCGCTAATTTAAATTTTATTATTTTTATTTGTTTGATAAAAATACAATTTAAACTTAAAAAGTTTTAGAATAGGTTAAAAAATAATATATAAAAAAAAGATTGGCAAAACTAGAGTGTCCTGGCTAATATCCATGCAAAAACACCAAAAAAACCCAACGTGCAACCTGAAAAAGAAAGCCAGTTAGCTGGGAACCAAAATCAAGGCAATGGCATCACTATCATTTGACGCAGCGCAACCAGCCACCGTCAAAGGCCTTGGTGCTTGCTCCCTCGGCGGAACCAAACTCCATGCTCAAGTCATCTCGCCTGCAGGGTTTAAGACCCAGAAGCTTGAGGCACCAAGAATTTCTTGACTAGCTATGAAAAGCCTATACAGACCATTTTATTATTCTATTTTCAGCTTTATGCCACGGATTCCGGCAGGCTTTGAACCCTTTCTCTAATGTCCTCCGCCCCCCCCCCCCCCCCCCCCCCGGGGGTAGGAGTGGTGTTGTGGCAAAGTATGGTGACAGGAGTGTCTTCTTTGATTTGGAGGATTTAGGCAAACACTACTAGGCATAATTGAGACCTGTATGGATCTGATGCACCTTCGTCACACAACTCTCTCCAGGTATGACACCATTTTCTATCAATTCCAGTGATGAAAAGGCCATGCGAGTAATTCTATGTTCTCTAATTTTTAAGCAGTTCATTAATTTTTACGTTATGTTGCATCCCTCAATTAAACTAGGGAATGCAAAACGATCAATGTAAGGAAATTAAGGGGAAATTAGGTCGAAATACTTTAAAATCAAAATATTCTAATATAAAATTATAACGCTAATTAAAACAAATTAAAATCGATAGCCGTAAGTCGAAGTTATCTTTGATTTTTAACAAGAGGTGTTTTAATTTTTAAATTAAACCCATATTAGGTAGAATTTCCCTTAAACATATCAAGTGAAGGTTTATCTTTTGTTTATCCATTTATTAACACCTTTAATAACAATAACAATGTATCAATCTAATTTAAGTTTTTGGTATATCGATTTATATTTTATTTTTTATTTATTTTGATATTAACATATTAAAATTATTTTTAAAAAATATTAATTTAATATTTTTAAGAGAAATTATAAGTTAAAAGACCGTTTTAAAACAAGTAGTATCATATAAACAAGTACTCATTGTCACTTGACTGAAACCGAAAATCAAAGGATAAAAATAAAATATCCTGACAGCAGACATTGAACAACAAATTATTAAAAAAAAAAAAAACATGAGAAGAATTGAAGAAATGCCACGTTGTATCTATAGACATAGGATTCTCCTTTGACCGTGAAAACCTCAAAATATTAAAAATTAAAAAAGGAAAAAGAAGAAGAAAACAAAAGGGAAATTCTTTCTGCCTCGTCTTCTGTTTTCTCTCAGGCGGAGTATAGTTTTTATTTTTTCAAAAAGAAAGATGGCAGCATTCCATAACAGCACAGCATTCTTTACTCTTTCTTTCCTTTCATTGCACCCACCAACACCAACACCAAAGCAGAATCATTACTGTTTTTTTCTCTCCTCTGACACCATCCACCATTAAATGCTCTTGCTCCCCTCTTCTCTTCTTCTAATCCCTTCAAAATTTGTTAAAAAATCTCTCTCTTCCTGTGGTGTTTCTTTCTTTTGGAGATCCGAGGTTGTGTTTGTAAGTACTTCTATAATCTATATACTAAAGTGGGTTCTGCAGCTGTGATTTTATTTTTTCTTGCTTTTGGTTCCTTTTCGGTTCAAAAATATAGCCAGCCACCCACATTCTCATTCTTCTTTAGAGCGTGTTTGGTAGTGTGGTAGCGGTTGCTTTTTAAATAGCTTTTCGTGCCGAAAAGTATACAAATGATGTTTTTTCATTTTTTAAAAATCATTTTTGACATCAGCACATCAAAATGATCCAGAAAGTACAACCGTCATTCAATTTTAACAAAAAAAAAAATTTTGAATTTTTACAAAACGCCGGTTTGGCAGCAATGCCAAACGGTCTCTTACTCTCTCTCTCTCTCTATCGTGTATTTCTTTTGTTGACCCTGTAAATTGTTCTAGCTTCTTCCATTGCAGGGCTTTTAGCTTCACCATCTTTAGCTTCTACTAGCTGTGTCTGTTTATAAAGACAGAAACTTTCTCCTCCCCCACGTCTCTCTCATTTATCTCCAAAGATTAAAAGAAAGAAATAAAGAGAACTTTCCTGTTTTTACTCCATCCCTACCATTGTTAGGTGTAACGTCCACCTTGTTTTCTGTCGTTTGACACGGCAAGCGTTTGTTGCCATCTTTGATTGCTAAAAAAATCTCCCCTTTTCAAGTCATATACCCCCTTCGCTCCACTTTTTTGCTTTCTTTCATGGGGTCCTTACTTTTCTAGCATCAAATGTATCAAAAGTTTGGATTGAACTGAAAGAAAAATGCTACTCAAGTTCTTATTTCTAGTTGGTTTAGCTCCATTACTGGTGGTGCAGTGTTTGGACTCAACGTTCAATGATGATGTTCTTGGCTTGATAGTATTCAAGGCAGGTCTTCAAGACCCGGAATCTAAACTCTCATCATGGAATGAAGATGATGATAGTCCTTGTAGCTGGGTTGGTGTCAAATGTGAACCGAATACCCATCGGGTTACTGAACTGTTTCTTGATGGCTTCTCTTTATCTGGGCACATTGGTCGTGGCCTTCTAAGGCTACAGTTTCTTCAGGTTCTTTCTTTAGCTAATAATAAATTCAACGGGACTATAAACCCCGATCTTCCTAGACTTGGGGGTTTACAAGTTATTGACTTGAGTGATAATAGCCTATCAGGGTCAATCCCTGATGGGTTTTTTCAGCAATGTGGGTCGTTGAGGTCTGTTTCATTTGCTAGGAATGATCTTACAGGGATGATCCCTGGTTCTTTGAGCTCTTGTATGACCCTTTCATTGGTTAACTTCTCGTCGAATGGCCTTTGTGGTGAATTGCCATCTGGATTATGGTATTTGAGAGGGCTACAGTCTCTTGATCTATCTGATAACTTGTTGGAAGGAGAGATTCCTGAAGGAATTGCAAATTTGTATGATTTAAGAGTCATTAATCTGAAAAATAATAGGTTCACTGGGCAGCTACCAGTGGATATTGGAGGCTCTCAGGTTTTGAAACTGCTTGATTTTAGTGAGAATTCTTTGTCTGGTAGTCTTCCAGAGTCATTGCAGAGGCTCAGTTCATGTGCTACGGTTAGACTAGGAGGAAATTCATTCACTGGGGAAGTTCCTGGATGGATTGGAGAGTTGACAGATCTTGAAAGTTTGGATCTTTCTGCCAATAGGTTGTCAGGCCGGATTCCTGTTTCAATAGGAAACCTTAATGTCTTGAAGGAATTGAATCTGTCCATGAACCAGCTTACTGGTGGGTTACCTGAGTCGATGATGAATTGCCTAAACCTTTTGGCTATAGATGTTAGCCATAATCGGTTGACAGGTAATCTTCCTTCGTGGATTTTCAAGTCGGGGTTAAATAGTGTGTCACCTTCGGGAAACAGATTCAATGAGAGCATACAACATCCTTCAGGTGTATCGTTGGCGGTCTCTATTCAAGGTCTTCAGGTCTTGGATCTATCTTCAAATGTCTTCTCCGGAGAAATTCCATCTGACATTGGGGTTTTAAGCAGCTTGCTACTCTTGAATGTATCAAGGAACCAACTATTTGGTTCGATTCCATCGAGCATAGGAGATTTAACAATGATTCAAGCTCTGGATTTGAGTGATAATAGGCTAAATGGAAGCATTCCTTCTGAAATTGGAGGAGCAATTTCACTCACGGAACTACGACTGGAGAAGAACTTACTAACTGGGAAAATTCCCACTCAAATCAAGAAGTGCTCATCTTTAACATCCTTGTGAGTTCTTCCTCGCCTGCTTGACTTTTACTTCGAAAGCTATCCATTTGGTTCTTCCCTTCGTTATTTCCAAGTGTTTTGTGCTTGCATAGTCTGAGAATATAACTCTGTTTTTACAACTCAATTTGCAGTCATTTGGTAATTTCGATTGAGAGCCATTATAATCAACCATTATAGAGTAAACAATTGCACACTCGTATTGTTCTAGAGGGCAGGTGGTTGCTTTCTTTCTTTTGAATTTTTTACATGAAACAACTTGATTGGTGTATATACCTGCTCTTTGTTTACTTATGTGCGTGTTGGTGCTTAGTCTGACCTATGTGGGCAAACTTTATTGCCATTTTGGTGTACCATGAAAAACTATCTAGGTTTTGTAGACTCACCAGATGAAAATTGACATTTGAGCTAGCATCTATGCACCAGGACCTGATTGGGATGATTATTTTAATAATTTGTGTTTAAGGGTGTTTGTCTTAGCTGTTTATTCAGTGGCGTTTGCTATTGCTTAGTACATTATCATTTGGTGTCTATTTTAAATCTATTAATGAGATTCGGTCATTTGATATAATATGAAGTTTCTTATAAATGGAGAACTGCAGAAAAAGAATGATAAAATGAAATAATACACCAACTAAAAATCTAGACTCTTGATTCGTGCTTGATTGTATTTCCATTTTGTGAGTTATAAGTTATTGAACCTACATTGTTCTGACAATTTCTCTCTTTTTTTCGCCTTAACTGTGCAGAATTCTATCTTGGAACAACCTTACTGGTCCAATACCAGTAGCCATTGCAAACCTAATCAACCTTCAATATGTTGACTTATCTTTCAACCGCCTCTCTGGAAGCTTACCCAAAGAGCTGACCAATCTTTCCCATCTCCTATCCTTCAATATTTCCCACAACAACCTCCAAGGTGACCTCCCACTCGGGGGTTTCTTCAACACAATTTCCCCCTCATCTGTCTCTGGTAATCCATCCCTGTGTGGCTCTGTTGTCAACCTATCCTGCCCTTCTGACCATCAGAAGCCAATTGTTCTGAATCCCAACTCTTCTGACTCCTCCAATGGCACCTCTTTAAATCACCATCACAAGATTGTTCTCAGCATCTCTGCCCTCACTGCTATTGGTGCTGCCGCTTGCATCACCCTTGGTGTGGTAGCTGTTATTTTCCTCAATATTCATGCACAATCTTCTATGGCACGTTCTCCGGCTGCATTCGCATTTTCTGGCGGGGAAGATTTCAGCTGTTCCCCAACTAATGATCCGAACTATGGCAAGCTTGTCATGTTTTCTGGTGATGCTGATTTTGTTGCTGGGGCCCATGCATTACTCAACAAAGACTCAGAACTTGGTCGCGGTGGATTCGGAGTTGTTTACCGAACAATACTTCGAGATGGGCGTTCAGTTGCTATAAAGAAGCTAACAGTTTCAAGTTTGATCAAGTCCCAAGATGAATTTGAAAGGGAAGTGAAGAAACTTGGAAAGGTTAGACATCATAATCTTGTCGCCCTGGAAGGTTATTACTGGACTCCGACCTTGCAACTCCTTATTTATGAATATGTATCAAGTGGAAGTGTGTATAAGCATCTCCATGATGGGCCTGATACGAACTACCTCTCCTGGCGACATAGATTCAACATAATTCTTGGAATGGCTAGAGCTTTGGCCCATTTGCATCAGATGAACATAATTCACTATAATTTAAAATCTACCAATATTCTTATAGATGATTCTGGTGAGCCAAAGGTGGGAGATTTTGGCCTGGCAAAGCTGTTGCCTACATTAGACCGTTGCATCTTAAGCAGCAAAATCCAGAGTGCGCTAGGATACATGGCTCCTGAGTTTGCTTGTCGAACTGTGAAGATAACTGAGAAATGTGATGTGTATGGGTTTGGGATCTTAGTTTTGGAGGTGGTGACAGGGAAGAGACCGGTGGAATATATGGAGGATGATGTGGTTGTGCTATGTGACATGGTGAGGGGAGCAATAGAGGATGGCAGGGTGGAAGAATGCATTGATGGCAGACTTGGAGGAAAAGTTCCAGCAGACGAGGCAATTCCTGTGATAAAACTTGGTTTGATATGTGCATCTCAAGTACCATCTAATCGGCCAGACATGGAAGAAGTGGTTAATATTTTAGAGCTGATCCAATGTCCTGCAGAGGGTCATGAAGAGCTGGAGTGAACTGGACTTGTAGAGTTCAAGAAAGAAACAGAAAACATGTTTTCTCCGATGAAGATGAATCTGGTTGGTTTGTTCAAAAGAAGAAAAAAAGAACATAATGTTCAATTTACTTCACAAAATTTTTGTTGTTTTTGTGATTTTATTTTTATACCATTTCTTTTTATGACAATATTATTTACAGTTTCCACTACCGGATTCCTTTTCACTGGAATATTGGGCACTTACAATGCTGCATCAATGGTATTTCTCCTTATGGAGCATACTTGACTGGCTCCTCATCTTTGTTACTTGACTGGCTCCTCATCTTTGTTTTAATAGTATCTTATATTTGTTTCATGTTGTTTTATTGTTCACTCAAATAATAACAGAAAAGTTCTTCATCTGGACATTCTTTCTTGTTCATATATAGACAGGAGTTTAAATAAGAAAATGAAATGAGAACAAAAACAATAAGCTAAAGAACAGCTGTAGTCAGCATCAAATGACGTCTTGGGAAGTATTGAATGAATGATGCTCTTTAATAAAGCACTCTTTTGCTTTATTCATACTTCTAAGCCTGGCTTTAACCTTTTGTTTTTCTGGGAATTTACTGCGCACCTTAAGCAAGATTGTTAAAATCACGAATTAGACTCATAAAATCATATATTCTACAAGTTAATTTATATTTAGCATGCAAAAGCAGATAAAAAACTCAAAAATTAGTAAAATCAGACTTGAGTTGGATAAACCTAGTAAAATCATGCAAACTTGTGATTTTGCACTGATTTTATGAGTTTTGATAGAGTATAAATCCTACCTTAATTAACCATGCTCTTCCAAATTAAACCAAAAAAACCCTAGCCCACTCCTCACTCTCCCAAATAACCCGACACCCTTCTCTCTCTCCGTCGTTTTGTTGTGCCTTGGGATAAAAAGGACCTAGGTTTTGTTTTGTGATTTCCAGGACCCATTTTCCTTTATAGGAACCTATGCAGTGCAATTAAAAAGGTAGTGCCTAATCCGTTCTATAATGTTTTGATTGTTACACTCAGTCTTAGCTCAAAGAGTGTGTTCTCCAGGTAGATGAAAGACATGGAAAGACTGTGTCAAGGAACTACTTTGTATTTTATGCTCTAGCAATGTTGTGAGTGTTGCTTTAATTTGTGTTCGGTGTTTTGTACAATCTCCATGTGACAGGAGACAAGATTGCGATTCATTCATGCATGCTTTTCCAGGATTTCCATCATGTTGCAAAAGAGATGTTCGGACCGAGATAAACTAGGAATTAATAGGGTTTGAGATTGTAAGTTGTATCCAGTTTTTACAGAAAAGCAGTTATATTTTTAGTTTCAAGAGTTCTTGGAACTTTTTGGCACCTGATTATAAAATTTAAAGGCAGTTAGTATGATAAATGCCTCTCTGTCTTTAATTTCTGGACTCTAGGACGCAGATCACGGTTCCCCTGTCCTTCCTTGTTAATAAATTTCAAGATCTCTGACAAGAAAAAACCGACAAAATGATTTGTACCTATTTTCTCCAATATTTCCTCAAGTGTTATTCCGAGGAAAGTTTTTATCTGGGAAATCACTCGGCGGGGTATGATTTCAAAGGCATAATCTTGCAGTAAGTGGTTTTAACAGGGGTTGTTTCGATGTCTTGATTGCTCTTTTGACATTCCTTGCATTTACTGTCCTTCGAAAGAGTAGGGATGATCTGCATATGCATATTTCATTGTCTTCCCGGGTTCCTGTGTGTTCATGTATGCTCGCAACTCCACCTGCGATAGCTCATGCTGCATGCATCCTGTATATGCTTTTCAAAAGTATTTTTCGCTTAAAAATATAATTCTGATTTTTTTCTACTCATTGCGGAGAACAGCCATGCTCTCAATTCTGTGTACCAACCGATGCCAATGAGACTACCAATGCTCTCCTTCGAAGTTGGTCAAATGGTTTCTAATTTATGTGGATAAACAACCTGTATATCTGCAAGTAGAGCAATTAATTAACACTTAGATTTGAAGTTTGTATAATCAAAAGGTGTTGGAACCCACAGGGAGCCAAATGAAGATGGACATGGAAATCATCAAGGCAAGTCACACGGGGGTCCTGAAAAGCACGCCCACGACACTTTTTGAGTGGCAATATTAGTGCATGGCGATCATGTTGTATTTTCAAGTGGGAACTTTTCATGATATTCATTGGTAATATGCCTTGTGAAGGGAAAAAGTTTAGCATGCATGCTCTTATGAAATAGAGTGCTCATACCTTTTGATTTACATCTTAATAATTACCAGTGATATGGAAGGAAAGTTCTGTAACCATGGAAGAGAAACAAAGTTATTGAGAGTTTCGCAGATATGTTCCCCCAGGTTGGTTTTGCATCAACCATCTTCTTAATCAATGGCCATTTATTATGTATAGAACTTGGAATCCAAGAAATTCTTTTGCAGGCTCTGTTTTTTTTTTTTTTTAGCAGACCAGTTTGTATTTCTAATTTCTAAGGATGGTCCAAGAGATCCAACTCAATTCGAAGCCATGGTGCTTTTGTGTTGTAATAGTTACTCAAGGAAAAATTGTACGAGTCATTTGATCCAGTAGAAAAGAAGAACAGTTTACCTTCGCCTCTAGGCTCCTGTTTGAGAAGAACATGCGCAAAGGATAGTTTTGTGGGGAAGTCAGACCTATCGCCAGCCACTAATGAGCTATCGTTTTAATTTATAGTGGAAAGATACAATTACAATAAAGAGGACAAAATATAAGACGAGAAATTCGCATGCCCACTATCAAATTTGTGTGGAAAAATGATTTTCACTCCTTGAATTTGAGAAATGAAAAAGAAAGTCATCGAAGAAAAATAGTGAAAAAAAAAATTATTTATTGATTATATTCTATTAAATAAAAGCAAATTTTAATACCTGCGGGTTCTATTTACATGATTTTAAACCTTTATCTTTTTAAAAAAATTAGGTAGGAGCTCGAGAATTTTTTGAATTCGAATTAATTTTTATTTTTTAACTAATTTAAAACTTAAAATGGGTTTATTGAGGCATTAGAGATTTTTTTTTTTATGTTTTCAATTAAAATTAGGTTGAAAATGATTTATTTGTGTCTTTTTTGAAATATCGATTTTGTAACCACCAGAAATAGCCAAAAAGCTAACCATTAGAAAACATATTGTTTGACATGTTTTTTTTTTTTTGTCACTCGCCCAACCAATTTAACAGAAAAATATAAGAGGGTCAAGAGCCTGGACCTTGCCTTACAAACCTTTTGCTTTATAAGCCGAACAAGCTGGTCCACATAGGCCCAACTGCATGGCCTCCTCTCACCTTTATTTTTATATATATATTTTTATAATATTTTAATTTAAATACATTAAAATAGATGGATTAAAAAATGCATTTGAATTTATTTTTATTAAATATTATTTAATTTTTACTGATTTTTATATTAAGATTATAGTTTTTTTTAATGATGTTTTTTTTTATCTTAAATTTTATTCATTCATGCATATGTATATTTTTATTATTTTATTATCTTATAATTAAACCTTTCTGAATACATGATCTATGTTATATGTTATATGTTTAATGAATTAATTTGTATTGATTGGGGTCTATCCAAAATATTATTATTTTAATATATTTTTTTAAAAAAAGTTAAAACAACAATTATTTGGAAATGTTTTTAAAGTCAAACGGGGTTTTTTGTTTTTGGTTTGACTAGGTCATGTTTAGACTTGTTTAAAAATAACTCCAGCCTGATTTAATTTGAAACTCGTGTTAGACAAAGATTCAACCCAATATATCTTAGATTTTTATTGAAATTCATTATAATAAATTCAATAAAAATATATTTAAGATATTATTTTATTAAATACAGTTCAATTTTTACTTTGTTTTCGAATGAGATTATAACATTGTTTTTTTTATATTAACAAACGCCTATTCTTTACAATTCTCTATTATGTTTTTTTTTTTAAATCTTATTCAATCATTTTTTTACATGTGTATGTTTTTATTATCATGTGATTAAAATGAAAATTATTTTTAAAAATAAAGTTATTAAACAATTAAGTTGATAAAGGTGTGATAAATTAACTTGAATTAACTTAAATAAACCTAAAAAATACCATAAACTTAATATTTAAAAAAATGCTAGAACAACATTGTTTTCATTATTTTTTGGTCAAATATTATGCTTAAAAAAAGCTGGATGAAAAGGTTACGTTTCTTATTTTGATTTTAGATTGTTCAAACTTTTTTTTATAATTGTTCTAATTATTTTTTATTTTTATTAAATAGAGGAAATATTATACTAGGATATTATTTAATTTCAATGGGATATAAATTATTAATTCTGTTATAAAAAATGCCTGATATCTAATTAAATAAGAAAAATTGAATAACTCCTCAAGTCATGAGATTATATATCTTAATATGAATCTATCTCTCAGTCTCTTAATTTTATTTTTAATTTTGTAAGCAATTTTATATATTGGCAAGTGTAATTGTCAACTATTTTTGTTTCACAGTTAAAATATTTTTTGATGATAAAAAAATAACTAACAACGCCTAAGGATTTGTATTTACTTTTTTGGGCGTTACAGGAACGTGGATACGTTAACTAGTGAATAGTCTATTTAACATGGATCCAAGTGATGAGAGATTTAATTTTCATATATGAAAACCCATAAAAATAACATGACTATTAAATACTAACAATAAGAAAGGTTTGAGATAGAATATGAAATACACTCACGGGACATTTTGACAAGAGAGTGTTTAGTGTCCCGATCCAAGTCAATCAGCATGCTCGCCATTGTTACCCTGAAAATTGACTTCGAATCAGAATAGTTGAACAGACGACAGGGAGAAACTTTTGTCCACGGTTCAATCAAAAGATGCTGTGGAGAACAGAGAGATTTTGGGCTGCCTGTTCTTGAGGCGACTCTAATTCATGGGACCTGCTGGTTAGAGAAAAGGGTAAAATGCACAACCATATCCACAATCCATGACCGGAACATACCTGGTACGACTGGGGAGTTGCATTTTTGGACTGAATGGCAGGCACCGCTTCTTTTCCTGCTTCTGGGTCTCGACCTCCGTATAATTGGCACTGATTCTGCTACACCCAGTTGGCTTCAAGCCACAAATATGACAAATAAAAGGAGATCATCCTTGATCGTCTTCCTGTGTTTATCAACTGCCCTTTTAGGCCTTTTTATATGTCCCGACTCATGTGTTGTTTCCCTTCATATGCTGGACCGAAAACAAGGACTGGGTTCCCCTCCAATGAAGAAAAACGGGGGCTTGCAATGAAGTACAGTTCAGGGTGCTTGTTAAAGAAAGCAGATTGCACAAAAACAAATACTAGCCAAAAACAATTTACATTTCACAAAAAGCAGAAAGATTACATCATCTTTGTGTTTTCATTTCCTCTCTGGACTCTCACTGTTAAATGAAACTACAAATGCCAAAATCACTTGTGTCATGATTTACAATCAAATTTTCGTATCTCCTAAGTTTTGTATATCTATTGATTTTCTTGTTCACCTCCTTGTCCAAAACCTGGGGAAGGAAGAACTTTCTTCTTTCCCTTCTCCCTGCAAAAGTCCTAGTCATCCCAATCATTTTCCCATCCATCTTTGTTTAGACTCCTAGAAGTAAGGCCGTTTGCTGAGACACTCGCTGAGTGACATGCAGCTGGTGACTTTATTGCATTTTCTTCATCCCAATTATCATCCCAGTCATTATCCCAGCCTTCTGCTGTTTCGACAATATTTGAAACCCCAGATTCTGGCAAAGCCATTTCAAGCTCCTGATAAGCAGTTCCAGCCTCCCGTCTCCTCTTCCTAAACATGCAGCAAGTGAATGTCCCTCCAAAGACTACTGCTGTAACAATTAGGAAGTAAGCACCATTGATGGGGGTAATTAGCTGGTCATAAGATGGGAAGTGCAAGAAAACGTTTCCATGAGATTCAAGAGGATCCAAGTGTAGAACACATTCCCCGTTTTTAGCATTTAATATCACCTCTGTGTTTTCACCAACAGTCAAAATGATCTGAAAAGTAAACAGTGAAACTCTCTTAAAAAGGAAGCCAACAATGCACCTGTAAATTGAACGCACATGAACAATTTTGAGGTCACCTGCATGAAACATCACAACACAAACCCAACCAGCAAGAAAATATCCCAATTTAGTAGTATGTTTTACCCTTGCTCCATCCGATTTTTCTACAGTTTCTAGTAAATTTAATCCTGTATCTCTATAATTTTCTCAGTCATGTCTTTCCAGCCATTATATATAGTAATGCATTCAGTCAAGCTAGTGGAGACAAGAGCCAGTAACACCTCATGAGTTCTTGCTGAATTTCAAAACCGCTCTTACCTGTGCCAAAGGCATGTTACAGAAAGAAGCTTAACCTAACTTCATTTTCTTACTTTGTTTTGCTTTTATTGTTTCCAGTTTTTTTAAAAGTATTCCATATCTTAAGCCGGTTTTAAGTCAGACCATAGAAACAACACGAAAAAGCAGGAAAAGGATCCATACCTTTTTAGTTTGGTGTTTCCCTACTTGAACCAAAGAATTGTCAGCAGAATTTGGGGCCTGCACATCCACTAACAAATCACGTTCCCCGGAATTTTGTATAAGAACAATCCACCTTTGGGATTCTACAAAGAGAAAGGGACATTAGATGATGAATCACATAAAAAATAGTAATATTGAGTACCCCTGAACATATAACAACATAACTTTCTAAGTGGGTTAGAAAATGTGTAACACGTAATTAAAAGAAGTTCTTCCACCGTGTGGCTTTAACTACCTGCAAGAGAGGTCAAAAAAAAAAATTGTTGGACAGGCAATTGTAACCAAAAGGTTGCAAAGTAAAATGCTATCTGAACACAGCCCTTGCAACCAAAAGCACTTGCTTTAGCTTATTGATAAATATTGGCTGATACACTACTGCATATAATAGCATAAGCAACAATAAAGTATTTGAAACTGCAGACAAAAACTCACCACTTGATATGGTTAACAAGAGGAGACTAGCCAATGACACATGTTAACAAGTATATAATGATTATGGTTAGTGTCCATTGATCCAGGTCGCATGTTGCAGTCACATATACTATCACTGTCCAGAAATTGTGAGATGACCATGCAGAAATGTGTTTGTCTTAGCTTGTACGCTAGATATTTTATGTTTTGAGTTTAAGTCTGTTTTGCATGCAGAGAACTGTAAACAAAAGGTATAATCTACTAGTTTCCATGGCAATAAAACATGATACACTTAAATATTCCTTATGAAGCAGAAACAGCAAGAGCATCCACCACAAGTGGAAATGCCAAGGCACACCAGCTGTCCCTAAGAGAGACCTGCAACTTATGGATTATCAATAGCTAAATTGCTCAACATCTATAAGAAAGATTCCTGAGGCTTATCAATTTCATAAGAAGACAAGCTTTAAGGGCAAAGAAACAAAAATAACAATTCTCCTGTCTCCACAAAGCGGCCTTCTAGAGTGTAACAATAAGAGAAATGGAAAGAATCTGAATTGTTGAAAACATCATAACTTTTTAATTTTTTTTTTTTAAAGGAACAATTGTTTCATGAATGGAGAGAAGCAATTTCTGGCGCAATACTGTCCACAATATGCAGCCACCAAGGAAGTATAACATCCTAAACCAAAGAAATGCTGCTTCTGAGCAATGACAGAGGACTAAACCTGTCTATACGAGGATTGGGATCTGGACAAGGCAGGTCACAGGCTGAATTTGATGCACCATGTCTGATTTAAAGTAGAAGTGGCTCAGCCCAAGAGCAAGATGACAATAAGCAGTAGATTGGGAATTTCTTAAGCACCTCCTAGGGTGCTTGTGATGACACTTGTCCTTCATAAGTTCCAATAAGATAGCTTTCAATCGAGCATGTGCTCAAATTTCATCTTGATACCAAGACTTAAAAACATTTCTAGCATCTGTTGACGAAACCAAGTAAGTGCTTGTTGGTATTGTCACCAACCCCTATAATCCATAGATGGTACTCCTACTCAAATGGGGAGGCCTGTAATTGAAGTTAAGAAGAAATATGTGGGACTTAATATTTTATTTTGTTCCAGAAAAAAGGGTCGGCAGTTATGTATTATAAATCAATCAAATAGCCTCAGGGATTGTGAGTTATAGCATGAAACTCTTCATGCCATGACAAAATAGCCATTAAAATCCAAGAGTCATAATTTCCAGCTAAGGTTTCGGTGCCCAAACTTGTAAATAGTTAAAAAAGAGGAAAGAAAGGCCGCCATAAGGGCTTCTGAAAATCAATGAAAATACACACAACTGGAGTCACTTAAACATAGAACATGGTAGCAAGGGGGAAATGAATTTTAACTAGATATCTTGAATTAATGAAAGTATTACATGGTTATGCCCATGGCTATCATGAGACTACACATAGGAGTTACAAGAGATCTTTTACAATCTCAATGGGCTTGATACAAATTTGAAATATGAAGACTTTGTTTAAGAATAGACAAATGAGTCTCCTTTTGGAAATATGCCATTATTCTGATATCCTAAGTCATCAGACAACACAGACCACAAACTAATCAAGGTAAATGCCTCAATAATGTATGCACAGAGTAAAGCAAGCACTTCGAGTGTAAGCTTCATACATTTATTACTCTTTTATTGTTCCGATGGAGGTGGAGGTGTGCTGAATACTTCATTTACACTAAGCATACACAATAATATAAATGTTCCACTAACTAATTGATGGATTAAACGTAAAATATTTTGGATTTGCAATTCCACAGTTTACATACTATCACTTATTTAAAATAAGAACGAGTGAAAGCTATCAGAACAAAATATCTACAGTACAATTCTAAAAAATAATATAAAACAAAATAAAACACTACTGTAGCAATCAGTTGAACCTACCAAAAATACCACATGGTTGTCTACCCTTAACATACTGTTTCTTTACTACCAAGCAAACAATTCGATAATTTTAAATTTCAACATAATTGCATAGTAATCAATGACTAATTCCCTTGAGCTATTCAACATCACATATGAATTTGTACACAGCCACTCCAGCAATAGCTCTTCAGAAACAAGTAATCAGATAGGAAGGTGAGGTGACCTTGAGAAAAAGCTATATTGAATCGCAACAAAAATGCCAAGACAAAGTTAAACAAATATGACAGGAATTATATGAGATTTTAGAATTCCGATGAGTTTAATGCAACTTGAAAACTATAAATGAATTTGCATTTAAAAAAAGAAAGGGTGAATATGCAATTCTAATACCATAATCCTACTTGATGACTTTACATGGACCAAGAAATACTTGGCTATCAATGTCGATGATAGAAGTCTGAAAGCATGGACGCCACAAGCAATACTCTTGCTAGAATAAATTCCTATATCCAGGAAGTTCCAAATTGTTTCTCTGGAAATATCAATGCTGCCTCCTTTTAAAATTGACTTCCCATTTTCACGAGATCAAGGAACTAGATTTACAGATCTTTTAAATTATGCATGTCTGCAAACTCCACCAACTGATGGACTGTAAAACAGTTTGTACTGTCAATACCAATGTTCACATATAGTCCTTATTTTTTATTAGAAAAATAAAGTGAATGCGACCACTGTAACTACACTACTACAGTGTGATCAGTTGCAACCAACACATATATAACAAAATTGCCTGCCACCTATCTTCAATGTTGACGTAGCTACAAGACCCAATCCAAAGATAATGCCAGACATAGTAATCCAAGATTGATTCTCTTCTACTACCCCCCCCCCCCCCCCCCCCCCCCCCCGTATGAATCAAGTTCTATACCACCAAAAGGTCCTGATTACATTCATCGTTTGGGCTCAGCATTTTACGATACAAAAAGTTCATTTCATTTCCATTTTCATCACTCACACTCCTAAAACCACACATATTCGAAACCATTCACTCGCAACTAGCAGCACACACAATATGCATCATTAAACTATCAATTTCATATAATAAACTAAACATTGCAACTAGAAAGGGAAACTAAACAGCTGAAAACAAAACAACATCGCAATATATAAAAAGTCATTACCATTATCAAACCCGAGAATGCAAGCAGACATCGACCTGAGGTCCGTGCACCTCTTAGTACCCACTTTCGTACAATTCTCCCCGCCAACCTCCGATTCCGAATCCGTCTTATGATGATCCTTCCCTTCACTCACTTTCTTTTTTTCATCATTATTTTTTTCAACTCCACTATCCGTTTGATTCCCAGGAATCGAGCTTGGACCCACAATTCCAGTGTTATTATTATCACTTTTATTACTGCTACTACTATTATTAATGCTTGTCGAATTATCAGCTTTCAAAACAGAATTATCCTCAGTGTTTGTCGTATTCAGCGTATTAGCAGGATCTGGACTTGGCGATGGAGGTACCTTAATTAAATCAAACAAAAAATAAAATTAAAACATCATGAAATTACTCTCTAAAAAAAAAAAAAAAAAAAAACAGACAGAGAGAGAAAATTTACTTGGATGTGGACGGAGTTGCTGTCGTCTTTGAGAGCAACCAATTGTCGAATCTTGGAAAGAAAAAAAGCGTTAGAAGCATCAGAAAAAAGCAAGAAGAGCAGCCAAAGTAGTCTCAAAATCCCATTTCTATCCATCGCTGAAGAGAAAAGAATTACAGATCTTTGCTTTATTGTTACTTCTTTTTTTCAAATTAACAAAATCCTAGTACATGCATTTTGAGAAATTTTAAAAACTGGAAATCTAATAGGGTTTTGGATTTTTGCAGGTTGGCTTGTCTGTCTCTGTTTGTCATGTGTTAGATTGGAAGAAGGAAGGTACGAGGCGCTACGCAACCAAATTCGCTGCCGTCCTGTCGGTCTGTATTGCGACACTAAACAATGGGCTATATATGGGCCAGACGTATTCAAATTTTACATGGACCAGAAATTTCTCTGAGGCTCAGTTTGGATTTGGTCTGTTTACGGGCCTGAACTAAAAACAACGGGCCCTTGAATGTTATGAATGAGGCCTATTTTTAGTGAGCCCTTGAATGGACTAGAAATTCTTACTTTTGTGTGAGAGGAGGGTGCTGTGAAAGGAGGAGAGCATGTTTATTTTTTTTTATTTTTTTTAAGGAATAAAGCATAATCTCTTTCAAACAAGGAGGAGGCACGAATAAAGCTAAAGCATTTAGCTCTGCTTGAAGTTGAATGGCTAGAGGGCTAAACTAATGACTTCCTTCATGGCTTATTACTACAGCCTCCAGGAACAATAACATCCACCCTCTTGGTCATCCGCAAATTATTAATCATTAAAAATAAAAATAAAAAACTAAAAAGTGTGGTGTAAGTGTATTCATGTTACAAATCTTACTAGAATTGCTCCTTTTTTATCAGAAGTATGTGATTTGTTTTTTAGATGTGACAAGTAGGTGAAAAAAATTCTTAATTATTGATACCAAAAATAAAGTAGATGATTGAGTAGCGCGGGCTGCAATAAAAGCTCGGTGTCATTATGTTAATAAAAAATGGTTAGGCAGCCTTTTAACGAATTGATCCACTATAGAAATAAGACTTCAGAAGTTCAGGGATTTGAGAATGGAACAAAAAACAAGGGAAATCCACCACCTTTTAACGAATTGTTGGTCCACACTTGCTAGATAATATTCAGTACTATAATATTGTTTTGTTTTTTATTTTTTATTTTTTTTTATTTTTTAATATTATGTTCTGTTTAGAAATTATGTTTCATAATTTTTTTCAAGTCTTTTTTTTTAGGTTATACATCTATCTCATTAATTCAGTTTTTTTTTTTAATTTCAACATTAAATATATTGGAATTGAAGTTTCATGATTTTATGACCCAGGTTACGAGTTTAATAGGTTATCCAGGATTAACTCGGGTCATTTTTTTTACTTTTTCTAATTGATTTTTTCGATTTCTTCCGTAAACGTTTGGTTAAGTGAAAAATTAGGTTTTGTAATGTTATTTTATTTGCTTTTATTAGGTTATCTCGATCTTATAATCTAGATCACGAATTTGGTAGGTTGGTTTAATTTAATTTTTTAAATTATTTTTTTAATTAATTTTTTTTTAGTTTCACCTTTCAACGATTCAATTTTTTTTTATTTAGTTTTTTTAAAAAAGAATTTCCTACAATATTAGATTGCTTAAAAATTGAGTTTCATATTAATATCCATAAGAATTGTATTATTTTTTTAATAATGGGAAAACAAATTGTTAGCATTCCCATTAAAACCTATAATATATATCTTCGAACCATGATAAAATTGAATAATAATTAAAATATCATGCTAAACATTATTTTTGTAGAGTGCATTTCAATTAAAATAAAATGTGAAAAAAACTATCACAGGAAAGGGCCAGGCACCTAAGTCGAAGAGATAGAACCTGCATGCCTGACGCAACAAAAAGAAAGCTAGGTGCCGGGGATTTTTATTTTGTAAGACAACATGTTGTCATATTGTCTATAATTTCTTTTTTATATATAAAAAATAAAGCAATTGGTGCATCACTTGCTTGCCCAAAATCTACACAATAAAAGTCACTTTTATAATCTCAATGAATCTATAACTTAACTTAAAACACTCATAAATTGATTCAAAACACAAAATTAAATTAAAAAAAATATTTTTCAACCACATTCTACTTTCTTTAGCAAGATAAGGGCTAAATAACACCTAAATAAAAAAAAATATCAAATTAAATTTATTGACATCAAAATTAACTTTTTTTTATTGTTGGAATGTGACCAACATACAAATTTTTTTATTTCTTTATTTTTCAACAACTTTCTCTCTCATTTCCCAAACTCAAGAATTGAAAAATGAATAAAATGGATTTTTGGACTAAAACTAAAATTTCAGAAACTAAAGTGACTGTAAAAAAAGAAAGGGAAATAGGTAGACTAAAATGTTTTTTTTTTTCAAGTGAATTTAAGATTAGCCATGTGATTTTCTTCTTCTTTTTAGTTTGGTTTTATTTGTTTTATTGTCTTTTTACTATAAATTAACAGAAAATCTAAATTTAGTAGAAAAAATACTATAGAAAACACTATACACCTAGACTAAATTTATCATTCATTGATACAGTATAATGAATTTTTTGCCTTTTCAAGAAAAACAACAAAGGCTAATGAGTTTAGGGCAATTCAGTTTTTTCACATGGTTTATTAGTTATTATAAATTTGACCAGGAATACATGTTTTTAAATACCGTAAAAAGGCATCTTTACCTTTTATAATCAAGAAAGAATAAACCATTATTCTAGAGACCTTTTGGGTCTTTTCATGCATTTTTTTTTAATTCTATAATCATGGAAGACAATTTGGTATTTTTAAGATGATTAATTAATATATAAATTCAAAATGTTATTGGCACATGTGTCACACTCGTTAGGGTGGGTGGTGTATTTTAACAATAAAAAATATCCATTCATTATGTTGTATAAAGTGTTGTCATGTTCTCTTCCTCCTAGTAGGTGCATGTCGGTAGTGGATTGCCATTTTATCTTCGATGGATCATTTTTTTTTTCCTTTTCCCTCTCTTTTCACTTGAAAATTTCTAATTTTTGATATTTTAACTCAAGTCCTTATTCTTTTGATTTTTAATTTTTTTTTCCTTTCTTTTACTTCTCTTATTTTCTAATTTCATCATTCGATATTATTTTTTTATTTAAAAAAAATAATAAAAATAAAAATAAAAATTTCATTATTCGATATTAGTCTTTTTTTACTTTTATTTTTTTATCTTTATTTTTTTTATTGTTTTATGTTTTTTTTATCTTCTTTTAATTTATTTTTTCCCTTAATTTCGTCCATAATCATTTGGTTTTATTTGATTTTTATATCAAATTTGATCCTCATTCTTTTGATATTTCTTCTATTACTAATTAAATTTATTTTTCAATTTCATCCTTACAGTTTTACTTAAAATTTATTTTTATATTAATTTTGGTTCCTATTCTTTTTATAGATGTTTATTTTGTTTAGGATCCCTTTTTATTATATATTTTTTTCAATTCATCCCCAAGCGGTTTTTTTATGGAGAATTTTGCTTTTTTTTTTTTTACCTTCTTAATTGTATATCCATGGTTGTAGGATTACTAGAGGAAGATGCACTAAGTTGAAGAGAGAGTTAGGATTTACAATCGCACCATGGTAATGGAAGTTTTTTCTAGTTTGGGAAGAGAATAATAAATGAAATGAAATGGAGCACTGTTTTTTTTTTTTTTTTTTTTGAGTATTCTTCTTCCATTCCATTCTCTCCTGAAATCCAAAAAACAAAGAAAGAAAAAGGTTAACAGAAAGAAAGGTGACGGTGGGAGATAAGGGAAGAAGCTCGGAACTTGGACCGGGCCTTCGTGTGATCTGGAGTTAATGGGCTAGAGCTAGCCTTTTGAAGGTTCGTTGAAATCTGGCATCAAATGTACTAATTAATTAATATCCACCACCTCACTTGTAGATCCTGTTTTTTTTTTTAATTGCCTCAGGGAGTATCTTATAAGTGGTGATTGGCGGTGGTGTCAAAGCGTTTATTTAACATGAGATTCTAACATTTACATATGTAATTAACTCATCGAGTGTGAATGAAAACAACTTTATACTCTTGAAATATAGTAATTAAAGCACATCTTATCCATGCGACCAAGCTTCTTCTTCTATTTTTTTTTCTTTTTGTTTAAAAATGTTTTTTATTAACATGAATGTCTGGGTCAGTTTGCGTGCATTTCAACTAATCTCACGAATCTTGAAACTAACAAACATATAAATTTCTAATAATTCTAAAATTTATAAAATTTAAACTAATAATTTTTAGAATCTAACTAGTTGAATTATATCTTTCATAATTTGTTTGAAAGTTTTTAGAACGCGAGGTTATCCATAAAAAAGGTATGCTTAGATATGATGTCAAATTGCCAAGAAACATACTTCGTGCACAAAACCACTTTACACAGAACACCCCATATTGCAGCACTTCAAATACACAAAAAGAGGTTAGTAAAATAGTTTGATGCCCATGCGAAGAACTTTCGAAAGCATTGTTTTCTCAACGAGAAAACCTAGAGAACATTCGAGGAATAATCAATTATAGATCCACGACATGGATTGAGCGAAGCTTGCCAAGAAAAAGAAAAAAGAAGAAGAAAGAGAGAACGAATATAATGATTAGCATGCATTTAATGACGGGATATATATATATATATATATATATATATATATATATAAAAAAAAAAGCAAAAGCATGCATAGAGAGCATTTATCTCTCACTCTTGGTGGTCCATTGGAAAAGAGTATGCGTGAGAAGATGGCCCTTTTTCACTTGAGAAGTATGATATGTGCCCACGGCCAAATGATCCATGGAGATATATGATCATATAATACGACTGCTGATCAAACATAAATCATAATTGATAAAAAAGATCTAGAAGAATTGGTACGCATTTGAAGGATGAGTGCTAGCATCTTGAGTTCCACGCTTGCAACTATTGATCTTACAAGCTACATCAATTGCATGCACAATGGGTTTAATGGCATATAAAATATTTATGATTTCAATTTCTCTCGCATTAAAATATCTTAGGATTTATTTGTTTTATTATTTTAAAAATATTTTTTAAAAAAATTTAATTTTTTATTTTTAATTAACTTCAAATTAATATATTTTTAGTGTTTTCAAATCATTTTGATGTGTTGACGTTAAAAATAAATTTTAAAAAATAAAAAAGCACCATTAACATGTATTTTAATAATAAAAATTATTTAAAAAACAATTGCAACCACGCTGCTAAACAAGTTGAAATATAGTAATGATTGTTTCTAAAAATAATTAAACTTAAAAATATATAATTAAAAATATATTTTTTATTTTAAAAAAATAATCTTTAATATTATTATATCAAAACGATATAAAAATATTAAAAAATTAAAATTTAATGAAATGTTATTTGAAATAGAGATATAATTAAACTTTACCAATCATTAATTTATAAACTTGATTAAAATCTCTTCCAATTAAGATGACTCTAGTTCTAAAGGAAATTAATTTTAACAAAAATAGGAAGAGAAGTATCACTGTCCTACATTTATTTTTAAGAATTATCAAATTTAATGTAATTTAGATTTGAATTCAAGACTTTTCTATCGTTGTAAATTGTCTAATCCTAACTTTAACTAATTTAAATAACTTTTTTTTTGTTGTAGATTTAGTTTTAGCAATAAAGTGAGCTTATTCCTCACATTATTATTTACAATTTAAATTTTATTAATAACAATAATAATTCACATTAATATAATAATTTATTTAAAATAATAATTCGCTTAAGATTCAATCCCTTGTCAGACGCTTATCAGCCAAAACATACTCTTTCATTCACGACAGCAAATACCACTTGTCCGAACCAAGGGTCAACCGTATTCGCGACGACGACGTAGAAGATCAGTAATAAAAAATAATAGGGGCAGTGGACACGCGTGCATCGACGAGCACGGTCAGCTGGCAGACGTGACGGGTCATATCTTGAGGCGCGTGAGTTAGCGTCTCTCTATCAGTGTAGTAGGTGACCCCGCACTTACAGGTACTCTAACATCATCATCTCATAAATATACCGTCATAAATACCATTTTCACAAATATTTTTAAAAACGAAAAAAGATTCAACGGGTGAAGAACACTGGTCGTTGACAGTTATAATGGCACGGGTACGTAGAAAACATTAGACTTCTAGGTGATTTTGGTAATTTTCAAGATACATAGATGCTTCTTGCATGCGAAATATGCAATTGGATAAAAAAGCGTCTTATTAGTGGCGCACTTTACGGTGCTGTCCTGCCGCCGTATTTTTATATTCTTTTATTTCAGCTCCTTCAACCAGCACAGCTTTTATTTAACAAGCTAGATAATTGTACACTTTTTTTCCGGCTCCTCCAATTTTAAACGTAAAAAAGTATTTAAATGTTATTAATATGTTTTCTAATAAATTTTTTTTTTAATCGAGTGGAGATAATTTATCAGGTTCAAAGAACCCGAAAAATTATTAAAAATATAGCTTAATTAAAAAAAATTTAAGACAATATCTTCTTATTAAAATATTGAGATAAAAATATATTAGATCGACCTGAGTTAATCTTTTAAATTCATGACTCGGATTATGAGACTGCGAGAACCCTCTAGAAAGAAAATCAAAATCAGATATGAAACTCAATTCCTAATCACATCAAAGTTTAAGGATGAAATTGAAACAAAAATAATAATAAAAAAACCAAAAAACAAACAACTCGAGTAAACTCGAATTAACTTGTCAAAACTACAATCCGGGTCATGTGTTTGATATAATTTCATAGAAAAAAATCAAAACAAATTATAAAGCTCATTTTTTAATTAATCCAATATTAAAGGATGAAATTAAAAGAAAATAAAAAAAATCTCGAGTCAACCAACCAAATTCGTGATTCAAGTGATGAGATTTGAATAACCTTATAGAAAGTAAAAGGAAAAAATAAACCTTTATTCCAAATTAATCAACCAAATATTGAAAAAAAAACTAAACTAAAAAAAAGACAAAAAACTTAGGTTAACCTACAACTCAGGATAAACAATTCCAATATTAAGGGATGAAATTAAAAAAGATAAAAAAAAATAACTCGAGTCAATTCAGGTTAACTCACCAAACTCATGACTTGAGTAATAAAACTGAGATACCTCTATAGAAAGCAAAAAATAAAATAAAATTAAAGTCTAATTCTAAATCAACCAGATGTTGAAGATAAAATTAAAAAAAATAAAAAATAACAAAAAACATTAACTTGAGTTAACCTGTCAAAATCATGACCTAGATTATGATATCATAACAATTTCATATAAAGAGTAAACAAAAAATTAGCATATGTCAACTCATGTTAACTTGTTAAGCCCGCAACTTAGATCATGAGTCTATGATAACCCTATAGAAAGTAAATTAAAACAAATTATAAAACCTAATTTTCAATAAACTCGTTATTGAATATTGAAATTGAAAAAAAAATCAATCTAAAAGCAAGACACAATAAAACAACCCTAGTTTACACGGGTTAACCCATAAAACACGTGATCTAAGTCATAAAATTGAGATAAACTCATAGAAAGAAAAACAAAATAAATTATAAAACCTTATTCATAATCAACCCAATGCTGAAAGATGAAATTGAAAAAATACCAATTAAAAAAAAACTTGAGTCAACTAGATTAACATGCCAAACATATAACTCAAGTCATGAGACCAAAATAACCTTATAGAAAGCAAACCAAAATAAATCACGAAGCCTAATTCTCAATCAATCCAATGTTGAAGGATGAAATTGAAAAAAAAATATAAATTAAAAAAACAAAAAAAAACTTGAGTCCACAAAATTAACTCGTTAAACCCGTGACACGGTTATAAGACCGAGTTAACCATGTATAAAAAAAATCATAATAAATTACGAAGCTCAATCTTCAATAAAATAAATATTAAAGTATAAAACTAAGGAAATAAATATAGATTTAGAAAATAACACTAGTGGATCGAGACAAAGTTTTCTTAAATGTAAAAAAAAAATATTTAGATGTTTCTAATTCTATTTTTCTAGTGGAAAAAAAATTTAAATTGTTTAGGGGTTGACTTTGCGAGTCTAAAAGTAAACTGGATGACTTGTAAGAACATAATTTGACTAAAATATTTTCAAGATGACATCTTTTTGGAATATTAAGATAACAACATATTAGATTAACTTGGGTAAACCCAGGTTAACATGTCGAATTTGCGACCCGCATAATAAGACTATAATAACCTCGTAGAAAAAAAATTAATACAAATTATAAAGTCTAATTTTTAATCAATCCAATATTGAAAGATGAAATTGAAAAAAGAATTAATTAAAAAATGGACTTAAAAAATGACACAGGTTAACTTGTAAACTCATGACCAGAGATATAAAACGGAGATAACTTCATAGAAAGCTATTTGAAAAAAAATTACAAATTCTAATTCCTAACTTTTAACCAACCTAATATTGAAGGATGAGATTAAAAATATAAATAAATTAAAAAAACAAAAAAAATGATTAAAGTCAATTCATAAGACCCATAACTTAGATCATGAGATTGAGATAATCTCATAGAAAGAAAATAAAAAATAACCTAATCTAACCCAGGTTAACCTGTCAAATCCCCGACTCTGGTCATGAGACTAATATAACCCCATAGAGAATAAATCAAAATAAATTATAAAGTTCAATTCTCAATTGATCTTGTCGGATCTAGTGTTGAATGATGAAACTTATAAAATTTTTAATTAAAAAACAACATAAAAATTTGAGTGAAGTTAACCTAGGTTAATCCATTAAGCACTATTTTTGGGTCATGAGATCGAGATAACTTAATAAAAAACAAACAAAAACAATAATGAAGTATAATTTTTAATCAAACATAATATTAAATGATAAAATTAAAAAAAAAAATCAATTAAAAAAATAATTGAGTTAACCGGGAAACCTAGGTTATGAGATGAAGACAACCTAATAAAAAACAAATCCAATGTTGAAAGAACCATAATTCAGGTCATGAGATTGAGATAATCTCTTAAAAAAAAATGACACGATTTAACTAGGATAAAAATGTTAAAACCTACAACTTTGATCTTGAAACCAAAATATCTCCATAGAAAATAAATTAAAATATATTAATGTTGAATGATGAAATTAAAAAAAAAATCAATTAAAAAAAAAGTACAAAAAATAAATCGAGTCAACTTGAGTTAACATATTAAGCAAACAAAACAAATCATGAAATCTAATTCTCGATTAATCCAATATTAAATAATAAATTTGAGAAAAAATTAATTAAGAAAGATAATTTAGTCAATTGGGCTAACCCGTTAAACTTGCGATTCATATAAAAAGAGTAAGTAACCCAATAAAAAAAATTTAATATTAAAAGATAAAATAAAAAAATATTAATTGAAAAAAAACCAAAAAAAAAATAAAGTCTTTTTTAAATAAATAGTGTTTTGTAAGGCTTCTTCTCTTTTAGTTTTTTTTTGTTAATACAATAATATAATATAAATGATGAGGTATTAGCTTGAGTTTGTTTCTTATATTATTATCATTATTATTATTTAAAATTGAAAGTAATACAATAAAAAATATTTTTTTAAAACCATATCAATATAAGTATAGGTAATTTATAAAAAAAATTAATTAAAAAGATAAATTCAGTCTTGGTATATAAAAACTATTGGTTTGCGGATATCATAACAATAAAAGGTCCACACATTAATAAAAAAAAAAGAGGTTTCCAGTCAATCAACTATGAAGCAAGTTGCTAATTTTTTTTTCCAATCAAAATCGTAATCACCACTAAAATAAAATAAAAATATTATCTAACCAATAGTTTATTAATTAGTTTATAAAAATAAAAGATTTATTATCCAGGAAATCTTAAAAAGTAATAATGAAAAAATAAAGGGGAATTGATATACAAAAAACAAGAGGGGTAAGTAGGGAAAAAGAAGATAAAAAAAAGAGAGAAGAAATTAATAAGGTGGGCGAGGTCGCCGAGTCTTGAAGGAACATCATCGTGCAATGCATGCATCGTTTTTGTTTTCCAAACTCACCCTCTCTCTCTCCCCCCTCCACTGTTATTTTGTTACTTTGCATGCACATCTTCTTCTTCTTCTCTCTCCACCAGAAAAAAATTAAAACCCCCGTCGTCAATACCTCCCACCCGTCACCGGTAACCGACGTGTCTCCTGATCCACGCACTTAATTCACTGTCTTAATAAATCTCAACTCGATCAATACCATACAGTACTTCAACTCCCAAACAACATGTCGTCGTCGTCGTCTCTTTGTAACAGTCAACAGACGTAACCAGCTGTAGTACTCTGCCTCCTGTCTTAATACGTGGTTAGTTTTTTTTTTCTTTACTTGTTTTATTAACAAGTTGAATTAGAACTAACTAAACGTGATTAATTTTAGGGATTTAATTTTAATATTGGAGATTTGATTGTGCTAATTTTGTAGATTAATTGAAATAAATTAAAAATGGCGTCCTCGTCGTTGTCGATTAAGAGTTGCATGAATGCAACTTGTGGAGTCTCGACGTCAAATTCTGGCGGGTGGAGAAAAGGTTGGGCACTGCGATCTGGTGATTTCGCCATTCTCTGCGATAATTGCGGGTAAATTTATCTTAATTCTTTGATATTTATAGTTTTCTTTCTTAGAATGTTTTGATATTTATCGTTTGTTTGGGGTTACTGTTTTAAACGGTTTTATTTACTATTTATTTCCGGGTCCAATTTTTCCGTTTTTGGATTTTTTGTCATGTTAATATTTCAGTGGGCATTATTTTTTGCTCATTATTGGGAGTTTTATTTAATATGGTGTGCCATCATTTCCAATTCATCCATTTCAATTACTTTTATTTTTCAACGAAATTAGGTGCGTGAAAAGGCTTATTTTGGAGTTGAATTCACGGAGAAAATGTTTTCGCCCCAATTTCTTGTTAAAATATAAGGGTTGAATTTCATTGTAAACTTAGAAATTGAGAACGAATTGCTCAAAACGAGGCGCCTAACTAAGGCTGTCCTAATTAATGATACTTACAAGCGCTAATGAAATAGTTTTTTTTTTTTTTTTTTTTAATAAATTGTATGAAAGTGAAAATATGGCAACAATGGATTCTAGTACATCATTTATGGACTGTCATATAATAAGCTTCAAGTCTTTAGATATGATGGGAAAACATGGCTTCCTTTTATATGATGATTTTAATCAATAGTTATAATAGAGGATTCATGTTTGATATAGGTCTGCATATGAGCAATCGATTTTTTGTGAAGTTTTCCACTCAAAGGATTCTGGATGGAGGGAGTGCACTTCATGCAGCAAGGTAAGCTGGTGATTTGTTTCTTTCAGCCTTGATCTTAGTGATTTCGTTGCATAAATCTAATGGAATTTGGTGTTGGCAGCGTCTCCATTGTGGATGCATTGCTTCCAGGTCCCTGCTTGAGCTACTTGATGGTGGTGGTGTGAACTGTACAAGCTGTTCTAGAACTGCAGGAGTTGGTCCTGTAAGATCAATTTTCATATGCATTTGTTTATCGTTCTCATCATATAGATGTCTGTTGTAAAGAGGATTTTCTGTTCTATCTTAGTGTACAACAACCTACACTGGCGCAGGAACCATCCTGCATCATGTTTAAATATGCTCAGAAAAAAAAACATATTCTTTTGAATGGCTTCAATATCGTCTACTTTTGGTCTGTTGACACTTGTCATCTGCATGCATCTCTGGATTATAAAAACTATAGGGTCATCAAGGCAAGAAAGAGCTCTTTGTGAAAAGAAGTAACTATCTAGTGGTCAAGATACTGCTGATCTGGATCCACATTTTCTTATGTTTGTTTATGGCACAATCTTCTAGGATATGCCCTGCTAATGGTCATGTTTTCACTATTGCTAGACAATGCTTGATTTCAAGCCCTGCAGTTCTCACAGGCAGAATTTGGGTATTTTGAGTGTAATGAATCATCTTTTTATGCAGATGAATGGTGATGAAAAACCTAATGGATTTGGCAAGTCAAAAGTTGATAACGTTGGGGAACTGCATTCTGCTTCTGCCGACAGCCAGTTGGCAGCTGAAACAAAGCTTATGCAGTTAGGCAATTGTATTGATGGTATTGGCACGAGGAATTTGCTTCAATTACAGAGTGATGAGACAAACGGGTCTTGCAGGAAAATGAAACAGGAGGATATACTACCTCCTGTGGGAGAAATTGCAAGCACAATTTTCTCGAATTTTAACCAAGCATCCAATGCATCATGTCAAACTGCCAAACCAGAGATTCATAGAACAGTTACTGCAGCAAAAGATTTATATGAATCACTAGCGCAAACGAACTTGAGTATGAGCCTGGGTTCTTCTTTAGGAAATCCAAATCCCTTTCCTGGAGGTGTTGTTGATGAAAGGGTATCGAGTAAGGCATCCTCTCCACTCCAACAAGGACCCAGGTCTCGCCATCTATTGCCAAAGCCTCCAAAGTCGGCCCTTTCTATGGATGCAAATGCTGGCATGGTCTCACAGATACGCGTTGCTAGGCCACCTGCTGAAGGACGGGGACGGAATCAGTTGCTTCCTCGTTATTGGCCTAGGATTACAGATCAAGAGTTGCAGCAAATATCTGGAGAGTATCCATCATTCTATTTTTTCAAAATCCAATATCATATTTATTTTCTTTTCCTGCTGTATCATGTATTTTTTGCTTATGCTTTTACCTTTTTCAAGTTTTTCTGATGACTGTGATGTCCTTAACCATGTTATCTTTTAAGTCCAAATTCCACCATTGTCCCATTGTTTGAAAAGGTTCTCAGTGCGAGCGATGCTGGTCGCATTGGTCGCTTGGTTCTCCCTAAAGCATGTGCTGAAGTAAGTTTGTGTAGTTTTGTTCTAGCTTTGCCTTGATATTTGATGGTCATAATGTATGCACCTAAGAAGTCATCGTTGATAAACTTGCTGTATATAAGTTGATATTGAACCACTGTGCAGGCTTATTTCCCTCCCATCTCTCAACCTGAGGGTCTTCCTCTACGGATTCAAGATGTAAAGGGTAAAGAGTGGGTATTTCAGTTCAGGTTTTGGCCTAACAATAACAGCAGGATGTATGTCTTGGAGGGTGTAACTCCGTGCATACAGTCCATGAAATTACAAGCTGGAGATACTGGTATCTTTTAACCCCTTATAGATTTCTGGGAATGTTGTCATTATTTCAAAATATTTATGTTATTTTCTCCAGTTTTCATATTTCTGTTAGAACAAAGTAGATAACATTTCAATTGTTTTATATTATAATCCGTACTTGAGAGCTTTTCAGTTGTGCCTCTAAGATGTAACGAAATCGGTCCATGTGATATTTGCTATGCTATAATTGCCCTAAGCATCTTTACTTTCACAAATCACTGTTTAAGCTTGTTCTAAAATCTTAACTGTAGATAGTTTCATGGGAGATAGTGGTGTATTTACTGTCACACTTAAATAGTCCATCATTTCTATTGCAGTAACATTTAGTCGTATGGATCCAGAAGGAAAACTTGTCATGGGGTTTAGAAAAGCATCAAACTCTATAGCAATGCAGGTAAAAACCAGTGTCAGCTTTTATGTTAGCAAACTTGAATATATAGTATTAATGCATAAATTATTAAATAAGCAGGACACCCAACCATTTGCCATTCCAAATGGTGTTCCTTCAAGTGAAAGTTACTTTTCCGGTGTTTTTGAGAACCTGCCTATAATAAGTGGTTACTCTGGCCTTCTTCAGTCACTGAAGGGAAGCACTGACACACACTTAAGTGCATTGTCCAAACATTTGCATTCAGCTAGTGGTGATATTAGCTGGAATAAATCTGAGAAGCAAGAAGACAGGACAAGGGATGGCTTGCTGTTACCATCATTGATGGTTCCTGAGAGAAAAAGAACACGCAATATTGGGTCTAAAAGTAAGAGGCTACTAATTGATAGCCTAGATGCTTTTGAGCTGAAACTTACATGGGAAGAGGCACAGGATCTGCTTCGCCCAGCACCAAGTGTCAAGCCTAGCATTGTCACCATCGAGGATCATGATTTTGAAGAATATGAAGTGAGTAGTCTCCCTGAAGTTTATAGTTGTTATATCCATACCCACGTCTATGTATGCATTCATTTTCTCTTTTGCTTGTACATTTATGTATGAACATAAGCACACCAGGTTGCTTTCTGATGAAAAATATTCTCAAATAATTAATTTAATATTGTATTAGTTTCTTTTTCTGCACATACTTTATGGTGGATAATCAAAAGTGCTACACGTTGATAAATATGTTTTACAGAAGCATGGATGTTTGGCAATTGGAACTGGTGTAGGATATGAATAATATATGCCATATTTGTACTGCAGGGCCTTCTCTACTGAAAGTGTAACTGTTGTTGAACACATATTTGACCCCTGGAATATGTAATATACAATTTATTGGTGACAAAGCCTTGCAGTTGATTTCATGATTATACATGTTTTTCCATGCAGGAACCTCCAGTTTTTGGGAAGAGGAGTATCTTTATAGTTCGTTCAATTGGGTAAGAATCACTGTCAGCTATATCATTAGTCTTTTTATTTAGCATGTGAAGGTGATGCACTCACAGATTGACCTAACTGTCCTGGTACAAGAACTAACCTTCTGTCTCAGGGTCTCGAAACTCTTATACAATGAGCAAACCAAGTTCGATCTTTAAATATAGATGAAATCGATTCCTAATCAAGATCATCATAAATATAGATGAAATCTGTTCTGTGTCAGATACAATGCATATCATTTTTAATGATGGTTTTCATTTATGTCTGAAATGCATGTCCTTCTGTCAGTTTTTAGAGTTAAAACTTAAAATCAAGTGATGACAGGAATTTACATCACTGAATGATAAGAATCATAATTAACAGCTTATTATTGAATCATTTATCAACAGATATCTAAGTTGACAAATGAAACTATTCAGGATGACTTGCTAGTTTGTTATGAAAATGATCTTCAGGTTATGCCAGATTTAATTTATGAAGAAGGTCAGGACTTTGTGTGTCAAAGGACCTATTCATCACATTTGCATTGTTTATAATGATCTCAGTTTTGACTCAACCTCTGCTGGGGAATCATAACCCCTCCCTTTTTCCAGACCTTTTTTTTTCCCTTTCAAATAGCATATTTCTGTTATTTGTGATGGAATTTGATTGATTTTTCTTTTAGTTTTAGATATATGTAAATGCATCTAATAGTTGAGATACTATGCTCTGTTGTCAGGGGGCAAGAGCAATGGGCCCAGTGTGATAGCTGCTCCAAGTGGCGAAGGCTGCCAGTTGATGTTCTTCTTCCACCAAAGTGGACATGTGTGGACAATGCCTGGGATCAAAGCAGGTCAACAGCATGTCTTTGTCATTGCTGGTTTTTATATTTTTCCCCACTTTGTACCAGACTCGATTTACTATAATATGATTTTGTGTCTTCAGGTGTTCTTGTTCTGCTCCAGATGAATTAGCCCCAAGGGAATTGGAAAATCTTCTCAGACTGAACAAGGGTATGAACTATGATGCCTGCAAGCATTCCCTTTTCTCCTTTTGTTGGAAGCTTACATGTCATTGCAGCTTAAACTTCTAATCATTCACCACAGGGTCATTTTTATCGACATGAAAGAAAGAAACAAAAAAGGAGTTTAAGCTGCATCATACTGAATTGTTGCATAGACTTGGTCAATGTAGCCCAGACCAATCAAATTGATTGGATCAGTGGACCCTATTGCTGGTAATTTGATTGGTACGGTCTACTGTCTACATAAACTTGGTTTATGTAACAGTTATGTGGATCATAGTATCATTCTAGTCTTCATGTTACATGACCCTATGTGGTTGCTTCTCCTAGATTCCAAGTTGGATGGATAGTTCATTACCTGTCCAAGGTTCATGTTGTCATTACTTCGTTTCACTGTTTTCATATTTCTCTGGGTCTAAAACCTCCCAAATACTACAACATGTGCAATCCTTTTTAAGGATTTTGCATGCTCTTTGGTGTGGTCTTTTATCTGCAATTTTACAACTTTAAGTAGGCCAATTTCAAATATCAAAACTGATTAGTTTTGACAGAAAATTTCATCCATCTATCTGGGATAAATGCATGAAAGCATGGTCATTTAATTAGTGAAATGAAGAATAGAAGGTTCAGTATATATAGTATTTGTGCGTGTGTTTTGTCTATTATCATGTCCTTAATGAAATTGTTGCGTGACCTGCATAATGAGCCATCAATTTATAAATATTCGCATGATTTGTATTAATTTTCAAATGTGGCAAAATATCCTCATGTGTTTTATCCTTACATTCAAAAGAATTATATTAATATTACCGTGGCCTTGATTATTTGATATAGATTTCAAGAAACGGAAAATTACTAGCAGTCATCAGCCAGCCCAGGAACTTGCTTCTGGTCTGGATGCACTAGCCAATGCTGCAATCCTCGGGGATGTGGGTGAGCAAAGCACTACTGCTGTTGTTGCAACCACAACAAAACACCCTAGACACCGTCCTGGCTGCTCATGCATTGTGTGTATCCAGCCCCCGAGCGGGAAGGGGAAGCACAAGCCTACATGCACATGTAATGTCTGCATGACAGTAAAACGCCGTTTTAAAACTTTAATGATGCGCAAAAGAAGCGTCAGTCAGAGCGTGAAGCAGAGATTGCCCAGAAGACTCAGCATGTGGTGGGTCCCAAAGATGAAGCTGAAGTAGATAGTAGCTCAAAGCTTGCATCGATACCTAGAGATCCTTCGGATAATGAAGCCAGGTCAGGGAATGAGTTAGAATCCAAAAGCCAAAGCAATAATCTGTCAAACAAATTGGCTGACTCAGGCAAGGGACATCTAGATTTAAACTGCCATCCTGACCGTGAAGAGGACTCACAAGCGGGGTTAACCCGAATGAGCATGACGAGTTTTCTTCAAGTAGCAACCCTTCCATTGGACACATATTTGAAGCAGAATGGTCTTGCAAGTTTATCTGAGCAACAAGCAAGTTCAGCATCACATGTCCCACCGCAAACGGGGGAAAATGAAGGGAAATTAATGATGACTGTCAACCTGCCACGGCTGCACCAGAGCAGGAGAGCGGAGGTGAAGAGAATGATGAACCCGGACCAGACCAAAGCCAAAATGACCCTGTCTGAAGTGCCCCTTTTTTTTTCCTTTTCTTTTTTTCCCTTTTTTGTATAATAACAAATTCCTAGCTTCTTTTCGTGTGAGATGAGCGCCCCTCCCTTTTGAGGGTCTTTATTCATTATATATTATGTATAATACGTACACGATTTTTTTCCCTTTTCCCATACGTTTAGAAGTTTGGAACTTTGGAGGGGGCTCCATGGTCCACAGATACATATCTGTACGGAGTTACTGAGCGAGCCAAATAAAAAAAAAAAACTAAAAAAATACAGCAACAAAAGACTTGTTTGCCGTTTCATTTTTCCCTGCTGTTTCTGTTGCCATTCACATCTTCATGAAATCTCTTCGTTCTCTTCACTAGTTTTGCTTCATGTCCTGTAAGATATCAAACTCCAACTGCGTTGCATTCCCTAGCAGATGTTCACCACATACAGTGTACTCATTGTCTACTTGAATCTCATGGATAACTTTTTCAGGCAAACAATAAACGGAGACCAAGGAGTGGAGTTCGCTATTTCATTCAAACTGACGGAGGGCGCGTTCATGCAATGATTTGTAATCAACAAATCATTGAAGAGCATGAACAAGCATGAAGCATGAGTTTGGAACACTATTCAATGTATATGGCTTTGTTGATTACAATGAAACTAATTGAATCCAGTTGAACTAGGGTTTGCACTCTATCTACAGGCTAGCATCCACTCTTTTTTCAACATCTTAGGGGATGGGAAGGTGGAAGGTCCACATCTTTATCTTTCTATATGTTCTGTTGAATCACCAAAAGGGGTAAAAAAGAAAAGCCATTCAAAAAATGAAAAAATGCATATATTAACAATCAAAATCCTTCAACACTTGGCCTTCGAACAGCTGATGATGATGATTTCCTGCTTTCTTGCCGTTCCAGTTCCAGTTCCAGTTCCTCAAGAGTGAGAGTTGAGGAACAGGCGCGAGGAGGAAGAGAGAGAGGTAAAGCACGAGGCCTAGTCGGGGAAAATGGATGCCTGGCTCTTGACGGTGGAGATTGTGAGAACTTAACCTTGGTGCTGGGGAATAATTCCATTAACTAGGTGATCTGGACATTTGCTTTCCAGCAACTGCAGCTGGTTCTTGCAGAGGAAAGCGACTGGAGAATTTCATGTCTTGTATAACTTTGAGATGCTCAACAATGGTTCTCATGGTTAGTCTTTCCAGTGGATCCTTCTGAAGACATCTTAGAGCAATGTCAGCCAATGTCCGGGCTGCTTTTGCTGGGAAACGGCATTTTTAACTGAGGATCCATAATCAGTGATAGTCGACAGTCATCAGCTAGAAAAGGCCGGGTCCACTTAACTAAGTTCTCTCTTCTCTCCTAGGATGACGGCTATCAAGATTCTTCCGCCAGTGAGTAGTTCAAGAAGAACATTGCAAAGCTCCAAACGTTGCTCTTTGGAGTCAATAACCCTCTCTCTACTGTCTCCACTGAGAGATTTGCTGCAGCCTGTATAAGCGAATAGAAAGAAA